>CM076583.1:1220050634-1220405634 GCA_034641835.2 Pinus albicaulis | reverse complement strand
GAAAGTATTCACACAAACATTTGTCAGAAACCTTGCACAGACTCCATAGCTCATTCATTGATTCCACCATTGACATAAAACATATAAACAATAAAACCATGAATATGGAACAAAACCTCTAGATAGCTCATATTTGTATTAAACATCATTAATAGTGCAAATATACAACAAATCCATAAGTCCTTTTGTAAGAACTCAGACTATGATCATTCATATAGTACCAATCTAGTCAGTGCCATTACAATACACATAGTTGGTAATAACAATAAATTGACAAATTATTGGAGCCTCAACATTATCATTCATAGAACCAATTAATAGAACAAAAAACAATTTCGAATAGCACCAACAACCCAAAACTGCTAGATAACAAAAGCAGGACCACAATAACATTGAATAGAACTGAAGAGAACAACATTGAACAGACAGATCCAAAATAGCATTGAACATCATAATTGTTGATCATCAACAATAACCCATTTTATAGCCTTGGCCTTCCACATTCGACTTTAGGGAATCTCCAACCAAATTTCCTAGCCAACTCATCTTGATGAGTTGTCCTCATACATGCCAAACCCTAATTGTTTGTTGGACCATAATAACTTGAATTGCCACCATTGCCCATATATAACCAACCTACAAAACTAGAGGATACCCTGTCTGTTAGGAAAAATACTAAGAGGGGGGGGGGGGGTGAATTAGTATTTAGTGCAGACAATAAAACTTTGATATTTCTTTCTTAAAAACCATACGCAACCTTCCTGAAGCAAACCTGCGGATATCCTTTACAGAACTCGCGTATATCCAGTGATCTAATTATGCATTTAGTTCTTGACTTAGATCATTGCATTACTCATTCATCAGATATTTAGAAAGCAGTAAACAAGTGCAGGAAGAACAGAATAATCATCACACATAAGCAACCACACATGAACACCAGGATTTTTAGGTGGAAACCCAATTCGAGAGAAAACCACCGCTGCCGTCGTCTCAGTCTTCAATTTTTATTATTAAGCAAACTTCTTACAACATGTACTGGTGCAGACTCATACCAGTACGCAGGCACCCACCTGCAGAAGGCTACAACCTTCTCTCGTTTACCAGCCTCTCCTAGAAGGGAGCAACAACCCCTTGATATTAGCACCAGCCTCTACTGGCAGAAAGCTTCTACATTCAGACTGAAGGTTTCAACCCTCAGATCCACTGCAGACCACGTTTCATCAATTTTCAAACTAGATCAAACAGCTCCAACACAACCCTTTACTTGTCAATAAACAACCTTTGCCCAATGCATCAAACAGAACAGTGAAACCACTGTAACCAGAATATCAGAGATAACCCAGACTTCAGAATAAATATGCAGAAACACATTCAACCTTGAGCAATCATAAGATCAGATATCATATGCGCTTTTATTTAATCAGACCCGCGTATATACGCGCTTTTTATGAAGTGAACCCGCGTATACATCTGTGCATTTACCAGAATAACCCTAACTGTCCATACGCGACTTTGTTGAAACAGATCCGCGTATACACCCGCTTTTCACGAACTGAACCTGCATATAGATCTATAAAAGATAAGCTTTACAACAGATCAGATCTATGAACTTACCCAGGTTTCTTCAAGTTCTTCAGCAGATTTTTGCCAGGTCTTCATCACTTCTTTTCAGATCATCCAAGAGATTCACTATTTCTAGATCTAGAGATCTTTAACCTTCACCATATTCTTAGATGCACCATAGATTCAGATCTATCAATCAAGAGCAGAGTTCAACCATGCAGATATACTTCAGAGTGAAGTATTCATTAAAGCCCAGACACTTGCACACCATGCACAATGATTTTCTTCTCCTTATATAGATTTGGCCTTCATCAATACCACGAGTCAAAAACACATCACTTTCGATGGTATTCCTGGACGGGATCAAATAGACAATCCAGCGCTCAATACAATGGGTCAATACCATGGTAGTAACCCCTGGTTTTACATATTTAGAGCGCAATTGAGAATACGCGACTTGGTACGTTGTTTCTCGCGTGCATACGCAACTTCCCCTAGACAAACTCGCGTATTCCTTGTGACATACACTTTTCATCACTGTTCTGGACCATTCTGGAAATTCTTTCTTTTGCACCTTCTATACTGATTATAGATACATCAGATGTATATCATTCACAAGCTCATCAAGAACAACTTCATTAAGTAGGTTGCCATCATCTTCATCAAGTGGGTTGCCATCAAGGACAACACTCAGCATCATATTGCCAACAATCTCCCCCTTTGGACTTGATGGCAACCACGATGGAGTTTGAGCACCATAACAGATAGATACATTGATTATAATCATTATACAACAACCACGTTACTCTCCCCTTATTCAAACACCATGCCACTCTCCCCCTTTGACATCAAGGGCAAAAGGCGGGTCAAACCAACACAAGGTTTTTCTTCTCAAGTTCAAGCTGAATCTTCAAACCTATTATTCAATGAAGTACATGACACTATGACCTTTCCTATCACCAAGGACTCATACTTACATCAAAGATCCAACCAAGTGGATTTACATATGTGACCCAAGTACCCAACCACGTGGGTTTACACATTTTGACACAATTACCCAACCAAGTGGGTTTACAAATCTGAACAAGCCCTTTACATGGTTGAATATTACAAATTACATCATAGGTCATAGCCTTTTCATCAAATTACACATATGACTTTTATAACCAATACCAAAAGGACCTCAAGAGAGAGATCATATTTCAGAATCATCATACTACCAAAAATGCATTACACCCAGCAAGGCTAATGCTCCCCCTGAAACTGTACAACCAATGCATCCTTTCCAAGTGACCAAAACTCCCCCTTAGCTTGTGCATCCCCAAAAATTTGTCAGCAACCAACTATATGCGGTTTTACGTGTGAACTACATCCTCTGTATTATGGTCAGCTTGGCAATATCCAATTTAATCTTACGAATTTAAGCAGTTGTTCTTAGTGAAGACTATCGACTTGTCTTAGATATTGAATGCTTTACTGGCGGTTTGGTAAAGATATAGACGACTTGTTCTTTGGAAGACATACTCCAACTTCACCTTTTGTTCAAGCACTTGTTCACGTAAGAAGTGATACTTGATGGGAATGTGCTTGGTCTTTGAATGCATAACAAGATTTTTTGAGATACTGATGGCACTTGTATTATCACACATAATGGAGATAGGAGATGTACATTTGATTTGAAAATCATTCAGGGTTTGCATCATCTAAAGAAGTTGAGTGCAACAAGAGGCGGCAGCCACATATTCTGCTTCTGTTGTAGATAAGGCAATAGAATTTTGATTCTTGTTGAACCAGGATACTAACCGAGGTCCCATATAGAATGAACCACCACTAGTTCTTTTCCGATCATCAACATTTCCATCCCAATCTGCATCAGTATAAGCATGAAGAGTAAGATCAGCATTCTTTGAATACCATAGTCCAAAGTCTTGAGTTCCTTGTAGATATTTGAATATCCTTTTGACGGCCTGAAGGTGAGACTCTTTTGGATTAGCTTGGAATCGTCCAACAATCCCAACAGCATGCATAATGTCTGGTCTGGTCCCAGTGAGATAAAGTAGGCTTCCAATCATCGATCTGTATTCTGGTTGATTCACAGTGGGAGAATCATCATTAGAACTGAGACTGCATCCGGTTATCATTGGTGTACTTACAGGCTTGCATTCTTCCATGCCATACTTCTTCAGAATTTGCTTGAGATATTTTGCTTGTGATAAGAATATACCATCTTTAGTTTGATGTACTTGTAAGCCAAGAAAGAATGTTAGTTCCCCAAGTAAAGACATTTCAAATTCTTGCTACATAACAGAAGAAAATTTATGACTCATGGACTCTTCATTACTTCCAAAAATGATGTCATCAACATATACAACCACAATCAATAGTTTATCATTTTCAGTTTTTGTGTATAAGTTGCTATCATCAGATCACTTTGAAAAACCTTGTTGATGAAGATATTTGTCAAGGCGATAATACCATGCCCTTGGAGTTTGTTTGAGACCATACGAGCCTTTTTAAGTTTACAAACAAGATTTTCCATCATTTTAAATGAATCCTTTGACGGTTGTTCTATATACACTTCTTCTTCTAGATCACCATTGAGAAAAGAAAGATTTAACATCCATTTGATAAACTTTGATTTGTTGAAAACTTGAAAAGCAAGAAACATTCTTATGGCTTCAAGTCTAGCTACGAGGAGCAAAGTTTCTTCAAAGTCTATACCCATTTGTTCAGGTATACCCCTTGCAAACCGGTCTAGCTTTGTTTCTTATAACATCCCCATTCTCATTTAACTTGTTCTTGAATATCCATTTAGTTAAGCTGACATTTTTATCATGTGGTCTTGGTACCAATTCCCATGTGTGATTCTTTTCAATTTGATCAAGCTCTTCATTCTTGGCTTGAATCCAACATTCATCTTTGCTAGCTTGATTGACATTGTGTGGTTCAATCGTGGATAGAAATGCCATATAGCTAGAAGATCCCATAAGAGTCCTCCTTGTTTGTACACCTGATTCCTTGTCTCCCAAAATTTGAGATTCAGGATGATTCTTTTGAACATATCTGGATGGAGCTTTTCTAGATAAATCATCTTCTGGTTCTTCATTGGATCCATTGTCTATATCATTTCTATTTGACGTAGAAGGACAAAAGTCACCATCATCTTCATCTGTTGTGTGTTTTTCTTCTTTAGGAGCTGCAGGAAACTCATCAATAACAACATCAATACATTCAACAATCTTTCGAAGCCTTTTATTGTAACATTTGTATGCTCCGCTTGTAGATGAGTAACCAAAGTATCCTTCATACGTCCTAGGTTCAAACTTGCCAAGCTTTTCATCATTTATTTTTGATGACATTTGCCAAAAACTCTAAATGCTTCATGAAATTACCATGCAGTTCATGTGGAGTTTTGTCACTATTTAGAACATGTGCCTTGTTGAGAATGTTTACTTCAACGTGTGTCTTTACTTCTCCCCAAAACATGTCAGGAGTTCCTGAATCATCAAGCATAGCTCTAGCCATTTGTTGAATTGTTCTATTCATTCTTTCTGCTACGCCATTTTGTTGTGGAGTGCCAGCTATAGAGAATTGTCTTTTTATGCCATGTTTTTCACAAAATTCAAGGAATTCATTTGATGTATATTCTCCTCCTCGATCAGATCTAAGACACTTGATTTTTAGATCTAATTCATTTTTCACCAATGCTTCGAAGATCTGAAATTTTTCAAATGCTTAATCTTTGTGTTTAATCAACCCGATCCAACACATTCTAGAGAAATCATCAATAAATAAGATATAGTATTCTTCCCCACATGGTGAATTTTTCCTCATAGGTCCACATATATCAGTATGAATGAGTTCAAGAGGCTTACTTGATGATCCTTCTTTGGCAGCTAATTGTACTACAATTACCCTCGAACAAATTGGCTTCAGATTTGCATATGATACTCTCTTGGTAGAGTAATATTGGGAAGACCACGAACGGCTTGAAATCTGCTTGCTATGTTGATTGAGAGAAGCTCGAGATACTGACCTTTTATGCCATAGCCAATTTTAAGAAGATTTGCTCAAGTAACATTGTTCTTTGCAGTTCTTCAATACATACAGGTTTCTTGGAGTTCTTTTTCCTTTTACAATTGTTTTACATGTATCAAGATCATGAACCACACATTCTTTTGAACTAAAGACAAATTCAGTTCCTTGATCACACATTTGACTTACACTTAACAGGTTATGCCTTAATCCATCCACATACATGACATCATTAGCCTTCACCTTTTCTTTTAGAAACACAGACCCTTTTCCTTTAATTACAGCAGGAGTATCATTTCCAAATGTAACTTTCTTTTCTTTTTCTAAAGCATTATATGCAAGAAGTTTGCTTTTGTCACCAGTCATGTGTCTTGAGCATCCACTATCAATGTACCATTGATTTTCTTCACCTTCTGCAAATAACGTTATCCCACAATTTTCAACTTGTAATTCCTTCTTTTTCCATACTTTGGAACTTGAAGGAAAATGTTGTTTTGGCTGGACTTTGCTCCTGCATTCAGATTCTTCATGGCCAAAGTTATGCAATAAGCACATTCAACTTCATTTTGAAGAGGAGAAAAGTTGTTATAGGTGTTCTTCTTTGGTTCATTATCCATCCTTTTCTTTCTTTCTTCTCTTGTCATGATGGTTTTATATGCAACACATTGAACAACTTTATGACCAAAATTGTGACATGAGAAACATTGTCCATTGAAGTAGAAATTTCTGCGATCATGAAATTTTCTATTTGAATTTACCTATTGGTTGTTGCTTCTTTGAGAGATATCCCTGTTAGTGTTCCTTGAATTGTGATGATCATGCTTTACCTGTAAAGATTCTTTATTCCCTTGCTGAGTGGCTGAATGTAGTAAACCAGTTGTAGTTGCTTTTAGATAATTTGGTGCTGAAGCCTGAGAAGATTCTCCGGTATATCCAAGACCTGTCTTTATAAGAGGAGAACGTTGAACCTTGATAATCTCATCTAAGGTTTCAGATCCTTTAGCAAATCTAAGATTCAGAGTCTTTACTTTCTCAAGTTCTTTTCTTAGACTTACTACTTCACATTCTAATTTCTCATTGTGTTTCTTTGCTTCTTCATTCTGCTTTTTCAGAGTCTCTATGATTATTTTACTTTCTTCCAAGCATATTTTGAGTTGATTGTTTTGATCAAGAAAATCATTGTCATCTAGAGCATCCATAAAATCATCCTTGTCATCTCTAGAATTATTTTCAAATGCCATGAGAAGTCTAAGATCTTGTTCACATTCTTCCTCACTATCAGATAACCCATCACTGTCTTCATTTGTATAGTAACTTTTCTTAGTGCTAGATCGGTTCTTATTCCTTCTTGCTACTTCTTTCCCTTTAGTAGATGTTTCTTTATAAGGACACTTTGTAGCATAATGACCAACTCTTCCACAATCAAAACATTTGAAAGGAAGCTTACCTTTGAATCTTTCGGTTCCTAGTTGGAGTCTTCTCACAAAGTTTTCCTCATCTTCTTCTGAGATATATCCTGATCCTTCTAGTTTTTGAGCTTCTTTCCCTTTTGTAGAAACTTTAAAAATAGCTTCTTTGACTTCAGATGATCCTCCTCTCCTCATTTCATATGCAGTCAATATGCCATGAAGTTGCACCACAGTAAGAGTTTGAAGATCCTGTTTTTCTTCAAGAGCAGAGACTTTTGATTCAAATTTTGTCGTTAGCGATCTTAGGATTTTCTCAACCAAAGTAGATTCCGTGATTGTTTCTCCCAGATTTCTCATACGATTTACAACATCATCAAGACGTAAAAAGAAACTGGCAATATTCTCTTCACTATGCATCTTTAAATTTTCATATTCAATTCTTAGAGTTTGAAGTTTTGCACTTTTTACCTTTGCATCACCTTCATAACTTAGAATGATTTTGTCCCATATCTCCTTTGCTATATTCAGCTGCATAACTTTGACAAATTCTGATTCAGTTAGACTTCTCGTTAGAGCATTGACTGCCTTTGCATTTATTTCATAATTCTTCTTTTCAGTCGGATCTGTTGGTATTGCAGCTGGATATTGATATCCTTGTTCAACAATGGCCCATACATCTGCTCCCATAGACTGAAGATTGGATCTCGTCCTTATTTTCCAGAAGATTGAATTGCTTCCATTAAAGAGTGGAGGCTTGATAGATGTTGTTCCATCTTGATTGCTCATCTTGCTTGATCTTCCTTCTAGCGGTTAAGCTTTTTCAGAAGGACTTGCTCTAATACCAATTGTTGGGAAAAATACTGAGAGGGGGGGGGGGTGAATCAGTATTTAGTGCAAACAATAAAACTTTGATATTTCTTTCTTAAAAACCATACGCAACCTTCCTGAAGCAAACCCGCGGATATCCTTTACAAAACTCGCGTATATCCAGTGATCTAATTATGCATTTAGTTCTTGACTTAGATCATTGCATTACTCATTCATCAGATATTTAGAAAACAGTAAACAAGTTCAGGAAGAACAGAATAATCATCACACATAAGCAACCACACATGAACACCAGGATTTTTAGGTGGAAACCCAATTCGGGAGAAAACCACCGCTACCGTCTTCTCAGTCTTCAATTTTTATTATTAAGAAAACTTCTTACAACATGTACTGGTGTAGACTCATACCAGTACGCAGGCACCCACCTGCAAAAGGCTACAACCTTCTCTCGTTTACCAGCCTCTCCTGGAAGGGAGCAACAACCCCCTGATATTAGCACCAACCTCTACTGGCAGAAAGCTTCTACGTCAGACTGAAGGTTTCAACCCTTAGATCCACTGCAGACCACGTTTCATCAATTTTCAAACTGGATCAAACAGCTCCAACACAACCCTTTACTTTTCAATAAACAACCTTCGCCCAATGCATCAAACAGAACAGTGAAACCACTGTAACTAGAATATCAGAGATAACCCAGACTTCAGAATAAATATGCAGAAACACATTCAACCTTGAGCAACCATAAGATCAGATATCATACGCACTTTTATTTAATCAGACCCGCGTATATACGCGCTTTTTATGAAGTGAACCCGCGTATACATCTGTGCATTTACCATAATAACCCTAACTGTCCATACGCGACTTTGTTGAAACAGATCCGCGTATACACGCGCTTTTCACGAACTGAACCTGCGTATAGATCTATAAAAGATAAACTTTACAACAGATCATATCTATGAACTTACCCAGGTTTCTTCAAGTTCTTCAGCATATTTGCGCCAGGTCTTCATCACTTCTTTTCAGATCATCCAAGAGATTCACTATTTCTAGATCTAGAGATCTTTAACCTTCACCATATTCTTAGATGCATCATAGATTCATATCTATCAATCAAGAGCAGAGTTCAACCATGCAGATATACTTCAGAGTGAAGTATTCATTAAAGCCCATACACTTGCACACCATGCACAATCATTTTCTTCTCCTTATATAGATTTGGCCTTCATCAATACCACGAGTCAAAACCACATCACTTCCGATGGTATTCCTGGACGGGATCAAATAGACAATCCAACGCTCAATACAATGGGTCAATACCATGGTAGTAACCCCTGGTTTTACATATTTAGAGCGCAATTGAGCATACGCGACTTGGTACGTTATTTCCCGCGTGCATACGCAACTTCCCCTAGACAAACTCACGTATTCCTTGTGACATACACTTTTCATCACTGTTCTGGACCATTCTGGAAATTCTTTCTTTTGCACCTTCTATACTAATTGTAGATACATCAGATGTATATCATTCACAAGCTCATCAAGAACAACTTCATTAAGTAGGTTTCCATCATCTTCATCAAGTGGGTTGCCATCAAGGACAACACTCAGCATCATATTGCCAACAATCTCCCCCTTTGGACTTGATGGCAACCACGATGGAGTTTGAGCACCAGAACAGATAGATACATTGATTATAATCATTATACAACAACCACGTTACTCTCCCCTTATTCCAACACCATGCCACTCTTCCCCTTTGACATCAAGGGCAAAAGGCGGGTCAAACCAACACAAGGTTTTTCTTCTCAAGTTCAAGCTGAATCTTCAAACCTATTATTCAATGAAGTACATGACACTATGACCTTTCCTATCACCAAGGACTCATACTTACATCAAAGATCCAACCAAGTGGATTTACATATGTTGACCCAAGTACCCAACCACGTGGGTTTACACATTTTGACTCAATTACCCAACCAAGTGGGTTTACAAATATGAACAAGCCCTTTACATGGCTGAATATTACCAATTACATCATAGGTCATAGCCTTTTCATCAAATTACACATATGACTTTTATAACCAATACCAAAAGGACCTTAAGAGAGAGATCATATTTCAGAATCATCATACTGCCAAAAATGCATTATACCCAGCAAGGCTAATGCTCCCCCTGAAACTGTACAACCAATGCATCCTTTCCAAGTGACCAAAACTCCACCTTAGCTTGTGCATCCCCAAAAATTTGTCAGCAACCAACCATACGCGGTTTTCTGTGTATGAACTCGCGTATATACGCGACTGCCGTTCAGGAAACCCGCGTATCCAATTTAATCTTCTGAATTTAGGCAGATTTGTTCTTCTGACTGGCAGAGACTACTCCCAACTTCTGTCTCAGATATTCGAATGCTTCCCTGGGCAGAGGTTTGGTAAAGATATCAGCAACTTGTTCTTTGGAGGGAACATACTCCAACTTCACCTTTTGTTCAAGCACTTGTTCACGTAAGAAGTGATACTTGATGGGAATGTGCTTGGTCTTCGAATGCATAACCGGATTATTTGAGATACTGATGGCACTTGTGTTATCACACATAATGGAGATAGGAGATGTACATTTGATTTGAAAATCTTGTAAGGTTTGCATCATCCAAAGGAGTTGAGTGCAACAAGATGCGGCAGCCACATATTCTGCTTCTGTTGTAGATAAGGCAATAGAATTTTGCTTCTTGTTGAACCAAGATACTAACCGGGGTCCCATATAGAATGCACCACCACTAGTGCTTTTCCGATCATCAACATTTCCAGCCCAATCTGCATCAGTGTAAGCATGAAGAGTAAGATCAGCATTCTTTGGATACCGTAGTCCAAAGTCTTGAGTTCCTTGTAGATATTTGAATATTATTTTGACAGCCTGAAGGTGAGACTCTTTTGGATTAGCTTGGAATCGTCCAACAATCCCAACTGCATGCATAATGTCCGGTCTAGTCCCAGTGAGATAAAGTAGGCTTCCTATCATTGATCTGTATTCTGGTTGATTCACTGCGGGAGAATCATCATGAGAACTGAGATTACATCCAGTTATCATTGGTGTACTTACAGGTTTGCATTCTTCCATGCCATACTTATTCAGAATTTTCTTAAGATATTTTTCTTGTGATAAGAATATACCATCTGTAGTTTGATGCACTTGCAAGCCAAGAAAGAATGTTAGTTCTCCAAGTAAGGACATTTCAAATTCTTGCTGCATGACAGAAGCAAATTTCTGACTCATAGATTCTTCATTACTCCCAAAAATGATATCATCAACATAGACAACCACAATCAATAGTTTATCATTTTCAACTTTTGTGTATAAGTTTCTATTAGCAGACCCCTTTGAAAATCCTTGTTGATGAAGATATTTGTCAAGATGATAATACCATGCCCTTGGAGCTTGTTTGAGACCATATAGAGCCTTTTTAAGTTTACAAACAAGATTTTCATCATTTCCCAAAATGAATCCTTCTGGTTGTTCTATATAAACTTCTTCTTCTAGATCACCATTGAGGAATGCAGATTTGACATCCATTTGATAAACTTTGATTTGTTGAAAACTTGAAAAGCAAGAAACATTCTTATGGCTTCAAGTCTAGCTACAGGAGCAAAAGTTTCTTCAAAGTCTATACCTTCTTGTTGAGTATACCCCTTGCAAACCAGTCTAGCTTTGTTTCTTATAACATCCCCATTCTCATTTAAGTTGTTCTTGAATATCCATTTAGTTCCAATGACATTTTTATCATGTGGTCTTGGTACCAAATCCCATGTTTGATTATTTTCAATTTGATCAAGCTCTTCATTCATGGCTTGAATCCAACATTCATCTTTTCTAGCTTGATTGACATTGTGTGGTTCAATTGTGGATAAAAATGCCACATAACTAGAAGATCCCACAAGAGTCCTCCTTGTTTGTACACCTGATTCCTTGTCTCCCAAAATTTGAGATTCAGGATGATTCTTTTGAACATATCTGGATGGAGCCTTTTCAGATAAATCATCTTCAGGTTATTCATTAGATCCACTGTCTATATCATTTCTATTTGATGTAGAAGGACAAAAGTCACCATCATCTTCTTTTGTTGTTTGTTTTTCTTCTTTAGGAGCTGCAGGAGACTCATCAATAACAACATCAATACATTCAACAATCTTTCGAAGCCTTTTATTGTAACATTTGTATGCTCTGCTTGTAGATGAGTAACCAAGAAGTATCCCTTCATCTGATCTAGGTTCAAACTTGCCAAGCTTTTCATCATTATTTTTGATAAAGCATCTACTTCCAAAAACTCTAAAATGCTTCACAGAGGGAGAATTACCATACCGGAGTTCATATGGAGTTTTGTCACTATTTACTCGAACATGTGCCTTGTTGAGAATGTTTGCTGCTGTATGTGCTGCTTCTCCCCAGAACATGTCAGGAGTTCTTGAATCATCAAGCATAGCTCTAGCCATTTGTTGAATTGTTCTATTCATTCTTTCTGCTACGCCATTTTGTTATGGAGTGCCAGCTACAGAGAACTGTCTTTTTATGCCATGTTTTTCACAAAATTCAAGGAATTCATTTGATGTATATTCTCCTCCTCGATCAGATCTAAGACACTTGATTTTTAGATCTAATTCATTTTCCACCAATGCTTTGAAGATCTAAAATTTTTCAAATGCTTCATCTTTGTGTTTAATCAACCCGATCCAACACATTCTAGAGAAATCATCAATAAATAAGATATAGTATTCTTCCCCACGTGGTGACTTTTTCCTCATAGGTCCACATATGTCAATATGAATGAGTTCAAGAGGCTTACTTGATGATCCTTCTTTGGCATTAAATTGTACTCTGGTCTGCTTACCGAATTGGCAAGATTTGCATATGATACTCTCTGGTAGAGTAATATTGGGAAGACCATGAACAACTTTAAGTCTGCTTGATTTTTTGATTTGAGAGAAGCTCAGATGCCCCAGCCTTCTATGCCATAGCCAATTTTCTGAAGATTTTCTCAAGTAACATTGATCTTTGCAGTTCTTCAATACATACAGGTTTCTTGGAGTTCTTTTCCCTTTTATAATAGTTTTACCTGTATCAAGATCACGAACCACACATTCTTTTGAACTAAAGACAAATTCTATTCCTTGATCACACATTTGACTTACACTTAACAGGTTATGCCTTAATCCATCCACATACATGACATCATTAGCCTTCACCTTTTCTTTTAGAAACACATACCCTTTTCCTTTAATTACAACAGGAGTATCATTTCCAAAAGTAACTTTCTTTTCTTTTTCTAGAGCACTATATGCACGAAGTTTGTGTTTATCACTTGTCATGTGTCTTGAGCATCCGCTATCAATGTACCATTGATTTTCTTCACCTTCCGCAAATAACGCTATGCCACAATTTTCAACCTGTGGTTCCTTCTTTTTCCATATTTTGGATTTTGAGGGAAGATGCTCTCTTGGCTGCATTTTGCTCCTGCACTCAGAATCTTCATGGCCAAAGTTATTGCAATAAGCACATTCTACTTCATTTAGAAGAGGAGAAAATTTGTTATAGGTATTCTTCTTTGTTTCAACATCAATCCTTTTCTTTCTTTCTTCTCTTGTCATGATGGTTTTATATGCAACACATTGAGCAGCTTTATGACCAAAATTGTGACATGAGAAACATTGTCCATTGAAGAAGAAATTTCTGCGATCATGAAATCTTCTACTCGAATTTACCTGTTAATTGGAGTTTCTTTGAAATGTATTCCTGTTAGTGTTCTTTGAATTGAAATGGTCATGATTTACCTGTAAAGATTCTTTATTCCCTTGTTGAGTGGCAGAATGTTGTATGCTGGCTGTAGCTGCTTTTAGATAATTTGGTGTTGAAGCCTGAGAAGATTCTCCGATATATCCAAGACCTGTCTTTATAAGAGGAGAACGTTGTACCTTGATAATCTCATCTAAGGTTTCAGATCCTTTAGCAAATCTAAGATTCAGAGTCTTTACTTTCTCAAGTTATTTTCTTAGACTTACTACTTCACATTCTAATTTCTCATTGTGTTTCTTCGCTTCTTCATTCTGCCTTTTTAGAGTTTCTATGATTATTTTACTTTCTTCCAAGCATATTTTGAGTTGATTGTTTTGATCAAGAAAATCATTGTCATCTAGAGCATCCATAAAAGCATCCTTGTCGTCTCTAGAATTATTTTCAAATGCCATGAGAAGTCTAAGATCTTGTTCAAATTCTTCCTCACTATCAGATAACCCATCACTGTCTTCATTTGTATAGTAACTTTTCTTAGTGCTAGATCGGTTCTTATTCCTTCTTGCTACTTCTTTCCCTTTAGCAGATATTTCTTTATAAGGACACTTTGCAGCATAATGACCAACTCTTCCACAATCAAAACATTTGAAAGGAAGCTTACCTTTGAATCTTCCGGTTCCTAGTTGGAGTCTTCTCACAAAGTTTGCCTCATCTTCTTCTGAGATATATCCCGATCCTTCTAGTTTTTGAACTTCTTTCCCTTTTGTAGAAGCTTTAAAAACAACTTCTTTGACTTCAGATGATCCTCCTCTCCTCATTTCATATGCAGTCAATATGCCATGAAGTTGCACCACAGTAAGAGTTTGAAGATCCTGTTTTTCTTCAAGAGCAGAGACTTTTGATTCAAATTTTGCCGTTAGCGATCTTAAGATTTTCTCAACCAAAGTAGATTTCGTGATTGTTTCTCCCAAATTTCTCATACGATTTACAACATCATCAAGACGTAAAAAGAAACTGGCAATATTCTCATCACTATGCATCTTTAAATTTTCATATTCAATTCTGAGAGTTTGAAGTTTTGCACTTTTTACCTTTGCATCACCTTCATAACTTAGAATGATTTTGTCCCATATCTCCTTTGTTGTATTTAGCTGCATAACTTTGACAAATTCTGATTCAGTTAGACTTCCCGTTAGAGCATTGACTGCCTTTGCATTTAATTCATAATTCTTCTTTTCAATCGAATCTGTTGGTATTGCAGCTGGATATTGATATCCTTGTTCAACAATGGCCCATACATATGCTCCCATAGACTGAAGATAGGATCTCATCCTTATTTTCCAGAACATTAAATTTCTTCCATTAAGAGTGGAGGCTTGATAGATGCTCTTCCATCTTGATTGCTCATCTTGCTTGATCTTCCTTCTAGCGGTTAAGCTTTTTCAGAAGGACTTGCTCTGATACCAATTGTTGGGAAAAATACTGAGATGGGGGGGGGGTGAATCAGTATTTAGTGCATACAATAAAACTTTGATATTTCTTTCTTAAAAACCATACACAACCTTCCTGAAGCAAACCCGCGGATATCCTTTACAGAACTCGCGTATATCCAGTGATCTAATTATGCATTTAGTTCTTGACTTAGATCATTGCATTACTCATTCATCAGATATTTAGAAAATAGTAAACAAGTGCAGGAAGAACAGAATAATCATCACACATAAGCAACCACACATGAACACCAAGATTTTTAGGTGGAAACCCAATTCGGGAGAAAACCACCGCTGTCGTCGTCTCAATCTTCAATTTTTATTATTAAGAAAACTTCTTACAACATGTACTGGTGCAGACTCATACCAATACGCAGGCACCCACCTGCAGAAGGCTACAACCTTCTCTCGTTTACCAGCCTCTCCTGGAAGGGAGCAACAACCCCCTGATATTAGCACCAGCCTCTACTGGCAGAAAGCTTCTACGTTCAGACTTAAGGTTTCAACCCTCAGATCCACTGCAGACCACGTTTCATCAATTTTCAAACTGGATCAAACAGCTCCAACACAACCCTTTACTTGTCAATAAACAACCTTTGCCCAATGCATCAAACAGAACAGTGAAACCACTGTAACCAGAATATCAAAGATAACCCAGACTTCAGAATAAATATGCAGAAACACATTCAACCTTGAGCAACCATAAGATCAGATATCATACGCGCTTTTATTTAATCAGACCCGCGTATATACGCGCTTTTTATGAAGTGAACCCGTGTATACATCTGTGCATTTACCAAAATAACCCTAACTGTCCATATGCGATTTTGTTGAAACAGATCCGCGTATACACGCGCTTTTCACGAACTGAACCTGCGTATAGATCTATAAAAGATAAAATGTACAACAGATCAGATCTATGAACTTACCCAGGTTTCTTCAAGTTCTTCAGCAGATTTGCGCCAGGTCTTCATCACTTCTTTTCAGATCATCCAAGAGATTCACTATTTCTAGATCTAGAGATCTTTAACCTTCACCATATTCTTAGATGCATCATAGATTCAGATCTATCAATCAAGATCAGAGTTTAACCATGCAGATATACTTCAGAGTGAAGTATTCATTAAAGCCCAGACACTTGCACACCATGCACAATGATTTTCTTCTCCTTATATAGATTTGGCCTTCATCAATACCACGAGTCAAAACCACGTCACTTCCGATGGTATTCCTGGACGGGATCAAATAGACAATCCAGCGCTCAATACAATGGGTCAATACCATGGTAGTAACCCCTGGTTTTACATATTTAGAGCGCAATTGAGCATACGCGACTTGGTACGTTATTTCCCGCGTGCATACACGACTTCCCCTAGACAAACTCGTGTATTCCTTGTGACATACACTTTTCATCACTGTTCTGGCCCATTCTGGAAATTCTTTCTTCTGCGCCTTCTATACTGATTGTAGATACATCAGATGTATATCATTCACAAGCTCATCAAGAACAACTTCATTAAGTAGGTTGCCATCATCTTCATCAAGTGGGTTGCCATCAAGGACAACACTCAGCATCATATTGCCAACACTGTCAACCGAGGAAACTTTTGGTTAGCACACAGTCATCTCGACCTTTGTTGCATATCTATGTAATCTATCGAGCATCTGTGTGCTCTTCTGTGTGTAGTGTTGAACATCCTCTATGAAGTATCCCCATACTCATGAAAAAATTCAAAAAAATCGCAACACCCCCCTCCCCCCCTTCTTCTTAGCCCCAAAAATAACATTGTGACATCCACAAATCGTATAGCCAATTTTTTGAATGCTTGTTAACTATAAGGCTCACAATCAAAATCTTTGTTTTGGGTATTGTAACCATGCGTGATATCCACAATAACTCGGGAGTACTCATTTTTAAAAATGAGATTTGCAATGTTTTCACAAGCAACCAATATTACTTGATATTGCATAGTGTCAAGCCCATTCCAAATGCGGTGATCAAGAGTGCCATTAAGTTCAACATTCTCAAGATATTGCCCTATTTATCTTTCAAACTTGGCTCTTTGAACATCATTTATAGAAATTGGTCTCTATTACTCTCTATATTCATGTTTGGTATCTTTTATGGAAAATAAACAAATATATTTATGTATATATAAATAATAACATTAAATTAAGTTAAATTAACTTACAAATGAACAAAATGAATATAAATCAATACTTCTTTTTTAATCCAAAAAAATAAAAAATAAAAAATAAAAAATTGCAGTGTTTCTATAAAGATTTGAGCCTTGATAGTTGCATCTAGAACATCATCTCAACTCATTTCATTTAATATTTTGACCATTTCCTCTTGTAATCTCATATAAACCATGTGAATGGATAAATCAAATAAATAATGTTATAATAATTTTTATAATGAAATATTTAGAACATTAATATGTTACATTGAAAAGGTAAAAGGTAAATTTTATAAAATAACATTAATAAAAAAAAAAACTCAATAAACCTACTTTGAAACTCATCAAACATTTTTTCTATGAATAGTTCACCCAACTTTATACATGATAATATGGCAGTGATAAGTGTTTCATCCTTCACTCCTTGTATCAATTTCCAAGGTTTTATAATCCTCTCTTCTAACATACTCTTGATTTCAAGGCCCGTCTTACTATGATACACTCTAAGATATTACACCTTTTAACATTTTGATTTTTTTATACCAATATTCTCCCATAAGCTAAAGATCTCATCAGTTAAATCCTATGTTTCTCCACTTTTAAATCTCAATTAATGAAAAAACTATCAACGTCTTTGAATGTGTCACGTCCTCTTTGAATGTATCAACTCTTTTGTAAATTTTTTGTTTTACATTTTTCTTTTCAATTGAGAAGCCTATTTCCATACAACATTGGTTTTGAAAAGTTTTTTGAAATTCGTTATGGATAAATTCCACCTTGGAATGAATGTGATGGACATCCTATATACTCACTATCTATGTTATGATCCCATGTTAATAAATTTGTTTATGCGTGTTAAAGCCAACATAACTAATATATTTGATTGTTTCCAAAAGAGGGTTATTAGGATACTCTTGCATCAATTCTCTTATAGCCTCTATAGTCAAGCCATTTTGATAAATCAGATGTATCTGTATTAGGAGCCTCCATTAGGCCAACAAAAACCAAGTAGTAAACCACATTTGTATATGGATTATACCTCATTAATGTTTACAAGTTGTGAACATGCAATCAGTGTGGTTTTTTAATTTGATATATTTCATGGCCTTTTATGGGTCTATAAAGTCACTTTACATTTAATTGAAATATATGGTTATTTCCAACCAAATTGATGTGCCTCAATAAATCTTGAATGGTATATTGTGTTCTTTTGATAACATTGTCCTTTACATCAGCACTTGGGGTTATGTTTTCCTTGCTTCCCCGAGAATTGTTAGGGTGAACTTAAGACTTTTCTTTTATCTTTATAAGAAAGCACCCCACCCTCCAAACCATAGACGAGGCTAATATATTCTTCAAGGTTTAAGGTCATTTAACAACAAGGATTGAAGCAATTACAACAAGAATTACTATTATGAGTTCATCATGTCATTTGTGGGAATTGAACCTGAATGGGGAGGACAATGATCATTCCTCTCAAACATTTGAGATAAACCCAATTGATGCAGTGATATCCAGATCTAACCATGAATTCTTCATGAACAAAGTTAGATTTTTTCCTTTTATGAATCAAAGGAGTTGCATTTAAATCAACAATTTGTTCATCACTAATAGGAATGGAAACATCTTTGAGCAAAATTCTTTTGTGTTTCTCTTGTTTCTTCTTATTTTGAGTAATGGTGGCAACCTCGTTGGCACCATTTTCAACAATGTCTTTAGTCTGGGTTGCTAAATGTGATATAACCAACCTTATTAGATTACTAAAGTTCCTTTCTGTTTTGTTGTTTATGTGTCTCTTCTCTTGTAGTTTGAACTTCATGCATTTTTTGTTTATTTTTCCTTACATATTATGCCTTGTCGATATAAAAGGCACATATAACATCCATGATATTTTCCTCCCTAAAATAAATCCCTACCAACATATGTGATAGTAGAATGGAAAAATCATGTGAAAATAAAATATAACAGGGATAGAAGCCATTACAACAAGAATTACCATTATGAGCTCATCATGTCATTTGTGGGAATTGAACCTAAATGGGGAGGACAACGATCATTCCTCTCAAACACTTGAGATAAACCCAATTGACACGGTGATACTTAGAGTTAACCGTGAATTCTTCATCAACGGAGTAGAATTTTACCTTTTATGACTCAAAGGAGTTGCATTTAAATCGACAATTTGTTCATCATCAATAGGAATGGAAACATTCTCGAGCATCGTTCTTTTTCGTTTCTCTTGTTTCTTCTTCTTTATTTGTTCATCATTAATAAATGGAGACATCCTCGAGCATAGTTATTTTGTGTTTACCTTGTTTCTTCTTCTTTTGAGCAATGGTGGTAACCTCATTGACACCATTTTCAACAACATCTCTAGTTTGGGTTGCTAAATGTTTAAATGTGATATACCTAACCTTATTAGATTGCTAAAGTTCCTTTATTTGGTTGTTGTTTACGTGTCTATTCTCTTGTAATTTGAACTTGATGTATTCTTTGTTTCTTTTTCCTTACATACTGTGCTTTATCGATATAAAAGGCACTGATAACATCCATGATATTTTCATCCATATAATAAATCCCTGCCAACATATGTGATAGTGGAATGGAAAAATCATGTGAAAATAAAATTTAACAATTTAATGTTAAACATTTTAGAAAGAATATCATGGTACTTATAGTAATATACAAAACTTAAATATGTATAAGCAAACTTAAGTTCCTTTCTTGATGTTTTGCATGATATATATACATAGTTTTGAAAAACATTCCCTCGTAATATAATTACTCGTTTTTGAAACAATATATAATATTTACATGTGTCTCAATTTGTTCGCAAGTGCATAAACAATGTATATACTTGATACCAGACATATATCTCATAACAAGTCAAGTAATTGATAATTTCATTGCAAGTTTCCAAACTGAGCAAAATATTGTTAAGCTCACGTAAATGGAACGTGAGATGTTTTACTATTCAAATGGTACACATATTAATACATTGCATTGACCCTTGGTTTCATATCCCAAGAGGTCTCTTGGACTTCTCATAACTCTTTATGTTCACTTGTGGCTTTTTTGCTTCCGCACAAGTGAATATTCCAAATTTGCATAACCTTTGAGGATTATGTTTCCAATATTCCCCTCTTAATCCAAAGGGGTGTATATGAGTCGATGAAGAGAGTTGAACTATAGAGGCGGATAATAGTCAATGACTCGATGTGCTCTTTGAATATGGTGGTTTAAGGAAGACCACAAACCAGAGGGTTAGCAAAAGCTAAAGTCCTCTACTTATAGTGGTATAAGCTTAGAACAATATTAGACAGTAGTCAATATGATACTTTCAACTTCTACTCAAATGTATATGTGGATACAAACTTTTTTTGGCAACATAGATACACAAAACTTGTGGAAAATAGAAAATAACCTACCCTTAGTAAAATAGCCCTTAAGAAGGTGTCAACCAAGAATTTTTTCTACTTAACTTGCACATAGCCATGTTAAAGCAACTCCGACTAAAGCACATGAAAGGTGCAATGTGATTGATATTAAAGAGATGTCTTTGGGATTAATCACATCAAAAAAAAAAAATTCAACACCAACAAACTTACTATCTATACCCAAAGTGTGTTGATGCTTAGGTTGCATCCATTACTTTTTCAATGACAAACTAGTCAAGTATAAGGAATTCTACAATCTTTCTCCAATTCCAACTTATCTTGACAAGATGAAAATTTTGAGGCCAACCATGCTTACAATGACATGGCAACCCCCATAGCCGAATCAGTTGCAGAGGAGGAGCGTTGTTGAATAGCTTTTGGGAATCATGTAATGGATTCTCATTGAAAGACGATGTCAAAAAAACTGTCAATTTAGTAAAAACCTTGAACTAAAATATGGAATTTGGCACCTACTTAATGAGCTCTTATGTTGATTACAAGCAACAAGGAGTTTCCAAGGTCCATGCTGTAGAAAACTCAGCTTCAGGAAACATGTCTGGAAACATCATATCACTGCGAACGGGAAAATTATTTCCAACAAGATTGAAGTCCCCTTCTCTGGTGTAGAATTTCACAGTGAAACCACGAGGATCTCTCAGAGCTTTAGGACTCCCTCACTCATGGGGTCTATACACTGGGCATTCAAAGGAAAATAACACAAGTAAGACGAGAAATGTCATGGGTCACTTAAAAAAAACACCATTTAGACACATAAATGTATACTATATTGATACTATTACATATCAAGCATATAGGAATAGAGGGATGTCGTAAGGGTTTGGATATATGAGAGAGAGAGTTGTACCAGATGAACTCAAGTCATTGGAGGCACTAGTATGCAGAGAATAAATCTGAGTCGCGAGAGGACTAGGCCCCGAACAGGATGAGAGGGGATTTTCTCGGATTTTTTGTGTGGGAATCACCAAATAAATGCTGAGCATTTTTTTAGGCACTAACTCATAAACAGAGGGATAGAAAAGCAGGTCATTATGGGCGACAGAGGGACAGACAAACTGGATAGAAAAAGACTCAGCTTTGAGAAAGTTGTTAGAGGGTTAGGCTAGAATGCAAAAATTACTGAACAGGGTTCTGATACCACTGTTAAACTCACATAAATGGAACACAAAGTAAAACAAGGCATGCTTTATTGTTCAAAAGATATGGAACACAATTAAAATAAAAACAAACTCTAACAAACAAAGGGAAATCTCAATAAATTTGTATATTGAATAAACAAACTCTAACAAATAAATGGAAATTTCAATAAATTTGTATAGATAAAATTAAGCAATCTAACATATTTAAATATATTTTATTTAAATATAGTTTAGAGGCAGGAGCAATTACAAAGTTAGTGTTTTGTATAAATTTCTTTCATTTTTTTAATTTTTAATTTTTTTTTTCCATGCCATTGTTGACCCTTGTTTCATATATAAACTCAAGCTAACTTCTATAAATTGGTTTGCATGATATTAAAGGTTGCAAGAGAAACCCACCATTATGTCTTGAGAAACTTAACTAACAAAATCAATGGGCCTCCTCTCAAATTTAGGTTTTTGGTATCTTGGAATTTCGAATTAGCTCAATCTACTCTTTTATTTTGAATTTGAATTCAGGTTGGTTATCTCTTATATAAGGAGATGAACGAATTATCTGAGAGAACTTAGTAGTGGTAGAGAATTGGAGAGAGGGCAGAACACTTTGAATTCTCCCAGTTTTTTATACTCCACGCTGACCCTGATCAAATGAGAGGCTAAAGTGGTAAGTGATTATCCCTTCCATGTCAGTCATAATTCAATGGCTAAAGTGGTAAGTGATTAGCCCTTCCATGTCAGTCATAATTCAATGTCAGTGTCAAATGCTTACAAAGAATTTTCGTTCGCTAAAGAAACCGTCCATTCAATTCAAGCATTTAGCCTGGCCACTTTATAGCCTGCAACCCTAAACCCTTGAATTGATAAATGTTACTAATAATTTACAAAATTATTAGGATTTAAATTAATAAATTTTATTAACAAAACTATTAGGCATTTAAATCTAGATTTAAGAATAATTTATTTAGTGCTAAAAAAATGGTAATATAATTTGTTCAGGGTGAAAATAATATTTAAAATATATGCATTAATATTTACAATGTATGCATTTATCACGAGATTGACCTGTTCAGAGTGCAGGTAAGAGGCCAATGATATAGAGGTAGAGGTTGTTAGAGTAGCAAGAGTGAACCAATGATGTTATCAACAAAATCCGCAGAACCAAAAATTCAAGTTGCAGAGCACTTTTACTCTCCAGCAACAAAGCAACACGCAAAATCATAGGTTTGGGCAAAGGCAGACGTAGTTTACTACTTGGTAGGAGCTAGAATCTGCCAAACGAAAGGGGGAAAAAATGGAAGGCCAAAAATTCTACGAATTTTGTTTTGCAAAGGCTATTTTCCAAGAATTGCATAAACGAATGTTGACGTTGTTGAGACTAATTTGGGGAGACTACTTGTATAGAATAAAAGAGAAAAGAACATGTGCCCATATTATTAGGCAACCGCGTGTAGCAAAGGCTCAGTCGCGTGTAGCGAAGGGCCAGGAGATCGCAGTGGCAAGACCATGGCAAGACTTGTTAGCAAGATCGTGGCAAGACACAAGGAGCTAGGAGCACCATCAGCCAAACATTACTCAATCATGTGAGAAAGGCTTATTAATATTATGCATTTTAACCCTAAGTTATGAACCTCTTGGCCTCAAGAAGAGGCTAAATAAGACCTTTGAATGTTTGATTTGCTATCAAGAAACTTTGTCGGTGTTTAATAGGCTGAGAAAAAAATGAATTACTACATGCAAGCAAGACTTTGGGTTTAATCATATATTTTTTGTATACCGACTTAGATTTTAAGGCAGATCGATTACAATAGTCCTTGTTACCTTATCACAGGGACTAATAAATGATTTATTGTTAAAATGATATATATATATATATATATATATATATAAATATATATATATATATATATATATATAGTTTAACCCTTAGTTTCATATTTCAAAAAGTTTCTTTACTTGTAGCTTTTTGTCTTTCACATAAGTGAATAGTCTAAGTGATTTTATTTCCAACCAATACAAATATATATTTATTCCCATATCACTACCCATTTTGTTTTCATCTCATGCTATTTTTCAATCTTTAATATTTTTTATGGTTTCTTTTTTGGGCTAAGTTGACCTACTTTAAACATAACATAGGTGCTTGGCTTTTGTTGACTAGCACTTTAAGAAGCCCAAAATGTAGTTTTGGATGCCATGATCGTAGATTTTGCTAAAAAAAACCTTTATAAATACCCTTATTGATGTCATTTTAAGTGGATGTAAAATATGATTTTTTATTTGTACAATAATAAAGTTTATAATTTTTTAAATTAAAAAAACACATAAATTGTTCGCTATATAAAAAATGAATAAAACTGTTTTTAAAAGCATAAATTGCAAAATGAATAGATTTCACCATATATTTTAACAATAAACTTAAGAAAAAATTCGAAAAAATTATAATTAAAATTAAAAAACAATCTAGAAAGTGGACTTTATCCCCAACAAATCTACTCAATTCGGGAAATGGACTCTATGCTCGACGATGGTGCCAAAATATTACAGCAAAATCTATCACCCTCATATGATATAAAGTCCCAAGCATCGAGGGGCTAATTTTGTAGACTCAAGAAAGCTACTCCTATCACCACACTAACTCTTCTTGACACTTTCATTTGGCTCTTCTCAAACTCAACTGGGGCCTTCTCTAAATATAGGATTGTTAAAGCTAGAGAGTGGAGGTTCAAGGTGATTTTGTGAAGAGTTAGCATAACAAAACAAATGGTTGTAGTAAAAATGAAATAAGTGAGTAGAAGGTAAACTCCTTGACCAAGTACCTAGTCACACCTTGAGCAAATGGAGTCATGGGAGTACAAATGAAAGAGGACACATGCATGAGAATGTAAGGTAGTAGGGGCTACTATTCATGCCATGTATTAGTTTTAGCTTGTTGATTTATATAACAGAATATTACCTTCAAATGTTAGAGGTATCATACTCAAGCATTTCCATGAATGTGATATTGTGTTTATATAACAACAAATTGGGGTTTATTATATGGCAGGCCAACATAACAACAATATAAATAAGAGGGCAAAAACCTCACATTACTCTATCCAAAATGAAACATGGTTCATTAAATGGTGACCACAACACGTTACAAGTATTTCTTAATACACAATCAACAAATAAAGTATATGTGCACAATAGAGGCTCATATCAAATATAAAATGCTTCTCCATTAGGCTCTAAACATGACGTATACAAATGTAATCCAAGGGAAGAGCTCATAAATCCCCAAAAGCCCAACCATTACAATGGAAGAGAGCTCCTTTTCTATAAAGTGGGTCTCTTCTCTCATACAATAAAATATTTTTATTTGCTAAGTAACCCCATGACAAGTCAAGTAAATATTATAATAATGGAGTAATTAGATTTTTCCTTAATCCATGGTTAGCCATATTACAACATATGGACACTAGTCCCTCCAAATTGATTTGCCTTCATCCAAAAATAGTAGTAGTAATCACCAAATAATGCTCATGAAGGGTATGAACCACCAAAAATACACATCAAACCAAGTCAAATAATGATTGTCCGCATGGAATGCGCCCTCCAAGAATGTGCATGCTTGCAACTACTCCATATTTGTGAAAATTAAGGTAAAAAACTCCATTGATGAATGTGTAAGATGTTAGAATGGAGTGCTCCACAAAAATGGATGTGGTCAAGTCCCAAAAATAAAATGTAGATCATCTCTCCAAAAGTCTGCACTCAAATTCAATCCAAAATTTAGCAAGGAGAAACCAAACCTTCCACAATTGCACCTTCCAAGAATCGTCTCCAAAAATAGAGAGGGGGCCAAGTACAAGGGCATGCTTAGCCACATTTGTGACTCTCCTCGTGTGTCACATGCCTTCCAATAACAACCTCTATAACCACCCCAAATAAGATAACATATACATGCCAAGTCAAAAAGGTGACAAAACTCTCCAATAAAGGTTAAAGATGCCAAGTGTAGCACAAATATCCATGCAATAAAGATAAGTCAACACCTATGAGAGGTGCACCCTAGGAAAAACTGACTTGTAACTACCTCAACCACCCAACAAATCATAAAATATTTTTTGTGTGAAGGTCACCCTAGGAGAATGTCATGGTGGTTATAACTCATTAATAAAATACTACTCCGTATGTCATGCCATACAGTATCCAACCAACCCAAGAGAGTGTGCCCAGGAGAAGAGTGCCGACCTCTCTAAGAAAAAAAAATACATGCCTTGAAAATCATGCTCGAGAAGTGGGGCACAACACTAGAAAGCTTCAACTAAGTCCAAATAACTACTCCAAGTGTGAAAATGAGGCATACTAGGTAAGGTGCCCAAGTTATTAACCTTAGTATGGATAGATTCGATTGATTTAACCATTGAATAGTTAAATCAACCTCAACATGTATGCACAAAGATTAATTTTCTTTAAATATAACCATAGTCCTCCTCCCAAATAGTCATCAACAATTTAAATCACCTCAAACATACTTGCCAAAAATGGTTGCACTTTAAAAACAACAGCCTTTTTTTTTTTTTTTGATAATCGAATCTGCTGCTGCCCCTGCACTGTGCCTACCCTCGCAGGGCCCTGCTGTTTCTGTTCCTGCTGCGTCCTGTTGCCTCCTGCTGCGCCCTTCTGGCTGCGTCCTGCTGTGTCGTATCAATGTCTAGGTCGGGATCCGACAGCTCTCTCTGCGCGTCCTGAGCTTTGCTAGGGCTTCTGCTGCGTGGC
The DNA here is from genome assembly GCA_034641835.2 of Pinus albicaulis. Lineage (NCBI taxonomy): Eukaryota > Viridiplantae > Streptophyta > Pinopsida > Pinales > Pinaceae > Pinus > Pinus albicaulis. The sequence goes on along the minus strand of CM076583.1, from coordinate 1,220,378,993 downwards.
TGCCCCTGCAGCGGCCGGCCTCAGGCCCTCCCTATGGAGACGCTGGGTCCTTCTATGGATCCGTATTCTTCTCCTGCCATCGACGCCTTCAACCAACTTCTTTCCGGTTTGCCTTAGAAGAAAAAGAAGCGAAGCATCCAAATTTGTTAAGAAGCTAGATGAAATTCCTGAGATCTCTTTGCCTCCGGAGGCCCCCATTCAAGTAGCTTTATCTTTGGCGAATCGAGGTCTCATTGGTCAGTTCACGGGTCTGTGGCCTTCTCCGAAAAATACTGAGCAATGGGTTAACAGCAACTGGGCTCCTCTGATCAAGGAAAAGGTCACCTCTTACTTTCTGGAGAAAGGGTACTTCCTCTTCGAATTCTCCTCCAAAGAAGACAAAGACTTGATCTTTCAAAATGGGCCGTATTTCATGGGTTCTCAGGGCCTCTATCTGAACAAATGGACTCTGGACTTTGATCCGACTGTCGATGTTCCCAAGGCTGTCCCGGAGTGGGTTCGCCTTCCAAACCTGCCAGTTCACTGTTGGAACTGGAGTTCCTTGAGACACATTGGCAACACTCTTGGGAAATTCATAGATCGAGCAAACAATAAGGACCAGTACGATTGTGCCAGGTTCTGCGTGGAAGTAGATCTAGAGGTTGGTCTTCCAGAGGCTATCAAAATCAAAGTTGGAAGCTGGTCTCATGTACAGATCTTGGACTATGAGCAACTGCCGTTCAAATGTAGGAAATGCCACGTTCATGGACATTTTGCTAGAAATTGTCCGTCCAACGCTGAGCTAGAGAAAGGGATTGAAGAGGGTTGGAACCAAGTCAAATGAGAAAAAACCAATCACAAAGGGCAAAAACCGGGAGGACCCTCTGGAAAAGGCTCTCTTTAGGCTAATGTTCAACGCCGCCCTTCCAAAAAGGCGCAAGGAAACAAATTTGACCCTCTAAGCCAGCAGACATAAGATACTCAGGAGAACGAGACACAAAATCCAGTTTCTCCTAGCAAAGACACTCCCTCAGCCTCCCTTAAAGGAACAAGTGCCGAAGATCCCAATGGTATGACCTCAGAAGATGAGGAAGAAGAGCAAGAAATAGACGAATCAGAGGAGGAAGGAGAAATAGGAGAATCCCAAACCTCGGTACGAAGATCTACAAGAGGCCCTAAATCTAACAAGGAAAAAAGAGAGCAGGAGACTTATAAAGATAAGTTACAGGGAAGCCAGCCAACTCTGGAAAAGTTGCTAGCCTCAAAGCCTAGGATGTTGAAAAATCAGACCCAAGGCTCCAAGGGAGCCCACCATAAACATAAATAATGAAGGTCATCTCCTGGAATTGTAGAGGTATGGGGAGTAAAGTTAAGGAAGAAGCCATGAGAAGCTTAATAAGAACAGAAACTCCAGACATACTTCTCGTCTAGGAGATTAAGTTGGAAGACGTAGTCTTCCTGCAAGCATGCAAGAAACTTTGGTTCAAAAGTGAAGCAAGAGCAATCTCTGCCCGGGGCGCTTCGGGAGGGATTGGCACTCTATGGAACCCTAACAAATTTGTAGTCACCTTTGAGGCTAGTAATACTCACTGGTTGCTGCTGAAAATGTAGAATCTGGATACTAAGGAAATCTTTTGCCTCTTCAATGTATATTCTCCAGTCAATGTTGGGGAAAAAAAGGAATGCTGGGATTCTATAAGGCAACAAGCAGACTTGACAAATCTGGAAAATATAATTATTGCTAGAGATCTCAATCTCACTCTCCACTCATCTGAAAAAAGAGGAGGCAGCGCTGTTCGAGATCCGACAAGGGAATGGGTGGAGGATCTGCTGCAGGACTGGGACTTGCTGGATATCAAACCCTCTTCTGGTAAGTTCTACTGGTCTAACAAAAGAGTGGGCCCTGGTCATATCGCTGCCAGATTAGATAGATTTTTCATTCAAAGCTCTTATCTGTTACTAGGATTAGAACCCATAATGCACATCCTTGCTAACAGCACCTCGGACCATAAGCCTATAAAGCTCGAGCTCCTGGCCCATCTAGATCTGGGTCCTATTCCTTTTAGATTTAGTCCTCTCTGGGTCAAGGAATCAGACTTCATGCAAATAGTCAAGGATTGTTGGAGTCAGCCTGTCAATGGTTCTCCCTTCTATATCTAGGAGGAAAAACTTAGAAGGGTAAAAGGCGATCTAAAACGATGGGTCAAAACCCTGTCCAACCCGGATACAGAAAGAAAAGCCATCAAAGTCTCTCTCGCCTCTCATCAAACTCATATGGAGCACGCTATAGTCACAGAGGAGATGTTAGACCAAGAGGCTCATTTGCAACAACGCTTTCATAAGGCCTGCCTAGCTGAAGAAGAATACTGGAGATTAAAATCTAGAAATCTCTGGCTCAAAGCAGGGGACAGGAACTTTGCCTTTTTCCACAAACAAGCCCAGGCCAGGAAATGCTTCAACACTATTTCTGAGATTAAGGAGGATAACATCACCTTCAAGGATTTTGAAGACATTAAAAAATCAGCCTTCTCTCACTTTCAAAACTTGTATAGTGAGGATAAGGACTCGGACCAATACTCAGATCTGCTAGACATTATTCCTTCTGCAATTTCTCCTCGTATGAATGAGATCCTTGAGGCCAAAGTCACCAAAGACGAAGTCAAAAAGGCCCTCTTTAATATGGATCCGGATAAGGCCCCCGGGCCAGATGGATTTTCTGCCAGGTTCCTTCAAGTTTGTTGGCCGATTGTTGAAAAGGATCTGCTCAAAATGGTTCAGAAGTCTCAAAATACTCAGAAAATTGGAGGCAGCACAAACTCCGCTTTCTTAGCCCTCATACCTAAGGAAAAAGACGCCAACAATTTCAGCAGATTCCACCCGATTTCCTTATGCAATACTGGGTACAAGCTAATCACTAAAGTTATTGCAAATAGACTGAAGCTCATTCTTCCCAAAATAATTCCGGAGAATCAAGGAGGCTTCATCCAAGGAAGGCAAATCGTGGACAACTTCACCCTTGTTCAAGAGGCAATCCACTCAAGTCTTCTTCGAAAAGAACAAGGTATGGTGATTAAACTTGATTTAGAAAATGCTTTTGATCGAGTAAATCATAGCTTTCTTTTAAAAGTCATGAGCAAGTTTGGTTTTGGAGCAAATTTCATCAAATGGATCCGGGCATGCATCTCGGAGCCATGGATCGCTCCTCTTGTAAATGGAAGAGCCTCTGAATTCTTCAAAGCTTCAAGAGGGCTAAGGCAGGGGTGTCCTCTTTCCCCTCTGCTTTTTGTCATCCAAGCCTCTGTCCTCAGTTTCCTGTTAGACGAAAAGATGCAAGATCAAGATATCAACGGACTGTGTATTGCAAGAGGGGTCAAAAATATAAACCACGCCCTATTTGCGGACGACACTTTATTTTTGGGAGCTGCCTCTCTCTCCTCTGCCTCTAAATTTAAAGCAGTTTTGGATGAATTCAGTGAAGCCTCTGGCAGCTTAGTAAATAAGAACAAATGTCATATCTACAGCTATAACACCTCACCCAGATTGCTCTCCGCTATTTCTAGATGTTTGGGTTTTGCAGCCTCCTCCACTTGGATCTCCTTCAAATATTTGGGCCTTCCTGTTTTTCATAAGAAATCTACAAGCAAATACTGGCTCCCTCAGCTTGAAAAATTCAAGTCTAGGATCCAAGCCTGGGGCTTCTCCTGGCTCAACACTGCTGGCAAATCTGTGCTCTCCAGTCTTCCTCTATTTCAATTTGTTGTGCTTCTCGCTCTGGCAAGTATATTAAAAAAAATGGAAGAATTCATGCAGAGGTTTTTTTGGAAGGGAGGCAAAAAGAATGAAAACAAGATTCCCCTTATCAGTTGGGAAACCGTCTCCAAGCCTCTGTGGGAGGGTGGTTTGAATTTCAAAAACCTCTGTCAGCAAAACGTGGCTATGGCAGCTAAGATTATTTGGAGGATCATTGCGCCCAAGCCTGGCTGGGCCCAATTGGCTCTCTGGAAAAAGTATTTCAGAGGTCCTCGTTCTACCTGTTTAGACAATGTAATCCATTTTCCTTATTCGTCTTTTCTCAAACTGTATGTTAAAGCTGCTCCCTTAATCAATGTGCACTCCTATTGGATTCCAGGAAATGGCAAAAAGATCAATATCTGGGATGATAAAATTATGAATAAGGACCCAATTGAAGACAAAGCCTCCATTAGAGCGTTGCGTTGTTGGATGGATAGAGAGGGGCTGTGTTCGTTGTGGGATCTTTCTCTTTGGAACGACTCTGTCTGGGTAGGTTGGAAACGAATCGAGGTGCCGTCTCATCTGACCCTCGAATGGTCCACGCTGCTTGACCTCCTTCATGGTTTGGCGCCCACGCACATGAGGAAAAGAGATATGAAAGGCTGGGGGCCGAACGCCAAAGGTTACATTATTTCCATGGGATATGACAAGCTGAAAGAGAGGCCATACATCCCCCCTGACCCTGCACCTTGGCAGGGCATCTGGAGTTTTCCTTCATGGCCCAAAGTCGACTTCTTTGCTTGGCTTCTCTGCCACGGCAAGATCCTTACGTATGACATCCTGCAGAGAAAAGGGTTCTATGGTCCCTCCATCTACTCACTGTGCAACGAAAATGCAGAGACAGCTGTCCATTTAGTTCTTGAATGCAAGTTCTCTAAGCAGATCTAGTTCTCCTTTATCCACAAATTGGATCGCAACTTTTTGCTTCCTTGTTCCATTGCTGATCTTTTTTCTAATTGGGCAATCAGATATCCTGGCCCCCCTCCTAAAAATCAGATAATTAAGTCCGCATGGGCTGTCCTTCCAAAGGTTATTTGTTGGCAGATCTGGCTAGAACGAAACAGAAGAATCTTCAGAAACATTAAACAGAATCACAAGGTCTTAGAAATTAAGATTAAATGTCATTTAAAGGAGTGTTTGACTGATATAAAAGATGATTCCAATCTTAGCCAACAGGACATTGCTTGGGGATCTTCCCTTGACTTGCAATTTCAATCAGCAGTTAGAAACGTCCCTCCTCTCAAAGACTGGCAAATAAGGAAATCTGAAACTGACCTTCAAGACTGGCTCAATTCACACTCAAGGCACTCTCTCTTTTTTGATGGGGCAGCAAAGGGCAATCCGGGCAAAGCTGGTGCAGGAGGTGTTGTTGTAAGTCCAATTGGGGAAAAAATTCATACCTTTGCTTGGGGGCTTGGATTCTCATCCAGCGTTCAATCTGAGGCTTTGGCCCTCTACCAAGGCCTCAAGATCCTCAAAGATTTAAATATAAGTGAAGATAATGTCATAGGTGACTCCCAAATCATTATAAACGCAATGGTTTCCAACTCCCCAGCCTTGGATCTCAAACTAGCAAGGTTGATATCCAGAATTAAGGGTTTGGAAAACGCTTTTCAGAAGTTGAATTACTACCATGTGCTGAGAACTCATAATAAACAGGCGGACATTGAAGCTAATAAAGCTACCCTCCTCTCTTCTGGGGTCAAGATGAAAGACAAAGAAGAATCTTGGGAACCTATCCCATAAGCTGTTCGTTGTCATGTTTTACTGTTGGCTCTTAAATAAATTTGTTTGTATCTTTAAGTTGGGGAAAATCTCTGAAATCGAATTTTTAGATTTTCTATCATGGAAGAAGTTTGCAAGCTTCGGCTGCATTCTCATTATTAGCAGTGAGATGTATCAGGATTTAGACATCCTCAATGTAATCAGATTTCCGGCATTCAGGCCAAGATGAATATTAATACTCCATAACTGTTTCTGTCAAAAAAAAAAAATGGTTGCACTTTAATAATTTGTTATATCATGTAAACACAATATCTTCTCTCTAGTAAAACCTCTCCATGATAAAAACAAAACATAAAGTCCAAAGTAAAGAGCACCATCACCAAGGGATTATCACATCAAAATTAACTTCTAACCTTGGGAAAAAGGGTTAGATCACCATCAAATCATGATTCAATACACACTTTATAACTCAAACTTAGGAAATTACACATCAATGAGGGTAATAACATCATGAAACACATTACCCCCTGAGTCATGTCTAGCAAATGGGATATTAAATAGTTAAGTCACCTAATAAATTTCGATAAAGCCAACATGAATCATCCCACTGTAGCAACATCAGAAGTGAAAGGGACATAACAAAAGGGATAACCCATATAACCATCATGTGTATCCCTCGTCACACATACAACATATAAGCACCATGTAGAACACCCCTCCCATGCCACCAAATAATACCACATCATCATGCAAGTCACTAGGAAGTTTCAACGATCATGAAACGTATATATCCTAACCATCATCATCCAACTACTTTGTGGCTAGAACCATCATCCACATCCAAGATAATCATATAAATCGAACTACCATTATAAGATAATATGCTCCACATCCATGGAAAGTGCAACCAAGGGGTGATCAATAAGGAAGGACATGCGAGAAGACCACCAAGCATTAAGAAAAACCACCATACAATCAAGGAGAAGTGAGACACCCCTACTGAATATCTCCATTGAATGATATAATGCCAGGAAGAGAGAGGGATCCATAAAGATGAACTACCTAAGTTGATCCAAAAGCTCCAAGGAACCAACATCTAATAGACTTCGTCAATGTGAAGAGAATCACAAGTTGGAACTTTATACAATATGATGTGTAATAGGTTCAAAGAATGGCGTCAACATTGCATATTGAGATTTCATATACTATTATATAGACTTCTTCTACATATAGTGCAATGCATAAATTGACATGATATCCACTAACATATCATTCATATTACCAAAATAGAGTCTAGCTTGGGAGTTTCCATTAGATATTTCAAGCAATTAGGCAGGGATGTTCTTCTTTAATCGTACTATATAGGTCCATGGTTCCTTACATGTAGATAATATCAACATAATGATCAATACCTTCTTCTTTTTTCCCAGATTCAGCCCTCGAGACATTGTTTTTATTCCTTGTATTATTAATTTAAATCAGGCATGACTTTGATTTGAAATGAATTACTATAATTTTTTGTGTGAACAAATTGGAGCCATGGACATATAGGGCCCATTTTATAGGCAAGCCCCATTTTGGTGATTTATCCTCCTGAAACTTCTTAAGCTCATTTAGAGCATTAAATGATCAATTTTGGGTTGAAACTTTGCAAACAAATGTTGTTTTACTTGTTGAGAGCTTTCTAATGGTGCACATATCATTTTAATTGGAGGTCATACAAAGAAGTTATGGCACCCATAAGTGACCTATGGTTTGACTATCGTGATACCAAGTGGATGCCACATTAACTCCCATTACTCACACATGTAGAGTTAGTCACATGTGGTATTGCAAGAAGATTTTGGAGGGTCCAAAGAATAACCCTAACTTAGAATCAAGGCATTTAAATGCCCTAAACCAACCATAGATTGTTATCATGACATGTTAAAGAATGGGTTGCTAGGAAATTAATGAGTTTTGTTCTTGTTCTATTGATTTGTTGTTCCATAGTTGAGTAGAAGAAAAGGAGAAAGATATCATGAGTATAATTAAGGAAATAGAAGTCCCTTGTAACGACAATTCACATTGCAACTCTATAGTGAGTCAATTTTTCTTTGTATTCACATTTATATATGAGAGTAAAGGAGTAAGGCATAATCCTCACTTTTGATTTGGGTTTTCTTAAATTAGTTTTTCTAGGGTACATCTTGTGTTCATTGTGAGGATGGTGTGGTATGTATTATTTTAGCTTATTTTATTACATTCTCAGTTTATTTTAGTAATTTGAGCACCATGCTTGAAAATTATAATAAAAAGTAAAATTGTGTTATAGATATTTTAAAGAGACTTACAAGATTTATTATGAAGAAATGTCTAATGGAATATCCATGTCAGTTTACAAATCAAACTCAATGAAGCTTGTCAAAGGTGGACTTCTTGGCCTTTTGCTTCTATTTCTCAATTGGAAGAAACTATTGAAATGTGACTTTAAGTTGATGTTGTATTGTAGAATTCTAAAGCTATTTTTTGTTAGCATAGAGGTAAGGAATCAATTCATCCTCCTTTGTTAGGTGTCCTTGCAATCTCTTATAGTCTCTATTGAAGTAAAAAATCAAACACATAGAGATTTTACAAGCTGTAAATACATTTAAACCAAGAATCTATGTGTTGGGTAATGAGGGTTTAAGCACCTACATTTCTACATGAAGGGGTGATATAACATGCATAATACAAGTCATATTATTAAATTCATTATGTTACCCTTCAACATAATGTACAAAGGGCATCCCTCATCTAGGTGACTAATTTGGGGAGTGATCTCTAATTAATGAGTGAATAAGATTTTTACCCATATTCGCTTATGATTAACGATGGGATGGGAAGGGGGATTAAGGGTGTTCCTTTGTAAATCCTAACTTTCCACATATCCTCTTTCTTCATGGTGGAGATGCTAAGAACTTCATATAAGAAATCATTTGTGCACTGACATGATTAATTAGCTAATTCATCACTTTGTAGGTAGTTCTCATAACATTTTAGAAGAAATATATTTTTCATTTTCTCATGTTGGTCACTTCTAATGTGGATTTTGGGTCTTCCCATTCCCAACATTGGTGATTTTTTGACAATGCCATCTGACGATGAGTTTGGTGGGTTTTTGAAGCTAAGGTAGAGGCTATTTGTGATTTCTAAGACTAAGGCTTCCACTCAAACTTAGCTATAAATATGTCTATTTAGAAAGCTTATAGAGACCGTTGAGAAGTTACCTTCATGGTTAACTTAGTGGATTAAAATACTCACTCTTATTGTAAAGAGAATGACTTATTGCAACAAAGTATTTATCCCAACCTTGCAAAGGGGCATTTTAAAGTTCTATTAAAATGAAATATTCTAAACTTAAATATATATTTCAATATTTATTAAACAAAGTATTTACCCCAATACTTAATAGAATTTTTTAAGAACTCATGTATTTGATTTTTATTAGTCATGCTATTATTCACACACATGTCAAACAAAAATAAGTTTTTATATTCACTCTTAAGTGTATTTCAAAATTTCATTGAAACACAATATTTATTCTTTATACCAAACATATATATATATATTTTTTTAAACTAGAACGGTTATATTATATTGAAGAAAAGCGCTGTGAGGACCGAGCCTACGCAGCCAGTACAATCAGATTCACTACCATAGCAGACATTACAACAGTCATTACATCTAAGCCTCCATTAACCTATTAAGGAATAGTGGACAAATGCGGATCTTCTGCATTTAAGCTTATCATCCCTTCTTGAAGTGTGCAGCCTATGTTGGCCAATTTATCAGCTTCCTTGTTGAGAGCTCTGAGAATGTGAAAGACATTTACTGAGGGGAAGATCTTCAGCATTCTGTTTACTCTTACTAATTGTTTGTTGAGCACCGGGTTCATGAATCCCTTCTTGCTGGCAGTAGCTTTTATCAACACCTCTGAGTCTCCAAAGATCATAATTTCACTTGGATTTTCTTTTCTGACGGTTTGACATGCTTTCCATAAACTTAGAATTTCTGCTTGGTTATTTGATTTCATCCCCAATCCCCAACTGAATTCCTCTTTGGTCCCATTTGGATAGTAAATCACCCCACCAGCTCCGGATCTACCCGGGTTGCCTTTTGAGGCACCGTCAAAGAACACTGAAGTCTTACCTTGAGCTTTCCACCATTGGTGAAATTTGTCCTCCGGCATACGAATCTGCCAATGTTCCACATAAACCGGTCGGAGCATTGCAGGAAGGATGGTCGAGCCGGTGAAAGGAGCCAACCACGACCATTCCTCAGGTCGGAGAGTGCTGTCATCTTTGTTCTGAGAGTGAATCAAGGTCTCAATTAGTAGGGATTTGGCCTGATCTGCCACTTTATCTGCCGTAGTTTCTTTGTTGCTGAATATGATTTCGTTACGGGCCAGCCATAACTTCCAGCACACGTATTTGGGGGCTGCTGTCCGCACCTTGTGCCATATGGAGTTGCTAGCAATTTTATGAGGGTAGGCAGAGATCCAAGAGAGAAACATGGAATTGATTTCTCCTTGAGACGGAGGATGCACATTCAGTCCTACCAGAAAGTAGAACCAAACCTCCTTCGCGAAATCACATTCCAGGAACAAATGCCCTGAGGTTTCCAGCGCTGCTTTGCATAGAGCACAGCGATGAGGGCCAACGATGTTCCTCTTGCTCAGGTTTTCTCCCGTCAAAATTTTGTTTTGGAACAAGATCCAGAAGAAAAAGTTGACTTTGGGTATACTGAATCTGTCCCAAATTAGCTTCCAAACTGTCGCTGGATAAGGCGATTCTTTTTTGCTTTGGATTTGAAGATATCCCTGCTTTGCTGTATAGGTCCCTGTTTTCCCCCATCCCCAGTGATCTGCTTCATCTTTATGCACCGGAGCGAAGTCTGAGATAGTGATTTTGAAAGCAGCGAGCTGATTCTCAAGATGCGCTGGTGGCTTGGGTAATTTCCATTGCTGCCAATTGCCATGGACGTCCCATTCTGATATGTCTTCGATTCTCTTTATTCCTTGCACTTTAAACCATTCTCTTAATTCTTTGATGTCGTTGGAGTCTTCAAGCGGGGGATGACCCATAATGCTGTCTCTCCAGATCCTTGTATTTTTCCCATTTCCTGGTACTCTGTACAGGTGCGTTTTGAAAAAATTTATGCCTTTGCTGCAAAGCTTCCAAACATTCGTGCCTTTTGGAGCGTTTTCAGCTGTGAGTGAGGTAAGAGGCCGGTTCTCTAAATATTTAATCTTGAAGATTCGACTGACAGGGTGTAGAGGGTTGTCGATTAATTGCCACAGTAGTTTGCAACCCAAAGCCAGATTGGCATTCTGTGGGTCACGAATTTGCAGACCACCTTCCAGGAGGGGTCGTTTCACTATTTCCCAATTGATTAGATGAAACTTGCTTTGATTGCCTCGACCGCCCTTCCACAAGAAATTTCGCATTAGTCTGGTTATCTGATCAGAGATAGCTTTTGGAGCTAACATCAGAGCTGCCTGGTATGTGGGCAGAGCTGAGAGGACAGCCTTGATAAGAATGAGTTTTCCCCCGGTGGTGAGCCAGAATCCTCCCCACCCACTGATCTTCTTCTTGAATTTCGAGATGACTTCCTCCCATAGATGGTTCCTGTTGGTTCTTATCGTGATTGGGAGCCCCAGGTATTTCAGTTTATCCCACTCTGCATAACCAATGAAGCCCAAATCGTTGGCTATTTTCTCAATAGTGTGTTTGTCAGTGTTCCAACCGTATACAACACTTTTTTTTTCACTTATAAGCGCTCCTGAGACACTGCAATACTTCTGAAGAGTGTTTTTGAAGGAGTTTGCCATTCTAGCAGAGGCGCCCCCAAGCAGGATCAAATCATCAGCGAAGAAGGCATGATTCACTGGCTCGATGCCATTTGCAATTCTAATACCAGGGATATTTCCATCGTTTTTTTCCTTGATGAGCTTTCTGCTCAAGGAGTCTGCCATGATAATATATAGGAATGGGGAGAGGGGGCAGCCCTGCCTCAACCCTCTGGTAGCCAGGAAGAAGTTCGCCGGTCTGCCATTAACCAAAGGAGCAATCCAAGTCCTTTCTATACAGGCTCTGATCAGATTTATAAAGTCATGGCAGAACCCAAAGGAGGAGAGAACCCTGTACAGGAATGATCTGTTAACTCTATCAAAAGCATTACACATGTCTAGTTTGATAAGCATACCTTGTTCTTTCCGGGCATGGCTGGAATGCAGAGCTTCCTGAACTTGAATAACATTGTCCAGGATGTGACGACCTTTCACGAATCCTCCTTGTGCTGGAGAGATCAGTTTTTGCAGAAGGGGTTTTAGTCTATTTGCCAACAGTTTGGCCATAATCTTGTAGGAGGCGTTACAAAGAGAGATTGGCCTGTATCTGTCAAACGACCCAGGGTTTGCTTCCTTGGGAATTAGTGCAAGAAATGTAGAGTTAATACCACCGCCCACCTTGGCCTTTCTCATGATACCTTGAATCATTTTTAGAAGGTCAGATTTGATTAGCGCCCAGCATATTTTGTAGAAATGGATTGAAAATCCGTCTGGTCCTGGGGCTTTATCCGGCTCCATTGACCACGCAATCCTGTAGATTTCTTCCTCCGAGACCACCTCCAAGAGGGAGCTATTGTCATCAACGTTGACTAGATTTGGAATGTTTGACAGAAAAACATTGATGTCCTCCTCGCTTCCGTTCCTTTCTGCAGTGAGAAGACTATGGAAGTGGTCCTCGGCAGCAGTCTTGACATGTTCAAAACCTTTACATACCTGCCCATTGGCTAAAGTGATTTCTGCAATATGGTTTTTTGATAATCTTGCCCTGTACTGTTTATGAAAGTAAGCAGTGTTTCGATCTCCAGCTTTAAGCCATAGGCTGCGTGACTTCAATCTCCAGTGCTCCTCTTCATTTCTAAATGAGTTGTATGTTCTCCTTTGAGCAGCGTTTTCTTCTGTTAGGTCTGCTGGGGAGATGTCTTTTTTTTCCATGTCAAATTGTAGATCTGCCAGCTGTAGAACAACCTCTTTTCTCTGGCTGGTGGGAGTCTTAATGGCTTTCTTGATCCAGTCTTTTAAAGCTTTTTTTGTGCTTTTTATCTTTTGCTCCCACACGTAACTTGGAGAGCCCGTGACCTCTATTCTCCAGGCAGATTGCACTGTTTCGTGGAACCCTTCTATTCCTGCCCAGAGAGGATTAAATCGGAATGGTAAAGGCCCTAAATCTTCTTCATCCTTGATACATAGCATGATTGGTTTGTGGTCTGAAGTGAGTTTAGGAAGGATCTTTGTTAAAACTATTCTATTGTCCAGCATAATGGAGCTGCTGATGAGGAACCTATCCAGCCTTGCTGCAATATGATCTCCTCCAGTTCTGTTGTTGGACCAGGTATATTCTCCTTTGACTGGTTTGAAATCTACAAGATCCCACTGTAGAATAAGGTCTTCCACGATATGGAGGAAGGGGTCCCTCGAGGAACTCCCTCCTTTCTTCTCTTTTGGATCCAATACTATGTTCAAATCACCTCCTAGAATTACATTCTGAGGATTATGCAACTCTAGATAGTCTGAGAGTGTTTTCCAGCACTCTTTCTTTTCATCATAATGTACAGGGACATATAAGTTAAACAGTGCCAGCACTAGATTGCTTGCTTTATGACGGAGTTCAGTGAAAATCCAGTGTTGAGATTCATGAAAACTTTCTAATGAAAAGAGTTTTTGAGACCAGAAAGTACCTATTCCTCCTGCTGTACCTCTTGCACTGATTGCCTTGCCTTCGTCAAATTTCCACTTGGTGTTGCTTGTGTTAAGAAGGAGCTCCCCCTCTATTTTTGTTTCTTGGAGCATTAGAATGTCTGCGGGTTCCGATTTCAATAGGTCTTTAATTGCTTCTGCCTTGTTGGGATTCCCCAGACCCCTGCAGTTCCAAGAGATCATCTGCATCATTTAAAACTAGAAGGGGTAGGTCCACCTCCCTTGGGAGTCCTTAATCTGGTATTTCTGCCTAATGCCATTTCAATAGTAGCTTGGCTGCCTAGGGTTTTTTGTCTTTCTGATTCTTCTTCCCTGGTTTCTCTATTTGACTTTCTACCAGCTTTCTTTGATGGCCTCTCGAAGGTCTCGTCATCCGAGGATCCATTGATTTCTGCATTCTTCTTTTTAGACTTAATGATGTCTGCATAAGAGGGGGAAGAGGTATTACCTTGAGAGGGGATTTGGATGATGCCAGGTTCAGGAGCTGAGATGTTGTCCTTCGGGATTGAACCATCTGTCTCGACTTCTGGAGGGTCTGGCTGGAGATCTAGAGCTTCGAAGGGGTTTTTGTCCACTTCTATGCTGCCTTTATCCTTACTTCCTGAAGTTTGAGTGTTTGAATTTTCTTGCCCTGCTTTGTTCTCCACTCCTTTGCCTTTGTTTTTGTTATTCTGTCTGCTGTTTGATGGCTTCTTGACTTGATTCCACTGTTCACCTTTTTCTTTTTCTGTTTGCTCCTCGTTTTTTCTCTTGCAGTACCTTGCAAAGTGTCCATATTCGTGGCAGTGACGGCATTTGAAGGGAAGCTGCTCGTAATCAAGTTCCTGGACGTGTGACCAATCTGCTACTGTGAGATTGATTGCTTCAGGCAGCCCTATTTCAAGGTCCACCTCTACGCAAATACGGGCACAGGAAAACTGATCCTTCCTCGGCGCTTGGTCGATATATCTTCCTAGGGCGTTGCCTATAGACTGCAGAGATCTCTGATTCCAGCAGTGGAGGGGAAGGTGGGGCAGTCGCACCCATACTGGCACCGCCGTGGGCACGTCCTGTGTAGGGTCGAAGTCTGGCGACCATTTATTCAAATAGAGGCCTTGAGGGCCCATAAAATATGGCCCATTTCGAAATATCAAGCTTCTATCTTCCACATTGTCGAAGACGAAAACAAAAAAGCCTTTCCCCACAAAGTGACTCTTGATGCTTTCCTTTACCAGAGGTATCCAGTTCCTTTTTACCCATTCATCGACTGCCTTCGGGGAAGGCCATAACCCTGTGAACTGGCCTATAAGGCCCCTTTCTGCCAGATTCAGCGCGGATTTGCACGTCTCTTCCACTGGCAAAGAAACCGAGGGAATGTTAGCCAGTTTTTTCACGAATTTCTGCTGAGAGCCAGATGAGGGCCGGTTTCCCGAAGCTGCAACGAGTGAGTTGAACGCCGCCAACTCCGGAGGCAAAGGGGGAGAAACCGCAGGGCCCCCTCCAGGATCCATGGAGGAGACCGCTCGAAGAATGCCGCCGATCAGGCGCGGCTAGGGCAGCTGCAGAGAAGCCTAGGGCGCGCGCGCATCAGAATTTTTGTATCTGAAAAATCACTTGAAAATATTGTTATTCAACAGTTCTATACCATCATATTTCACTGTGCCTCTATCTCAACCAAACATATTTTTTTGGCATATACTTTTAATTATTATTATTTTCTTATTATTCTCACATATAAACAATCTATTGAAAGAAAAAAAAAGCAAAACAAAACAAGTATAATTACTTTATACCCAAAGCCAAAGCAAATAAGCATAATCACTTTCCCAATACACCATTATATTCTTATGAATAATATTACTTCTTTGAATGCCCAATTAATATAAACTATCATATTATATTTTATCTTATATATTATTATAGACAAGTGTAGTGTTTTTTTTTTTTTTTCTTTGGATTGAAAAAGAAATTTAACATTTTCAAACATTTCAAGAATTCAAATCAGGTAAATTTATTAACTTAAAACTACATTTTTTTAAGAGTTGTTTACGAAGTAGAGGAATTGCCGAGATGGCCAAAAGTGGTTGGGCAAAAAAAATTAAGAAATCTTGCAGTAACAATGTTTGAATTATGTTTTTGATAGTGGAAATGAATTCAACATCATCAAAAACCTCTAAAACAACCAAAATATTAAAATTTGATAACTATAATCTAGATTTACAAAAATCTCTACTTAATTTTTTAAAAATCTTACAGTAATTTCCGTGATTTTCAAAGCGAAAAACCAATCTAATTAGACTACAACTTTTCTAATTTTCCTAAAATTTAGATAAAATAAAAAACAAAAACTTGAAAAAAAAGAAGGAAATAATCTCGTTCAACTTGCAAAAACGAAAAGCAAACTCGACAATCCCCTGATCGGGGTGCTCAGCATATGGAATGGAATGGCCACTTGGCCCCAATCCGGCCTTTCGACAATTAATGAGGTGGATGGTCTCGCCATCAACCGTGCTCAATGGAGTGTGGGGCTTTAAGTTTCATGATGTTTCCGCACCACCGCCAGCCAGGAGTGTCAGAGATAGTTGGTAAGAATTTGGTTAAGGTAAGTTTCGTCTTTCCTGCGCTCCATTTGTTCATGCTCTGTTTGCATGCCAAAGCTTGGAGCCTGCAGAGGAAGACGCCGAGTTCGGATCGTTTCAATAACATTCAAGCTCGACCAGGGTATGTATCGGTAGACCCCTTTCTTCTGCAAATGGTTTTACGTTTGGACTGGGCAAGACGCATTGCCATCTTGATGAATTCGGTTATAAACATGCTGTTTTGTTTTTACATTCCGTTTTTAAGCCCTGTTAATCCCTGCTTTCGAGACCCTTGCGCTCCGGAGGTGAATTTTATGTCTTCTATTAATAGTCTTGGTAAGAAGCGTCATGGTATGGCGTGCCGGTTGAGTTTTTTGGACCAGTTAAGTCGATACAGAGGCAGTGAGCGAGTTCCTCACTCCAACCTCCCTTCCAAGTTCACTGGCTATGCCAGCTTTGTTAAGAGAACTCGTCGTCCCCCGCCTGGTCTCTCTAATCCCCTCGTCATTTCTCACCTCAGCAGACTGTTCTTGTTGTGCTTGTGTACCCCTGCTGTCAAGCATCCGCCTGTGTTTCCTGGCCAGTTCAGCCATCCTTCCTCTCGACAGATGTTGGCTGCGCTTAGTGCCTCTGACAGATATTTGAAGAAAACTGGTAGCTCTCTGCTTTGTCCCTATGGTTCCCTTCTCATATCTAAGCCCAGCAGACCGGCTACGCAGTGCATGTTTACTCCTGCTGTCAGGATTCCGACTATGACCCCTACCCAGTGCAGCCATCTTTTCTCTTGCCAGAAGTGGGACACACTTAGTTCTTGTCTCTACAGTCCTCTTGTTATCTTAAAACCCAGAAGCCTGCTTTCGCTGCACTTGTTTACCTCGGTTGGCAGGAACCCGACGCTATCTCCAGCTGATCCTTATGCCCAGCTCAACCACTTTTGCTCTCGACTAAAGTTGGACGCGCTCAGATTTTCAGGGAGTGTCTCAATTTTCGTTCATTGCTATTCGGCTTCTCACAACACATATAGATGTAAGCTCTGCAATCACCCTGTTGGTCAAGTCACTAACAACAATTATTTGATGAACTCATCCTGCAGTTCTCTGTTACTTCACAAAGTTCTTACGCTCATGGGGAAACGAAGAACTCGGTCAGACTCTGACCGCGGGAAGCAGCAAATACAGATGGAACATAGTCCAAAGAAGCGTGGCCGCAAGACTAACCAGGAACACCTGGAAACTCTGGCAGCCAATTATCTCTTGGGCAACTCCTCCAGTGTACGTGAAGAAATAAGAGGTTGGGAAAGAGAAATTCAGATAGAACCAGAGGACAATGAGGCTGAGGCTGAGATTTTAGACTTTATTATGGACCCGGACAACACTCGTGGCCGACTCATTCTCTTTAATCAAACCATTCACTCTTACTGGATTGTTAAATGCCTCATAGCAAAAGCCATGCAGAGCTTTCATCCAGGTCTTATTAAGACAGGACAACTTAAGAAGGAATCAAACATTCAAGAATTGCTGGTAGAAATCCTGGACCAATTGCAACACATTAAAATTACCCAGTATCAAACAACAGACCGCATGAATAGAATGGATAACATGCTAAGTTGTATAGAGAAGACTCTCCAGCAAATGCAGCAAGTTGACATGCCCGGGACAACAAAGAAGGCTCCTACCCCAATCTCCTCATTAGATGGCTAGTTCTAATTCAGTTTTTTCTTTTAATGCAATGTGAATATGTATATGAATTTCCTTTAAGTAATCAGTAGGTAGGTAAGAATATAGACAGTCGGATAACTCTTGCTAGGTACAAACAAATGAAACTATACCAGTTTTGGAATGCTTTTCATGCTTATCGGTGGCCAACAGACCTGGTTTCCTACGGGCAGGTTGAGGCCACCGTTTGGATTATGTTTTTTGTCACCTGCTCTTTCATTATAAATAGAAAATAAAAAAGTCCCGCCTAATTTACAAAAAAAAGAAGAAAAGCAAACTCGACAATCAAACTATCAACAAATTTCAACCGAGAGTATACCAGTCAGGTAAAATGTAATAACAAAATGCATCTACGCAATACCTTTATTGTTTTGTGGCCCAAATGTCTCATGGTAGTAAGCAACTAAACTACTCCAGAATATCCCATTTCAGCTAAAAAAACAAACGCTGCAGCGCATTATGTATGGAGTGAGCGAAGAACTCCAGCAGCGGCAAAATAAAATCTCGCATTAATACGCCATGCAAACCGTCCTTTCATTGTCTGTAAGCCTATGCGTGCCCCATGCCCATCTCCCATATGTTCATCCAAAGCCTCAGGCACATAAATCTCCATGGAATACATCGAATCTCTGGCACCGGTCACCTGTAGAAGGTAAGCAAAGATGAACTTGTCTGTTTTATTACATCAATTGGGTTTTCTAGCCCGCTTCGAATACCCATACTTGACGCAGTCAATCAAGAGATCTGTAATAGTTTAAGTTTGTTATGTTGACACCACTTTGGTTTTAAGTGTAATTAGATTTCTGGCAAGTCCAATTTTTTCATATTTAATTCACTCAATGGAGAGATCTGTGAATAAAACTTGTAGTTGCCGGTAATGTTATCCTATAATTGGACTTCGAACATCCCATATTTGTTGCACCCAATATTCATATCTCTGCTGTCAGAACAATTTTTCTGTTAACTGCTACGACAGAGAAACATGGCCGGTCCTCAGCGAGCTTTTGGGGCGTACCACAGTGAGAATGAAATCAAAATCAATGAGGACTCGCATCCGGTCTCATCCTTTTGAAACTTATGCCACACTCAGTTGGGGCGTACCACAGTGAGAATGGAACCTGGTGGATAGCTTAAAACACACACACTTTCAACCTCGGCTAATGAACCGAAACCCTATTTGCATTCATTTAGGTTTGTTAACTGTCTTTAGGTTTTCTTGAAATGCTTCCTTTTTAACTCTATGAGCATTACAATTGACCCAATATCAGGCACTACAATTGACTGGCAGTCCAACTTTAAAATGATAAATCGATCACGGACACTTTTTGGCTAAACTGTTAAAGGCAGGGTTTATTCTCCCGCCAAATTTACTCAGTACTTCTGCCTGACCCCAACCTCTCATTCTTGATGGGTGCCCTAGCATGCCACTGCTTTTATCACTAAGCTTTGTTTCTGTTACCCACCAAAGTGGGTGGGTAACCCCTAGGAGAAATTCTTTCTCCCCAATGGTTAGCGAGCCAGCCAGCAACCCTGTGATGATACACAGATAACTTTACTTTAAAGTTCTCTACCTATGCTCTGGTCAACGCTCTCTCCCATCTAGCATACTTTTTGAAGGTGGCCCGGTGGGTCATTTATTGGAAGGTACACTAACCATTTTTGTAATCATGTGCTGTCATTTAATGTTTGGGGCATACTAATATGGATCACAGGCCAAGCCAGATGATTGACTGCTCTTGATTGTACCCTTTGTACGATACTTGAGAGATTATCCTTTGCCCCTAGTCCATTGTGACCTACCTTGAGGCCCTTCTTCTTCCACAGCTAGGACAGGCACTAATAGGAGGCACCGATTGATATAGTTTCCCCAAGGTAATACATACTTACCACCTTTCAAGTTTCCCTTATGTCCACTTCCATTCTTTGGGTCTATTGCCACTGGTCATTGGAATTGACACCTTATATCCTCATATATGAGTTAGGGCCCTAAAATTTCTGTTTCCTAAGAGGTTGATGCAGCTGAAAGACAGATAAAAGCATATGAAGCTGCAGTTTAGAGAAAATGAAAAATGCAAAACATGGTTGGGACATTAAATGAGTGCGTGGGAAAAAGTCTAGCATGAGCTCTACCCCCCTTATTAGCTATCACCTAGTTCCTAAGCATTCCATGCTTTATCTAAATAAAGGAACTTATGAATGTTTCAACCCTGATAGGCGATAAATTGCTACATCCTTAAGGGGTATTAAAAAACATAAAGCAAACTAGGTCATCTAAGCAATGCAAGAAAGAAGGACAAAGCATTAAAGTAAAAGGCACACCAAATGGGTGGAAACAGTAGACTGAGGAAAGGGATAACTCATGCTTCCATAGTTGCTCACTCTTATCATTGATACTGAAGATGTTTAACCTCCTTCAACTGGTAGTAGGTACCATGGCTATGGCCATCTTCCTTGAAGTCTTTCCCATTCCATGACCACAACTATCAGATGCATCTATAGATTGATGGGTCTACCTATGAAAAGTCCTTCCCCTTGGGGGTTGGAAGCACCTGTAATAGGGCTAACTGCACTATGACCCCTAACATAAGCATGGTAACTTGCTTACAAATCATGAGCTAGAAAAGGAAAGGTTTGTGTGAGCTATTTTTGTGCCCCTAACATTGAATATGGTCCACTATGATACTTTAACGATTTTTCTTTTCTTTTAGTTTTAATGATATTTATCTCACTTGATCTTGAGAGTATGTTTTAGGTGGTTGAAGGTTCATCACACATGCAACAAAGATCCCTTGAGGGATGGCTTGGCACCTCTCTAACACAATAAAGAGGACATCTACCCTAGCTTTGAGAGCATATTGTAGCCCCAACTTTGCCCTCTTGAGATGAACATTGAGCTTTGAGGAGAGTCGACATGGGTGTATGCCCCTTGCTACTCCTCCAGATGCTGAAATGTTAAGCTAAGAAGCCAAGGTGTTGGCTTGATTGATGATGTGACTAGATGGAGCCAAAATGTCCCCAGGCTAGCCTTGTACTTATTTGTTGGATGTCGCCCTATTCTAGAGCCCAGATGTCGATGGAGACTGCTTGAGATGGTTTGGGAGGGATAGCACACCATGTTATGATGCCAACGCTTGATTCTAGGGTTGCAATGTCACCCATGCATGCCTTAGGAAGGTGACATGAGCCTTCTTGATAATGGCGTCTTGGTGGAGGAGATGGTATTTGGATATCTACCTAATACATTTTAATGATGTCCCTTGGAGTGAGGAGCACTCTTGGACCCGCTTTGTCACTTGCTTGATGGAGATGCCCATTTTTGGAGGATGACATCATGTTGGAGAGTCTCTCCTCCCACATGTGTGGACGATTTACAACATGTTTCTTATGTTTTATCATTTTGTAAAGCTATTTTGAGGTTGGCTTGTGACCTCACAGCCTAGTTGAACACTTGAAGTAAATTTTTAGGGCTTTTTGTTGTAAGTTAGTGAAAAATGACTTGGTTGCCCTCATATAAATAGAGGGAAGTCATTTTCACTTGTTCATCATCACATTCACTCTCGTCTCTTCTCTTGAGTGAGTGCACACTAGCTCTTGTCTCTTTTTTCTCTTGGACGCAATGGATGAATAGTCGTGTGAATTGTTTTGGAGTGGATGCTTTTGCATGGAAATACTATCTTTGGATTGGTGAAGTTATTATTGATCGAATGGTGTAAGTTTATTGTCATTTACTTCCATTTTGCATGCTATTTTTTGAATTAGGGTTTCTATTGCGCCATATTAGAAAGTGCAAAACCTTTCATGAAATCTTGTTTCAACATGTCATGTAAAATTTGCCATTCAAGAATCCATCAAAGGAAATTGTTTTATGCATCCATTGATTTTAAATCTCCTACTAAAAGAAGTTGTTAGGGTTTCTAAGAGAAGCTATTTAGCCTTCCACCCTCTTCATCCTAGCCTTTCTATCATTGACCTCACCCTAAGTTGCACGAAACAGGGAAACGAAAACGAGTTTCTGAAACGGGTACGGGTACGAAACACGACCTCCCCAAATTTTGGAAACGGGGAAACACGATATATATATTATAATTTTGATTAGAATTTAGGACATTTAAGAAAGGTTATGTGAAATCATAAAACATACATGATAAATTATAATTTATTACATTCAAAGCATAAACTATTACATCACATTTACTCATGAATGATAACAAACATAATGAAAATAACAATATCAGAATATCCAAAACCAACCTTTATTATATATCAAAATCTCAAAATCAACCTTTATTATATATACGAGGTTGCAAGTACAATAGCAGCAAAAGCATGCTCAACAGTGGATGGTGTAGCTGAAGAAGATGATTGGCTAGTTCCACTTCTATGCTCCTGGTCCTCATATTCATGGCAGCAAGAGAGAGCTCCAAATCAGGATTTTCTGGATCTCCATCCCATTCCTTAGAAGGACCATTGCCATATTCTGGACTCCTACAAGATGCAAGGCGAAGGTTGGAGTGCACATAAACAAGATCCTCTGCCTTCTGTGAGCCCAACCTGTTGCGCTTCACAGAATGAATAAAACCATAGGTGCTCCAATTCCTTTCTGCTGATGAAGAGCTTGCCACTTGTGAAAGGATGCGAATGGCAAGGTTTTGCAAATGTACCCCATTTTCTCCATGACAAATCCACCACCTAACTAGATTCATGGTGCTTCTCTCCTCCAAAGATGATATATCTGAATAATCATCTATTCCTGCAGCAAAATTGGCAAATTTTTCCTTCACCTCCCTATGTAGATGAGCTGGAAAAATTCTCATAAGGGCTTTTTTCACCCCATTAGCCACCTCTCTATCCTTATGGGGTGCCTTCCTCTTCCCATTGCTTTGAGCAATAAGCTCCTCATCATAAAATTTGGGGTTCAAGGCATGTGCTAAATTGTGCAATGGAGTGTTGAAATTGTTCCACTCATCAACAATGATTTTCTTGACTAATTCAGCAAAAGGATCATGTACAAACAAAAGCTGTGGAGACTCTTGTGAAATGATTTCCATAGTTTTCTCAACCATGGAATCCATGCCATCATATACCTCTCCTAAGAAAGGTTGGTCAGTGTCAGCATTCTGAAGAAGCTCAAATGCAGGGGTTGTGAACATTAGCAAGAAATCTATCTTGCTCCACCAATCCTCATTAAGGCACAATCTACACACCGTATATCCCCGCTCTGAATCTGCTTGTCTCCACTCAGCCCAAAGTTGATTCACCACCATAGGCACTAATGCTTGCTTAACCTCAACAAGCCGGTGCAACATTATGAAGTTTGAGGCATATCTTGTCTCAACAACTTTCAACAACTCCAATTTGGAGTACTCTCGAAATATTCCCTGATATTGGTGGTAGTTGGTGATGAATTTAACAATCTCCCTTGCTTCCCTTGTGAGTTCCTTTATCCACGAGACTTTATTTTTGATCTCCTCTAAGATCAGATTCAACTGATGGACAATGCAGGGTATCCAAAAGATGTGGTCATACCTCCCCTCAATAATTAAACTTGCAACTTTGAATACTGGTGCATTATCTGTGATAACTTGCACCACCCTGTTAGGACCTACTTGTTCAATAGATTTTATAATAATTAGCAATGAATTGTGCATCTTTTACCTCTCTCGAGCACTCGTCCGCCTTTAAAAACATTGCTCCTTTTGGTGAAGTGGCAATGATATTTATCAATGGTCTACGCCTTGTATCTGTCCAGCCATCTGAGACTATGGTAACCCCAAAGCTACTCCAAGAAGAACGAATTGGTGATAAGACATCCTCCACAAGATCCTTCTCATTTTTGAGAAGCTGAGTTCTAACTTTCTCATAGTTGGGCCCCTTGTACCCTTGAGGAGCCTTGTTAACTGCCCTTATCATATCTTGCCAGTAAGGAGAGTGAACAACATTGAATGGGATACCACATGCATTGATGCACCTAGCCACTGTGGAATCAACTTCTTCTCTTGCTTGCACATTCACCAATTTAGCAATTATGTTATCTTGAATTGTACTGGATGCCCCTCTGGATGGTGGTTGTTTTTGTTGGAACACCTAATCCTACATGGGTAGGTGTGGAATGCAAAAAGTCACAATGGAGTCCAAGTGACCTTGGAATATGAAACCAAGAGTCACACCATTGTACTATAAATGTACATCTTTGTATAATGGAAAATAAGAAAGCCTCACGCTTATCTTTCATTGTGTGTTGTTTCTCTTGTGTGTGCATTCTTCTTCCCCATACACCATGTGTGTGCTTCAACATGGTGTTTAACATGGTATCAGAGCGGGCGATTGCTGGCCCTGCTCCACTTTGAGTGAGCCATTTGTGTTTATGGCCTATGCATATCTGCAAAAATTGTTGGTTTTTTTGCAGCACTCAAGTGTTTGTAGCAGTCTTTTTGCCACATTCAGAAAGTGGTTTTGAAGAGGAGCAGCATTCAGTGATTCTGCAGCATTCAGAAATCTTCTTGGAAGAAAAAGAAGCATTCAGACATTGGTTTTGAAGGAAAGGCAACACTGCCCATCTGAAGGTTTTCATTCTCATTTTTCCTGCAATTTCTATTAATTTCTGCATTGAAGAGTTGCTGGAAAACACTGTTTAAAGAGGGTTTTTGAAGTAGAAGTTTCTGGCTTTTTAATGGAAAAGAATTTTGAGTTTTTCTGCTGCTGAGCTATTGGAAAAATTTCTGGGTTTTACTGCTAAAATTTTCTGGAAAATTCTGCAATTCTGGGTTTCTCTGCTGTTGGAAAAATTCTATTGTTGCCCTCATTTCTGCACTTTGTCCATTCTGCTATATATTTGAAAGGAAGAAAATTCTGCTGCTGGAAGAAAATGTGAGTTCTCTGTTCTTCTCTGCTGTTTTTAAATTAAAAAAAAAAAAAAAAAAAAAAAAAAAAATCGTTTCAAATCCTTGGCCTTTCGGCCCCCCTTTCACCTCTGCAACCCACAGTTCTCAGCTCACTGTTACACTCCCTACGTCCATCCCTTACCCCGCCCACCACAACTCATCACTGAAACACACACACAACGCCTCTCAATCCTTCCCCAACCTTGCGCCACTCAACACTACGCTCCACGACACAGCGTTTTACATAACTCCCATTCCTCTCACGAGCTCCCTAACGCTGCTTACGCTCCCTCACTCATTCGACTGCCACCCTCTCCCTTATCACTCCTCCGCCCTGCCATACCTCCTCTCCCCCACGTCTATCCACGCGCTCTCCACTCTACCCACTCCCCTCGGCGCCTCATCCCCTCGCTGGTCGACACCCCTTGCGCTTTGCAAACAGCTTCTAAACTACCAACGCTCGCTATCCCCTACGCCCTCCGCTCTCAACAAACGCTACACACCTCTCTGCGTTAACCCCTCTGCAATACACCGCTTCCCTCCAACGCTCTATGTATTCCCACTTGGCCTTGGCCTTTCGGACTTCCCGCCCCTTACAATACCACCCTTTTTAAATTCGTTTTTCATATACTTGTTTCTTAATACCACCCTTTTTAAATTCGTTTTTCATATACTTGTTTCTTAATACCACCCTTTTCAAACTGCTCACCCGCCCATTTTAACTCAGAGCGTTTTTTTTAAATTCGATTTTTGAAATTCATTAATCCCCTCCTCATATTAAATTTATACCGCCCCTACATAATTTATACCGCCTTTTCATTCAACTTTTAAATTCGATTTTTTAATCTATTCCCCTCCATTAATAAATATAGCCCCCCATTTCTATAGTTAACCCCCTTCATATCTTTTAAATTTTTTAATTAATTCCCATTACTACCCCTCCCCTTTCAATTAATTTCCCTCTCATTATTATAATCCCTCTCCAATTTTTTAATCCCCTTCTCTCCATTCCTAATTAATTTCCATTAATTTATTTTTTAATTAATTAAAAAAAAAAAAAAAAGCAGCAGAGAGAGAGAGGAAAGAGAGAGAGAAATGAACAGCAGTAAAAGAAGAAATGACATGTGAGTAGATGGACTACACATAGAGAAAATTGCAGATTTGACATTAACATAAGGGTGATTTTTTGAAGAATTGACATTTGAAGACAGTTTGCCAACTATTTGGAGGAAAATTCAGCTGCCTTAAAGGCTTCTTGCACATGTTTTCAGCTACACATTTACACATGTTTGCAGAGATATTGACATTGTATTTGCATCTTCTTCATAGTTGCAATCAATATTTGAGTTGTTGGATTGTTGATTGCCCTCCATCATTTGAGGAGCACACTTTGTACTTTGAGAATTTCTTGAGTCATTTGTATTTGTTGTTGAATCACATTGTAAACGGGTGCATTTTCGGTCGAAGCCGACACCCTTTCATTTTTGAGCCTAAGTTGTCAAAATGGCTAAAATCAATGAGGCATTAATGTTGTTGAATGACCTCATTCATTCAAATGTTCATGATATGATAAAAATGAGCAAGGATGCTCTATGTAACATTCAGAGTTGTTTGCTAGATGCACAAGAAAAGATTGAGTTTTTGCAATTGGAATCTCAGCTTCAACAAGATGAAATTCAGCGAAAGAGTCACCATTCTGAACCTGTTTCTGTTCAGAAGATTTTGAAGGACTCTCATAAGAAGAAAGTCAATAAAGTTCCAGTTGATTCACATTCAATTCCTTGCACTAGAGCAGATGTATATGCAGATGCAGCAGATCATCCTGCACTTCTCAAGCCCATCATCAGACCTTGGGAAGAGCTTGTCCACAACAAGCACATAGCTGGTCTTGGATATGACAAGGATGTGTCCTTTCATATTCCAGACTACACCAAGCCCATCATATTTCAGAGTGCCGGATTCCTGTATGACAGTTCACCTGCAGCTGTTCCAGATCCTGTTCCGCTTCCACAACAACAGATTGAGAAATGCCAACACTGTGATCGAGTTGGCCATATGAAAGATCACTGTTTTGATCTTCATCCATGCAAGCACTGTGGTCGGCACACTCATTCTTCAGACAGATGCTTCGGACACAAGCCTCCTGCAAGAACCAAGATTCATCTTGGATGGATCGCTTCTTGGCAATGGGCATCAGCAGCCAAGAAGATGTTTATGACACATGTTAGAACTTGTTCACACATATTGAGCAAACTTGCAGTTGAGTTTTCGCCATCATCTCACCTTGTCCCTGACAGGGGGAAAATGGTGGTCATGTACAAGCTTCGACGACAGATCAAGCGAGCCTGAGCCACAATCTCTCATTCCATGTTCAGAGTTGTAGCCAGCAGTTCAAGCGAGCCCGAGCCACAATTCGTCATTCTGGATTCAGAGATGTAGCCAGAGATACGGATGCCCATGAGCATACCTTCGGTTGGTGGATAACCTAAAACCATCATCTTTGGTTGGTGGATAACCTAAAACCATCATTTTCGGTTGGTGGATAACCTAAAACCATCATCTTCGGTTGGTGGATAACCTAAAACCATCATCTTTGGTTGGTGGACAACCTAAAACCACCACAGGTAGTAGACCTCCCTTCTTTTAGGTCGAAGGTCTCCCTTTTTTATGAGGGACAATTCCTTTAGCAGAAGCCTTCAGCTTCTTGCCAGTTTTGGAAGAGTTCTGGGAACTGCAAAAAATTTTGCGTTCTAGTGTTTGTGGTCATCCTAAAACCACCTCTTTTTCCAACATTTCATAGAGTTGATTCAGCCCAAGTGTTGCCATGTATACTTTGCAGATTTGTATTACAACTCTTTTCTTGGACTCACACATACCCCTTCGGATTAAGGGGGGATGTTGGAACACCTAATCCTACATGGGTAGGTGTGGAATATGAAAAGTCAAAATGGAGTCCAAGTGACCTTGGAATATGAAACCAAGAGTCACACCATTGTACTATAAATGTACATCTTTGTATAATGGAAAATAAGAGAGCCTCAAGCTTATCCTTCATTGTGTGGAGTCTCTTGTGTGTGTGTGCATTCTTCTTCTCATACACCATGTGTGTGCTTCAACATGGTGTTTAACAGTTTTGGTTGTTGAGTGGCTCTCCTCTTCCTTGCTTCAGCTACAATCCTTGGCTCAATGTTTGCTAGAGCTTTAGTAGTAGCTTGACTAAGCTCATCATGCCTTCTTTTAATTCCATCCGCCTGATCTTGCTGTCTTTGATTTCCTTCCTTGTCACAGGGTCTGATGTTTTTATGCAACCTGCAATCCCCTGTCCTCCTCCATGCAAAAGATGTGCCTTCCCTCTTGGGTAAGAGCCCTTGTAAGAATTATTGCAAAGATTACATTGCCATTCCCATGAGCCACCACCTCCACATCTTTGAAGCTTCTGAACATGCCTCCTAGGAGGATAATATTCAGCCCTTGGGTTGGACTTGGGGCTTGAACTTGAACCTCGGATGGAAGCCATTGATGATAATAATAATAATAATAATAATAAAGTTTTTCATAATTTTGGGAGCATAAACCCTCGAAAAATAGAACAAACAATGAGAAAAAACCAAGAAATTGAATGCTTCTTACCCAAATTAATTTTGTGTAGCTGAAGCTACCCCAAAGTGCCACAAAAGACGAGAAATATGGCTGTAGCTTAGCCAAAAACCAAGAATGCCGTGGTTGGAAACTTCGCACTCCAAATCTGCTTTTGAAATCTCTTTCCCTTGCTGCTGAAATCTACTTTGCTCACTGGTGAAAACGCCCTACCTGAAGCACTACTCTCTTCCTTTTTTCTTCTTGCTAAAATCGCCTTTCTCCAAGTGAAACGACTTGCTCAATTCGTGTGATAAGAGAGTGAGGCGAGAGTCTTTTTATAAGTTGAGATAGCCATCTAGAAGCATCCAAAAGACACTTTCCACAATTAAAAAAATAATAAAACACATGCAAAAAAGAAGAAGTTAAAGCGATAGAAATGTGGCCATACGGCCTGGAAACGCGTTTTTGATCGCACTGGGCATGTTTCCCCAACGAGAAACGAACCAGTACGGCTAAACGTGTTTTCGTTTTGCTTTTGGGCTGAAATGAAGGCTGGACCCACGTTCCCTGCAACATAGACCTCACCCTTTTTGATTCCATTGCCCAATTTAATAGAGGCACTATTCTAGTTGTGGGATCACATTTTAAAATTTCTCTCTTTTATTGTCTGGTAACTAGGGTTAGGGTTTTGTCTAAATCTGCATTTTATAGCAATTTTATATTTATATGTTATTGTTCTATTGGTAGGAATAGCATTTTAATAAATTTGAGAGGCAACATATAGCATTAATTGCATGTTTTCACCCCAAATTTAGGGCTTATGTCTTGATATTTATTGCTGTTTTATGCATTTTTTAATTGCTGAAAACTTATAGTTGACCCGTTCCTTGCTTACCTCTTTAATAACCTTCACTCCTTTGTTGATTTCATCATTTATAGGCTATTCATTTGCTGTTATATGTTTTTGCATGCTGTATAGCTATTTTCTTGGCCTCCAAGGTTATGCTGATACATTCTTCTATAACCAGCAGACTTTAATCACCCTTGAACCCCCCTTTATTGAAGGCATTTCTAGGTGATTTATGCGCAAGCTCCTTAAAGAGTCATTTGGCTTGGAACCTTAGTCATCCAACCTCTAAGTCCTGTCAGGGAGACTTCCTTTGTGGGGACAACCATAGAACAATAAGAGAGTGGTCACTGAGGTGACAATGGTGGCTATTCTCTTTGTTGCCATAAGACCTAGATTTCCAAGTGAGGTTTTGCACTAGGCTCGCTAGATTTTGTAATAACAGTTTTCTTTGACTAAACGTTCAATCTGTAAAACCAGTCTCCCTAATCCTCTTATTTTCTAAGTCAATTTGTGTTTTTACCATGCCCCAAATTCCAAATTCCAATAT
Organism: Pinus albicaulis; assembly: GCA_034641835.2. Classification (NCBI taxonomy): domain Eukaryota; kingdom Viridiplantae; phylum Streptophyta; class Pinopsida; order Pinales; family Pinaceae; genus Pinus; species Pinus albicaulis. Next base: position 1,220,349,584 of record CM076583.1, on the reverse strand, counting down.
TTGATAAACCCGATACATTATTACAAGATATGGTTGTATTGGTCATTTCAGTACGAAAATTCAACTCTAAGTTGGTGTGGCCATATAATGGGAAAAATTCGACTTAATAATTCATGAATATCAAATTTTTGCAATCTGATTGGATGTCTGTTTGACTTAAGAGTAAGAGTAGGGTTGAAATTCTGCAGTAGTTCAAACTTCAGCTCAATTAAAAAAAACAACTTAGTTAAAAAAAAAAAAAAAAAAACCTAAACATCATGCATTTTTGTGCCGACTTGTCACTCTTGTGTTGCTCGCTCACTCGAGACATTAATTTGTCTACTTGATCAAGTGGTTTTTGGCAGGTATATATTAGGTGAATGAATGGAGCATATGTCATCAATGTTTCCATGTTTTTTTTTTTTTTGTGAGGAATTTGCATTTCTTTTCAGATTTATAGGATGTATACTCATTTTTTCATACTGGAATTTTCACTGGAATATTTTTAATCATATTGAATTTAAATTAGTATCCGTATTTTTATATGGTAACTATGATATAGATAGTGTATAGTTGACCTTTGAACCATGTTCCATGAGTAATCCATTTGAATTTACCAATATTATGTTCTATGATTTCATTCTTGGAGCTTGGTACGTTGAAGTTAGTTTTAAAGTTTCTCATTAGTAAGTTGCTGCACTGTTATTGGAGTTATTACTTTTTTATCTCCTATCATGGAGAACCAATCTAGTTGGCTCTTTTAGTTTTGTTCTTAGAATTGCCTTCTTGGCAATTCGTAGGTCTTCATATGGTGACAAAAACATTCATAATCATCCTCTTGAAAATTGTCATCGGGTGTGTTACCTCCTAAATTGTATTTGATGTTAAAAGCCCTAATCCACAAGGCACAACTCAAGAGGGACTACGAGGACTGTCATTATTGTTATCTAAGCAACTCATCCTCTTCACTTTAAGTTGGTTCAAGGGGGTATCCATAGTAGGATTACTAAAATTAAGCAATGAGGCACAAGGTGAAGTGAGAGTAGTTATGGGAAAATAATTTTTTTTGGTATTTTTTAGAATATAAAATAGGTGATAGAAGGAAGTAGAGATTGGAGTCAATGCAAATCAAAGGGGGCTTATGGGGTCAAGAAGAAAACCTCTCTTTAAAATTGGTCTATTTTATATAAGGATTATGATGAAGAGACTAGAGCCAAAGGACAAAATAGTCTCCTATCTAATCAAGATAAACAATGAAGACCAAGGCCCTACATGAAGGGGTCCTCAAGGGAGCATCTCCACTAACAAGATCAACTATAGTTTGATAAGCATACTCAATACCATTTCTAGGGTTCCTAAATGGATAGACAAAGTAAATAATCAAATAATTACCAAACTAACTAAGGAAGAAGTAGAGGAACTACCCATAAATGTCTTCCTTCCAAGTTGTAGACTCTACTTTTTAAGGGATGGATGTTTTTATCCTGTAGAAGGTTTGAGCATTCACAATCAATTCTTATGCACCAAATAGAAACCGATATAGAAGAATTACATGAATTGACACCAAATCTCACAAAGAAAGAACCTTTATACATCATATATGCTCCAAGAAAGATTTGTCAATTAAGCTCCATTGAGTGAAAGTTCAACATTCCAACCATGACTACAAATGAAGAAGAGCCACTCTTTATATAGAGTCTAGCTCAACTTCCTTTACAATAAAAGAATAGTTTCTCATGTGAAGACCCTACATCTAGCATAGGAAGGAGTAAATAATCATTTCCTCCAACTAATTATTTGACAATACATAAAATAATGGAGTCAATTCCACATGTACAAGTCTCCAACAAACATATACCCAAGAGAGTGGAATGTCCCCATCAAAAAAAGGAATAAGATGAGTCAAAGGTTCAACATCTTATCTCCAAAGGCTTCAAAGTGGATAGATCCACAACCAACTCCTCAAAGTGGGCAATGAAAGCCTCCTAGATCTCCTCCAAGATGGATGTGTAGCTTTACAAGGTGAAATGTCCCAATCAAGCAATGAATAGAAGCTCCCACGAGTGGCCAACTTCTAGTGAATGTATGAAAATATGGGCCCTATGACCTCAAAAGCTAGGATACTCTTCATCATGGGCATACATCAATAATGAACTCCATAAGTAAGCAACACACTCATGCAAAAGATGTGTGGTGTTCCTCCAATGAGTGATTAAAGTTGTGACAAAAGTTTTCCCATAATAGATTTTAAAAGCACCATATTTGTGTTAGTTTTTTCCATATTTCTTCTATGATCACATTTTGGAAATATCGTGGTCATTTTGTATCCAGTTGTGTTGATATGGTGGAAATTTATGCACTCTATCAAAAGATAAATGCACCTAAAGCTAGGCCGCCCTCAAAATATGCAATGAACCCTATATCTAGGGTTTGAAACCTCTTAGATATTCTCCAATGTGGGACATCATCATCAAATCAAGCAAGTGGATTCATGGTTCAAGGCCTTAATAGGTGGAATGTCAATAATTCTCATTCATCTCCATAAAAAGAAAGGATGATCCTCTTTTCATCCAACAATTTACCTCATTATGCATGCAAAACAATCTCCAAGATGGCACATGTGGACGAATAAAGCATGAGATATAAAGAATAAGTCTCAAGGAGAATGGTCTTAAGGAGTCTACGACTAGTGTGATAGTCGTTCCTACAGATCCACAATAGCTTTCAACATACAGGAAAAAGGATGCCAAAGCTAAGAGGATTATCCTTAATGGAATTAAGGATCATATAGGATGCCAAAGCTAGGAGGATTATCCTTGATGGAGTTAAGGATCATATAATTCCTCATACAACAGAGTTAGACACAACGGAGATGTGGGACACAATTATGAACATGTACCAGAACACTACTACCAACAGGAAGTTGATCCTCAGGGAAAAGCTGAGAAACACGAAGATGAGTTAGCAATTGTCGATGATAAACTGGATGATGATGAACTCGTGAGGACCGCATTGAATGGATTCTCAAAGCAGTGGGATGTATTCGTCCAAGTTATCAGTGGACGAGACCAATTACCAGGTTGGGATCGCCTCTGGAGTGATTTCACTCAAGAAGAGCTTAGGTTGAGCCTCGTTAGTGGTAGAAATAGTGTAAAAAACCAGAAGCGTGATGATGACGAGAATGTGGCCATAGTAGGAAAGGGCAAGGCCAAGAAAGGATCGAATAAAGGGTCCAAGGGAGAGAAGAAGAAAAAGGACTTGAGTAAAATTGAGTGTTTTGGTTGCAGTCAGAATGGTCACTATGTCAGCCAATGTCCTAACCAAAAGAAGGGAGAAAAGAAGGGGAAGCAACAAACAACAACTTCAGTTGACATTGAGGATTTGTCTTCGAGACTAGAGGACGAGTTCGCTCTCATATCCTGCCTCTCTAGCTCTACATCTACAAGTGTTTGGTATATTGATAGTGGAGCGTCAGCGCATATGACGGGAGTTAGAGAATTCTTTTCTAGTTATCAAGAAGAGGAGATGGGCTTCCAGATATAAACGGGGAACAAGTCCAAGTGTACTCCAATTGGGAGAGGGTTGTCAACATTCAGAGGGAGTTAGGAAAAAACACTAATGTTACAAATGTGTTGCATGTGCCAAGTTAGGAATGAACCTGATTTCAGTTTCTGCATTTCGGGACAAGGGATACAATGTTTGTTTTGTTGGGAAAAAGGTGTACATTAAACACAAGAGTTGGAAGAAGGTGAAACAGATTGGAGTAAGGAGGAACAAGTTATACAAGCTGCAGTTCGACACTCCAAAGGCATTGATTAGCAACAATAGTAGCAAGGATTTGGGAGAACTTTGGCATAGGAGGATGGGACACATTCACCATGGAGCACTTAGGTTGCTCAGGGAGATCGTGACGGGAGTTCCAAAAATCAACACGGAACATGATGATGTGTGCAAAGGGTGCGTGCTTGGGAAATTTGCAAAAACAACATTCCCAAGGAGTGATAGTAGAGCTAATGATGTGCTTGAGTTGATACATTATGATATATGTGGCCCGTTGTCTACAAAAACTCTCCGGTGTTATCAGTGTTTTGCAACCTTCATTGATTACTTCTTTAGGAAAACTTGGATATATTTCTTGGAGATAAAGGATGAAGTTTTTAGTCGCTTCGAAGAGTTTAAGGCTCTTGTGGAGAACATAACAGGAAGAAATATCAAGGTTTTTCATACAGATAATGGAGGTGAGTACATAGATAAGGCCTTCATGGGGTTCTGTGTGAAGGAGGGCATCAGAAGAGAATGTGCAACTCCATACAACCCATAACAGAATGGGGTCACAAAATAGAAGAACAGGATGATAGTTGGAGCAGCCAAGGGGATGTTGTATGACCAAGATTTGCCTAAGTTTCTATGGGTAGAGGCGTGTAGTACAACAGTGTATATTTAGAACTAAGTTTCTCACAGGGCACTAGGGAAGATGACACTCGAGGAGGCTTTTACAGGAAAGAAGCTAGAGGTTGGACATTTCAGAATCTTTGGTAGCATAACTTATTGTCATGTGCCAGAAGTCAAACGCACCAAGTTGGATCAGACTGCGGAGAAGGGATTTTTCATTTGGATATAGTGAAACATCCAAGGCATACATGATCTACATTCCTAGCAGTAGGAAGATCATCGTGAGACGAGATGCCAATTTCTAGGAGAAGAAAGCCTTCAGAGGATCTCGGGAGTTGCCAACAGATGATTAGAGTGGGCAAGCATAAGCTCCAAGAGTTGAACATGGATCTTAGTCTCAAGGCACCAGTGCGAGTATAGTTACGAGTACAGGTATAGGTGTCGAGGAGAGTTCACAACAATTGGAGCAGCAGGGGCAGGACGAGGAGCATGAAGCTCCACCCACCACCAGCGGAAGAAGAAACAAGGAGGTGCTTCAGACATTGAAGGACGCACAGGAGTTCGTGGGAGCTCCTAGATCGAGTGTTAGAGAGTGCAAATAGCCAGACATGTATAAGGCATTAGTGACAGAGGTCATTGACGAAGAGCCTTCTAGCTATTAGGAGGCCGTGCAACATCAGGTGTGGTAGGATGCAATGGTGGAGGAGTACAACTCCATCATGGTTAATGATGTATGGGGGGTCGTGCCGCGATTAGGAGGTCGCGCAACATCAGGTGTGGTAGGATGCAATGGTGGAGGAGTACAACTCCATCATGGTTAATGATGTATGGGAGGTCGTGCCTAGACCAATGAATAGGGCAGTAGTTGGCTCTCGATGGATCTACAGGATCAAGTATGCTGTAGATGTCTGAGTGGAGAAATATAAGGCTAGGTTTGTGGCCAAGTGTTATGCGCAAAATGAAGTCATAGACTACGAGGAGACATTCGCTCCAGTGGCCAGATACACTTCTATCAGGGTCGTGATATCTCTAGCAGCGCAAATGGGATGGCAGATTCACGAGATGGACGTCAAGACAACTTTCTTGAATAGGGTGATAAAAGAGGAGGTGTATATCAAACAACTAGAAGGATTTGAGACGCATGGGAGAGATACTCATGTTTGTACTTTGGAGGGTGAAGAGGGTGCTATACGGACTCAAGCAAGCTCCCAGAGCATGGTATGGTCAGATTGATAATTACTTGCAGTAGATGGGATTTGTGAAGAGCGAGGTAGATCATAACCTCTACTATTTGATGGTGGGAGGTGAGCCGCTCATTCTTGTACTATATGTGGATGATCTATTTTTGACAGGGTCATTAGGGCTCATAGAGGACTGCAAGAGGGACTTAGCAGCAGAGTTCAAGATGAAGGATTTGGGACTAATGCATTATTTCCTAGGATTGGAGGTATGGGAGACAAATGGGGAGATATTCCTTGGGAAAGGGAGATACAACGTGGAGATCTTGAAGAGATTCAGGATGCAGGACTGTAGACCCATGTCTACACCTATGATTACCAACTAGAGGAAGATAGATACATCAAATGACGCAACAGTGGACCTACCCTTGTATAGGCAGCATATAGGCTCTCTTATGTATTTGGTCAAAACAGGACTAGACATTTTACTTCATGGTGTAACTGAAGAGAGTAGATTGGACAACAATGATACGTGCTACAATTTCTACAAGGTACAATTGAGTATGGCTTGAGATATACTCGAGGTGATGGTGTCATATTGATGGGATACACAGATGCAGACTATGTAGGTAGTGCTAAGGATAAAAAAGGCACTTTAGGGTGTTGCTTTAGTATTGGATCAGGGTCTCTTGGAATAGCAGGAAGCAAAAGTCCTTGGCACTGAGTTCTGCAGAGGAAAAATACATGGTAGCAAGCATGGCCACATGTGAAGCTATTTGGCTTCAGAAGTTGCTAGTGGCATTATTTGTTTAGAGGATGGATTTGACTAGTATCTATTGCGGTAATCAGAGTTGCATCAAGCTCTCTGAGATCCAATGTTCCATGATAGGTCGAAACACATCGACATCATATACCACTTCATCAGAGATTGTGTAAATTGTGGATCGGTTTGAGGATAGTATGTTTCCACAGATCAACAGGTTGTGGATATTCTGACGAAGGCCTTGGGTAAGGCAAAGTTTGTCTTTTTCATGGATAAGTTGGGAGTAGTGGAGAAGACCTTCCTCGCTAAGAGGGAGTGTTAGTTCTTGGTAGCTCAGATATGTGTTCTAGTCTTTATTGGTGTTTAGGAGGCTAAGGAAAATTATCTCCAAGGCCCAGAAAAAAGTTTATAAGGAAAATGTCTTAATTAGATTAAATAGCTAATTATTAATTATTTTTCCTAAGTCTATGTTAGGATAAGTGGTTAATTAAATCATATTAATTGAAACAAATCGATTTTTCTCTAGTGATTTCTAGAAAAGTCATGAGAAGGGGTCAAGATGATCTTAGCCATCGATTGGAGTTAGATCGTGGTCGTTGATTCGTCAACGAGAGATTATGAAGAGCAAATCGATGGGGCTTTGGAGATCACTTAGAAGCAACGAATTGCAATGAGATCAAGGGCACAGTTTGAGCAAGGGAGACACCAGTAGAAGGGTTTCAATAGAGAAGATTGAGAATAAAATTTCTGGAGAAAATTTCTCAAGTGATTTCCAATTCCCAGTGAGAGGAAGGAGGTTGAATTCATTAGCAGAAGAAAGGTCGAATTTGGTAGTGTGAGTAACCAGTTTGCCAATGCGTGTGACAAAGGGCTCGATTTAGTTTCCAGTTGTCGAATCATTTTCCTAGAGGGAGTGAGAGTTGGTCAGACGAGTTGCTGGAGCCAGATTTGCTTGCAAAATCATTTTCCCAAAGGCAGTGGGAGTTACTGGAGCAACCAGTGCGAGTTGCAGGCAACCAGTGTGAGTTGCTGGGTAGGAGTTCGAATAACACAGAGAGGTTGAGATTTTCTGTAGAGGGAGACTTTGTGGTTTCTAGGTCGATTTGGCGAAGGGAAGATAATTTTCCAGAGATTTTCTAGTGAGAGGCAAGCAGTTGTTGTAATTTAATAAAACCCTCATCTGCAGAACTAGTTTTTCCCACATGAGGGTTTTTCCAGGGACTATTTTCCAAAAATATCGGTGTCTAAATTTTATGTGTGTGGATTATTTTTCAGTTCATATATATATATATATATATATATTTTTTTTTTTTTTTTTTTTAATTTTATTTATTTTATTTATTTCTTCTGGGGAAAAATCGAACTTTTTATATTGCATACAAAAAGTTACATTGCACATGCATTGAAGCATTTCAAGATTGGGCCATAGCCCTCCAGAGTATCGGCTCCTAAAACAACCTCACCAAGACCAGGAATAATAGGTATTCTGTTTTCCAGTTCCAAAAGAACAAAAAACACCAACATAGGTCGGTCTGTATCCTCTCCAGGTGTTCTCGGGCCTCCTCTTATGAGAAAAAACCAACCCAAATAGAAATAGTCTGAGATAGATAATTAATAGTCTTATTGAACCATAATAATAAGAGAGTTCAGAGTTAAGTTTTAAAGTCATAGAACATATACAATAAACATTCAAAATAGATAAGCCAGTATGCAAAAGAGAGGAAATAACTGCTAATATTCAGATCAATAGGGGGGCTGATCCGTCTCCATAGGACCTTCCGACCCTATATCTCGAATCTTCCACTCGCCCAGAGCCTGCTATAAACCCTTCTGAGAAAGGAGGTCTGCCTCAGCGTTTCGTTCCTTGTAAATGTGACAAACAGGTATATAAGTAAATCGTTCTTTCAATAACCAAATCTCCTCAAGAATAAGACTTAAAATATAGTTTGATAGGTATACTCCTTGTTGAACCATTTGATGATGTTTAGAGAGTCTCCAAAAATCTGAACTGAAGTTAAACCCAGATGAGAGAGCCAACATAAGAGGGTGTGGAGAGCTTTTATTTCTGCATAATTGTTGGTCCCCATTCGAAGCCCTATAGAAGCCTCCAATCTCCTATCAGGATTAAGGTGAATCACTAATTCTGCCCCACATTTATTATCCGGACTAGAGGCACCATCAAAATAAGACCATGGAATGTCGCCCCTTATCTGCTCGGGGATGATCTGCCTATGGGATGTTTTAAGGCTCTGTTCCGGCAATAGCTCATAAATAGCTGCACATTCAGAAGCTATTAAGTGATACAAGATCTCCTGCTCTCTAAAGATTACTTTGTTTCTTGCAAACCAGAGGCCCCAGGCTATAAGAAGTGGAATCGATTTGCCTTTCTCCTCATGACAACAATTCCACCATATCTGCCAAGATTCAGATATGAAGCCCCCCTCCAAGATTGTGATATGCCAGTCAACTTCCTGAATTCTTCCCAGACAGATTTGCAGAAGGAGCAGTGGATAAACAGGTGAGGGACAATTTCATCTGCTGATTTGCGAAGGGGACATCTACCAGGACCCTCCTTCTTCCTTTTTTGGATGTTATCCCAGGTGGGGAGTTTATTCCTTAGGATGCACCAGAAGAAGAGGCGACTTTTTGCTGGACACTTCAGTTTCCAGAGGGTGTTGGCCCACCACTCCGCAATTCCCCACCCCTTCTTAGACATGAGGTAGGCATATCCAAATTTTGGAGAGTATTTTCCTGACGGGAAATGTGCCCACCGAAGTTTATCTGACCTATCTCGGATCTAGACATTTAGACATTTGTTCTAGACAACTCGCTTGTATACTGATGCCAAGCCTCCATCCATTAAGGATCCAGATGGAGGTCCTCTCCAGTCATCCATCCTTGGTGCCATAAGGAGGTGGCTCCTTCGTTTACAATTTGGTTCAGGAAAAATATGCCTTTGTCAACTAAGTGTGCCCGTAAGCCTTTAGGGGCATAATATCCCGCATTGCATCCCACCCAGGGATCCAATCGTACCTGAACCTGTTGTCCATTTCCAACCTACCAAACCAATCCTTCCTCAATGACCTTAAAGGACCCCAGGGCTGCCCTCCACACCACCGAGTCACTAGATGACTATTTGACGGGGGACCTTATCCAATCTATTAGAGGCCTTGGATCAATGTACTTCCTTTTCATAACCAGTGTCTAAAGAGAGTCCTTAGACAACATGTTCCATCCCATTTTTGCAGCTAAAGTTAAAACAAAGGAGGGGAGCTCCTTGATGCCCCATCCCCCCCAACCCTTCGGTCTAGCAATCCTCTCCCATGCCACCCATGGGAGCACCACCTCTTCCTTTGAAGCAACCCATAAGAATTTGCTGCAGATTTTTCAGATCCTCTCCAGGATTTCTTTAGGCATCCATGAGAGCATAGCCCAGAAAATCAGAATAGCCATGAGAATTGACTTGATTAAGACCATCCTACTTGCTCTTGATAACCACTTGTAGCTCTAGATTTGAACTTTCTTTTTTTTCCACCATCCACAACGAGTCTGTGATTTTGTATGAATCTGGCTTGAGGTGAAACCCAAGGTATCTAAAGCTCTCGTTCATCTGCTTTATCTCATAATGGAGGTCTTCTGCAATTCTCCCTGAATCCTCTCTCGAGAGGCCTTCCACAATGATGGATGATTTTTGTAAGTTAACACTCATGCCCGTGGCAGTAAGAAAGAGATCTAGGGAAGTCTTAATATGAGAGATGTCTCTACAACTCCCATCACTGAACAGTAGGATGTCATCCACAAACAACAAATGTGTGATGTGAAGTTTTGTGGCCACTTCAATACCTTTGATGTCCCCTCTCCTTTTGGCTTTCCTGATCATCTGACTTAGGCCTTCTGCCACCAGCAGGAAGAGTAAAGGGGAGAGAGGGCATCCCTGCCGAAGCCCTCTTTCGCTCTTGAAAAAAAGGGGATGCCGCCCCGTTGATCAGAACTGCAAAGCTGATGTTAGTGATGCAACCCATCACCCAGTTGATAAAATCATAATGAAAACCCAAATGAGTCAACAACAGTATGATATAAATCCAACTGATTTTGTCATAGGCCTTTGATAAGTCGATTTTAATAATTGTCCCTTTCCTCCTAAACCTTTTCATGCTGTGCATTACTTCTTGGGCTACTCCAGTGGCTTCATGGATCTACCTTCCCTCTAGAAAGCCAAATTGTTCCTTCGAGATGTTCTTAGAGAGAATCGGCTTAAGTCTTACAGCGATGACTTTAGCAATGATTTTGTATACACAGTTACATAGGGAGATGGGACGAAAGTCACCAAAGGAGCCTGACTCATCCAGTTTGGGGACGAGTGCAATGAAAGTCGAGTTCAAAGGTTCAAAAATGGCTCCCTTTACTCTAGATTCTTCCACCACAGCTGTTAGGTCCTCCCCCAGAGATTCGAAAAAATGCTGATAGAATTCTACTGTCCACCCGTCTGGCCCTGGGCTTTTATCCTTTTGCATAGTTTTAAGGACTCCTTCCACTTCCTCCTTAGTCACCAGGCTTGAAAGCATCTCATTTTCCTCTTCCTCGGCATATCTTGGGAAGAGTTGTGCCACTATGACTACCTCTGCAATAATAGTTTCCACCGGGTCTTTGTAGAGGTTCCTAAAATAATTCTGTCCCATAGAAGCCAGATCCTCAAAAGAATGTGCAGTCCTGCCTTCTTCCCTTCTCATCCTCCAGATTGTATTAATATTCTTCCTCCCGTTTGCATATTCTTCCTCTGTTGCATACCCATCTTCATCTGGGCTTTCCAATCTGTCCAACTCCTCATTGATATATTTTAACCGTTCCTCCTCTAAGGCCTTTTTTTGCCCAATCGATTGTAGCTCTCTTCATCTTCTTGAGGTTTTCCAGGAAAGAGCCAGCTATATTGAGGTGCTCCCCAACTTCGGAGGGAATCCAAGTCTCTTTGAAGGGGGCGTTATAAGAATCCTCCATGAGCCACCCGCGATTGAATTTGAAAGGGGAGCCAGGCTTGGTATTAGATCCTTTGATTTCTAAGAGAATAGGGTGATGATCAGATTCTCCCCCTTCTCCAATCCATTGCCGGATCAACGGAATGGTGTCCACGAGCTCTTCCTTAATTAAGAATCTGTCCAGCCTCTTAGCTACCCATGCTTCTCCGACTCTTCTGTTTCGCCAGGTAGGCCTCAACTTTAGGGGAATTAAATCCATCATCTTTCCATCAATGATTTTGGAGGAGAAGAAGTCCGACAAAGGATTAGCTCGAGCATTTGGCCCCCACGTTTCTGCCTGCCCTATAGAAAAATTCAGGTCTCCTCCGATGATCAGATTTGAACTATCCAAAAAGGATTTTTCCCAAGGTCATTCCAGAAGGGCACTCTGTCCTGACAAGGCCTGTAAATATTAAGTAAAAGGAGCTTTGAGCAAAAGTCTTGGGAATAGACTTCTAGAGCCAGGACCTGATCTAAATCCCAGGTATTGATAAGCCTGAGTTTACCTTCTCTAAAACCAGTGGCGAGTCCTCCTAAGGACCTGACCTCCCTTTTGCATCAAGGCACTGGAAACTCCAGCCCGGGCAAATCTTAGCTAGTGACTGCAAAACCTCTACACCAACACCTAGAGTCTGTTGGAGCATTACTACATCCGGCTCATATTTCTGAATTAGAGCCTTTAGGGCTAGTTTTTGGGGTTTACTAGCCAACCCACAACAATTTAAGGAGAGGATAATCATTAGTTCACCTTCTCAAGGGTATTCACTGCTCTAAGAACCCCAGTTAAAAGTTTTTGTTTGCCATTGACAATGTCCAAGTTTGCTCTCATCTGTGCTTTGGATAAATTGGATTTTCGGCCCCTTATCTTTGGCCTAGGAGCAGGATCCCCAGAGGTACCCAATCGCCCAAACACCTCCAACGTGTTCTCTTTTTTGTCACAAGGTCTCAGGTTATATAGGCTTCTCTCCCCTTCTGGTTTGTTGGTAAACGGTCACAAGAGTCAAGAAGGGGGCGGATCCAGGTTAAGTTCAGGAATGGAGGTGATGATACTGTCCAGAGTGTCACTTATGATGTTTTCAGTAGTTTGTAATGTCGAAAAATGAATAGGCCTAGAAGGACCGGGCCCCCGAGACAAAGCCATAGAATTTGAAAAAGTAATAGAAAGTGAGGGATTGGGGACGGAAACAATACCCTCTTTCAAAAGAGTTGTCGAGGCCTCTGGATGATCCTGTGCCGAGGGCTGACAGAGCTCCATCTCCTTCTCCTAAGCCTGATCATCTACTTCTTCCATCGGCAGAGCTTGATCCCCTTCTACTATCCGTTGGGAGGGGAACTCTTCTTGAATACCGCATGTTGAACCCGAAGGTGGCCTGCTCCCCGGGGTTCTATCCTCCTTCTCCATATTGTTCTTCCCCTTACAATGTTTCTTCCTTCTCAGAATGCTCAGTGGATAATCCTTTGCCAGATGTCCATATTGGTGACATCTGTGACATCGGAAAGGCAATTGTTCGTAATCCAGCACCTGTAGAAAGGACCAATGCTGATAGTGTAATTGGATAGCTTCGGATAAACCTTCCCTTGGATTTAGTTGCACCAGGATTCTGGCTATCCCTTGCTCCCCGGTTTGCTGGAAGGACATATCGGCCTCAAGAAAATGCCCTAATTCATTTCCTATCTCTTTGAAGACATTCACAGTCCAAAGGGGATGAGGAAGGCCCAGTAACCTTACCCAAATTGGAAGGTCCGCTACCTTCTCTTTCTGCGCATCGAAGAGGGGACTCCATCTTTTGAACAAAATGGGAGCTTGCTCGAAACCCCAATTCCTATCCAGAACCGATTGAACTGATTCTTTACTCTTGAATTTGATCATGAACCAACCGTTAGTCAAATTTACCACTTCAAAACGCTGATCATGGACTTTTGACCATGCCTTTGACGCCCATTCCTTTATGTAGCCCGTTGAAAGTTTCTTTCCTTTGGCTCTCCCTATAAGGGTGAGATCCGCCGTCTCCATTGCCTCGTCCACCGAGATGTCTTTCCCCAAAACCGGATTAGGGATTTTATCCTTCCTCCTAACCGTTTTCACCTTCTTCCTTGGGCCTCATGGGCTGTTTGAGTCCCCTGAACCTTCAATAGCCCTGCTTCCCCGATGGTTGGTATCTTGTAGTTCTGGAGCAGATTTATCTCTACGATCCCCTTCCCTGATACTGGGGCTTCTGGGTTCCCTGCCTGCAACAACGGAGGGTCTGGAGTGTTTCCTTCCCAAGCCCTTTCCGTATGATAATAGGGACCCTTTGGAGGTTCCTGACTAATGCTTATTCCGACAAGTCTCCCCATTGCTACAAGCCCCGCTTCCTTTCTCTGAGAGGGTGCGTCTTCCCACCTTTCAGCTGAGATGGAATCCGTTATGCATCCCAACCCCTTCCCCCTCAAAAAGCGCTGCAATTTTTTCTCCCCTTCCCCCGGGAATCTCGGAGGTCTATGAGCCCTCGAATCCTCCGCCATGCCTTCTATTCTTGACTCCAGACATACAAAACCTCTTCGCAGGTCCGAGAAGCTTGAGACCTGCCCTCGATGATTCCAAGTTACACAACTATGAACAATTTCCTCTAGTCCCCCTGTTTGAAGAAAGGGTCGATGCCATTCAGTTGTATTATCGATTACCGACTGATTTCCAACAACCTTCTCGTGACATGCAGACTGTTCCTGACTTTTCGCTGGACCTTCTGGGGCTAACAATGACCGCTTCCCCAAATCTGTAAGGGTATCTTCCTCGACGACCGGAAAACCTCCTTCCTGACTCTCCTTCCCCGAGCCTCCTGAGATCTAGGAGGACAATCCAGCTGTTCCAATAAAATCCAACATATTTTGGTCAGTTACCTCCAAACCCCACATGGCTAACATGTCACCCGGCTCAGGATCCACCTCCACCCTTTCCGAGCCGTTGACCATGTTGTCTGAGCCCTCCTGCTGCCAGTGGCGGTGTTCCTAGCCCGAGCACCTGGTGGACTAAGCCGCAAACCTCCAAGCTTTCCTGAGAAGAGTAAAACAGGAAAAAAAACCCTCCCCGATAGATGAAAAGTGACTTGCCTCGGGATCGCTGCCTGTAACCACCACCTCCACGCTTTCCGAGCCGTTGACCATGTTGTTTGAGCCCTCCTGCTGCCAGCGACAGTGTTCCGATCCACAATTCGCCAAAACCCTAGCCCGAGCACTTGGTGGACTAAGCCGCAAGCCTCCAAGCTTTCCTGAGAAGAGTAAAATAGGAAAAAAACCCCTCCCGACAGACATATTCTTGATTGTATATGAATTAATGTCATATGCACTGCTTTGGGGAAATCTTGAGTACTAAGATCACATGCTCAAATGCAGAATGGTGGAGTCCATTAAAATAAAATTTAAGTATGAGGACAAAAACATTTTTGTCGCTACCACGATTTTGAGAAAGTAGAGCTCTTAGTTTGAAGAAACTCATGATAAAGAGCATACTCTAGGGTTTTGTGATTTAGACATTGATCTAGGGTTTAAAATCCCTAGATGGTGTAAAGGGCTTGGAGAAGAAAGCCTAGGGTTCATGGACAAAAACCTAGGATTGTATGTTTTCGCTGAAAGAAGAAACTTTAACCCTAGGAAGGAGGGAATGACATCATGATGAGGACGAGGGTGATAAGGTGGAAAATTGCAATGGATGCAAGGAAGCTAAGATCAAGAGGGAGCTAACATACCACTATAATCCTCAAAATATAAGTATTTTATATCTCCCTTGTTTGATTATTTTACTATTAGTTAGTCTTTTGTCTTTGAGTTCTTTGCTTGGTTGTAATTGTTCTTCCATGGCCTCCTAGTGCGTATTGTAGGTACATAGTAAAGGCTACCAAGGCTTTGACAAGTAGATGGAATAAATGCAAGAATGATGCAAAGCAAGAGGACTTTCTTAGAATCATGACTTGTGTTGATAGATATTGTACCAGATGAGATTTGAACTCAGAGGGATGTTAGTTTATGTAGCATTGGATGTGTTCTAGCCACAAAATTTGGTGGAGTGGCTAGAATACATGAGATCTCTAAGACCTAGAAATCGTTTCTGGAAATTCCACTTAGAGATGATTTAATTAGATTATTAACTGGTTTTTAAATATTTCCTAAGTCTAAACATAGGGAATATGGTTAATTAATCAGAATTAATTAATTCAAGGTGCGACTCATCTAGAAACTCACACAGATCGACTCCAAGATGATCCTATCCATTCATTAAGTTTTAATCTTGGATGTTGGTGCTCCAACAATGGATTATAAGAGGAAGTCAATGGGCACTTGGAGAAGACACATCAGAAACACCAACAGTTTGATTTCCTTGGCAGATCGATTTCTAGAGAGCAACAACAATTGCTAGAGAGCCAGAGATCCAAGCAGTGAGTGAGGGGTAGGGACGGTGAGGCTGGAGGAAGTTTTCCAGATCCAACAAGTGCATTTGCTGAGAGGCAGAAGTACCACAGTGAGGTTGACATAGAAGCTTCTAGAGGGCAGTTTGATTTAGCTGGAGAGAAGCCAAGTTTCAGTGCTAGAGGTCGGGAAAGGGTTCCAGAAGGCTGGAGAGACAATTTTTCAGCCAGCGATAGACAAGTCGGTGACAGGAGTAGCTGATTCAGGCTCAACGTGGCAGACACTGCGCTAGGGTGACGCACGCCATGCAAAGACAGTTTGGACGACTCACTTGGAGTTGCAGTTGGAGCCCGAATTTGCCTGTGGGGTGAGGAAAATTCCTCACTAGAATTTTGCCAGTATTTTTCTCTGTAGGATACCTAGATTCGACATCCAGATTATTGTACTTGGAATTTCTCACTGCTGCATAATAATGAAAACCCTTAGCTGTTGCACCGGTTTTCCCAAGTTGGGTTTTTTTGGGGACATTTGTCAAAAAATAACGATGTCATTTCATGTGTGTGTGTGTGCTAGTATATTCTCAGTTTCCAACGCTGTTATTTCCGCAATTTTATTTGTGAAGGTTGCAGTGTAATTTTATTTGTGAAGGTTGCAGTGTGATTTATTTGTGAAGGTTGCAGTGTGATTGATTTAGTCTGTAGCAGATAAATTGTTAAAATAATTAACAATTAGAAGAATCAATTGCAGTTGTCGCAATGAGATTTCAGTTTTGAAATTTTCACATGGTATCAGAGCGTAAGTGATTAGTCGGGAAGCTCAAAAATGGAGAAAAAAATTTTGCTACTTAGATGGAGCAGCAGGCTGAAATTCTTGAGGTAGCGCAGCGCTCAGACAAGCAGGCTAAATTGCTAGGGAAATAGTTCGATTTTCAGTTGCAGGGGTGCAAACAATTCGATTTTCCCAGGAGAGTGATTCAAAGAGTCAGAGGGAGTAGTTGCAGCTCAGATTTTTGCTCATCAGATTCCTTGGTTGGACGCAGAGGGTTTTGCAGCAACAAAACCAATGTCGGGTGGAAGAGAAAAGCACACACAACAGAGGGAAAATTTCTCTCAGGGGGTTTCGGGTTTTAGAAATCTGATTTTCCAGTTGCAGATTGGCAGAAGCTATGAGCAGAGTTTCTCACTCCAGAAGGGAGTGCGTGTAGCAGCGCCAACAACCGAGCAGAGGGAAAGAGGGAGTTTTCGACTAGATCGGAGATGGCCACAACGAGGCTTATTAGGTTGGAGGGTTCCTCCAACTATGTCATTTGGAAGGCCATGATGTCCTTCCTATTGGATGAATATGGCCTGAAGCTCTACATAGAGTGTTGTTGCAGTTCCCCAGGATTCGCATCAACTGAAGGAATATAGGAAGGAAATAACGAAGGTGAAGTGGTTGATCCTGGATGGAGTTCGGGACCATATAGTCTCACACATAGTTGGCAATGTTGGGTGTGGAGCTTGATTATCTTCTTTATGTATCGCAACATTGGACCCCTGTCCTTAATTGGCCGCCCGTCATTTAATCGCTGTCAGGAGGTCCAAGGGGGGGTGACGACGATTTTATGAGCCCCCCCCCTAGCGGGGGGTTTCGGGGGCGCTGCCCTCGAAGCTAAAAACATATGTAAAATTGCCTTGTAAAATATTGTAATTTCGTAGTCAATCTGAGTCGTTCATTAGGCGGATGATCTGACGATAGAAGTTATGTTTAATTTAGGGTTTTTTGCCCTAGAAGGCAACCCCCTCTGTTGTATGAGGGTATTGTATTGTGGTTGTGTATTGTGTGTATACTTTGAGTTAGAAATAGCAAGGGGGACTATGTGAGAGAGTAGAGGATATTACAATGGATCTGCTGTAGGTTGTGTCTCCTCATTTTGCTAGATAATTTAAAGGAAGGACTGGCTGTTTTTGTGGACGTAGCCCAAGTTGGGTGAACCACATATATCTGTGTCTCTCTTCTTTTATATGTTATTTCTGTGTTTGTGTTTCCACATATTTTATGTGTTCCATTGCTCTGTAATATATAATTTTCTAACAACTCGTATCAGAGTCGAAGGTATATTTGGTTGATAAAATCGCAAGAAAGAAGGTTTCTTGGTTCGAGTGGGAGCAATGGCGGAAAATGGTAGGTTTAGGGTCGAGAAATTTAACGGCCAAAACTACCAGCTGTGGAAGATGCAGATGGAAGATTATCTGTATCAGAAAGATCTGTCCCTACCATTGAGCGGAAAAACAGAGAAGCCGTCGGGTATGATAGACAAAGAATGGGAGATTCTCGACAGAAAGGCACTTGGAACAATACCGCTGTGCCTGGCGATGTTGGTAGCCTTCAATATTTCGAAGGAAATGACAACAGAGGGTTTAATGACAGCATTGTCGAAACTTTATGAAAAACCCTTAGCCTCAAATAAGGTATTTCTTATGAAACATTTATTTAATATGAAGACGTCGAAAGGTGGATCTGTTGTTGACCATTTAAATGAATTTAATATGGTTACCAGTCAGTTAAGTTCTGTAGGGGTAAAATTTGATGATGAAGTTAGGGCTCTGTTATTTCTGTGCTCATTGCCATAAAGTTGGAATGGTTTAGTTATGGCCATTAGTAACTCTGTCACTGGATCTAGTGCTTTAAAGTTTGATGATGTTGTCAGTGCTATCCTTAGCGAGGAAATGCGACGGAAAAGCTTCGGTGAGACATCAGGAAATGCTTTGAGTGCAAAGACTAGGGGAAGGAGGAAAGAGCTTAAGAAATCACAGTAAATCAAGGAAAGGCAGATCCAAGTCCAGATCGGGGATAGTGTGCTGGAAATGCAGGAAAAAGGACACCTAAAGAAAGACTGTAATTCTCGGAAGGGAAAAGAAAGAGACGCACAACAAGAAAACAATCACGAAGCAAATGTGACAGGTGATGTGTTACAAGATGCTTTGATTCTTTCTTTAGAAAATGTTATTGATACCTGGGTGGTAGATTCAGGGGCCTCATTCCATGCCACACCTGATAAGAAACATTTTCATGACTATGTCGAGGAGATTTTCGACAGGTTCCTCTGGGTGATGATAAACCCTGTAAAATCGTTGGAATGGGTAAAGTTATTGTAAAAAAACAGATTGGAAACCAATGGTTATTAAAGGAGGTAAGGCATGATCCAGATCTGAAAAAAATCTGATTTCAACAGAGTAGTTAGGCAGTGAAGGTTGTGTGACAACTTTTACAGATAAAACCTGGAAGCTCACTAAAGGAGCCATGGTAATAGCAAAAGGAGAAAAGTTTGGTATATTGTATTTATGCAATGGTATTTCTAATTGTGTTAATGCTTTAACCTCCAGAGGAGCAGATGCAACATTATGACATCATAGGCTTGGACTCATGAGTGAGAAGGGGATGAAGATTCTTCACTCAAGAAACTTGTTAGGTTTGAAGAATATTGATTTGGATTTCTGTGAGAATTGTGGTTATGGAAAACATAAGAGAGTCAGATTTCTTAGAGTTGGGAAAGAAAAAAAAAGAGCGAAAAATTAGAGCTTGTGCATACAGATGTATGGGGACCTGCTCAGGTATCATCTCTAGGTGGCTTTCGTTATTATGTTACTTTTATTGATGATGCAACTAGAAAAACTTGGATTTATTGTATTCAGAATAAATATGATGTATTTGATACTTTCAAGAAATGGAAAGCTTTGGTTGAGATTGAGATAGGAAAGAAGTTAAATTGCCTTAGATCAGACAATGGAGGTGAATATTGCAGCAAAGAGTTTGATAGGTACTGTTCAAAGCTTGGAATTCGCAAAGAGAAGACAGTTTTAGGAACACCACAGGAAAATGGTGTGGCAGGAAGGATGAACATGACAATCATGGAGCATGCAAGGTGCATGAGATTGCCTTTACAAATTTGGACAGATCTTGTAGATACTGTTGTTTATCTAATAAACAGAGGGCCTTCAAGTTCCTTGGATGGTGTTATTCCAGAGGAGGCATGGACATGTAAAACGGTAAACTACTTTTTAAAGCCTTTTGGTTGTGAGGCCTTTGTCCATATTAATAAAGAAAATAGAACAAAGCTTGAGGCAAAATCAAGGAAATGTACCTTTATTGGATATGGTGTTAATGATTTTGGTTATCGCTTATGTGATTATAAAAATCACAAAATCATTAGGAGCAGAAATGTAATATTCAATGAAAAGGTCTTGTATAAGGATTGGTTGCAGGAAAAGAAACAGGAGAAAGAAAACAAAGAATACACAGTTCTTGATGAGATCACAAAAAAAGTAAAGGTGCCTGAAAATAATAATAATCAACAGCCACAACAACAACCACCACCACAACAACAACAAGCACTGCAAACACCTGAAAGTGGTGTCAGAAGATCCACCAGGATAAGTAGACCGTCTGAACGATACTCTCCTTCATTATATTATTTATTGTTGACTGATTCTGGTGAACCCGAATGTTATGAAGAAGCAATGCAGGTAAAAACCAAGAAGAAGTGGGAGCTAGCCATGAAAGAAGAGATGGACTCCTTAATACATAACCAGACTTGGGACTTAGTCAGGTTGCCTGCAGGTAAAACAACATTGCAAAATAAATGGGTTTACAGGTTGAAGGAAGAAGATGGAGGAAAACAAAGGTACAAAGCTAGACTTGTGGTGAAGGGGTTTACACAGAAGAAAGGTACTGACTTTGATGAAATATTTTCTCTTGTTGTTAAAATGACTTACAATCAAAACTATTTTAAGTGTTGTAGCAACAGAAGATTTGCATCTTGAACAGTTAGGATGTAAAGACAACCTTTCTCCATGGAGATTTGGAGGAAGAGATCTATATGCAGCAACCGCAAGGATATGAGGTCAAAGGGAAGTAAAAATTAGTGTGCAAGTTGAAGAAGAGCTTGTATGGCTTAAAACAGGCTCTGAGGGAGTGGTATCTAAAATTTGACAGGTTTATGTCTGAACAAGGTTATACTAGATGTCACTCTGATCGTTGTGTTTATCTAAAAAAGAAAAATGATGGCAATTATATTATATTGTTATTGTATATAGATGACATGCTTGTTGCAGGGTCTAACATGCAGGAAATAGATGTGCTCAAAGGAAAATTGGCAAATTCATTTGCAATGAAGGATTTGGGAGCTGCAAAACAAATCTTGGTATGAGAATAACTAGAGACAGAAAAAACGCAAATTAACATTGTCTCAGAATGAGTACATACAAAAGGTGTTGAAAAGATTGAATATGTAGAATGCAAAACCAGTTAGTACACTTTTGGCTAGTCATTTCAAACTTAATGAGGAGATGTGCCCTAAGACCCAAGAAGAAATGGATTATATGTCTAAAGTTCCATATGCATTAGCAGTTGGAAGCTTAATGTATGCAATGGTCTGCACAAGGTCTAATATTGCACATGCAGTGGAAGTTGTAAGCAAGTACATGAACAATCCAGGAAAAGGACATTGGATGGCAGGGAAATGGATTCTCAGATATTTGAGAGGTATAAAAAATCAAGCGTTATGCTTTGGTGGTTCAAACATTGCTCTACAGGGATATGTTGATGCAGATATGGGAGTGATAGAGATAACAGAAGGAACACTATAGGGTATGTATTTACTGTAGGTGGAACAACTGTCAGTTGGATTTCAAAAATGCAAAGTGTTGTTGCACTTTCAACAACAGAAGCAAAGTATGTTGTTGCTACAGAGGCTAGTAAAGAAATGAATTTGGTTACAAAGGTTCATGGATGAATTGGGTAAGAAGCAGGAGATGGGAAGGTTATACAGTGATAGCCAAAGTGCCATTCATCTTGCAAAGAACTCAACATTTCATTCTAGGACTAAATACATACAGCTCAAGTACCGTTTCATACGGTCAGTGTTGGAAGATGGACAATTGAAGTGGGAAAAGATACGCACTAGCCAGAATCTTGCAGATATGTTAACAAAAGTTGTAACCAAGGAGAAACTAAGATTCTGCTCAGTTTCAGTTGGTCTTCAAGTATGATGATGAAGATGAGAAACAA
The DNA here is from genome assembly GCA_034641835.2 of Pinus albicaulis. Classification (NCBI taxonomy): domain Eukaryota; kingdom Viridiplantae; phylum Streptophyta; class Pinopsida; order Pinales; family Pinaceae; genus Pinus; species Pinus albicaulis. Next base: position 1,220,327,829 of record CM076583.1, on the reverse strand, counting down.
CTAGGTCCAAAGTGGAGTCATTGTCCAGCAAATGAAGTAGCGGTGGAGTTGCTACAATTAGTCTCCAAGTGGGAGATTGTTGGGTGTGGAGCCTGATTATCTTCTTTATGTATCGCCGCGTTGGACCCCTGCCCTTAATGGGGCGACAACGCCGCTCGTCGTTTAATCGCTGTTAGGGGGGTCCAGGGGGGGCAGCGACGATTTTATGAGCCCCCCCGGCGAGGGGTTTCGGGGGCAGCGCTCCTGAAGCTAAAAACATATGTGAAATTGCCTTGTAAAATATTGTAATTTCATAGTTAATCTGGGCTGTTCATTAGGCGGATGATCTGACGATAGAAGTTATGTTTAATTTAGGGTTTTTTGCCCTAGAAGGCAACCACCGCTGTTGTATGAGGGTATTGTATTGCGATTGTGTATTGTGTGTATACTTTGAGCGAGAAATAGCAAGGGGGACTGTGTGAGAGAGTAGAGGATATTACATCGGAGCTGTTGTAGGTTGTGTCTCTTCATTTTGTTGGATAATATAAAGGAAGCACTGGCTGTTTCTGTGGACGTAGCCCAAGTTGGGTGAACCACATATATCTGTGTCTCTCTTGTTTTACATGTTATTTCTGTGTTTGTGTTTCCGCATATTTTATGTGTTCCATTGCTCTGTAATATATAATTTTCTAATAGGCAAGGATACTACCAAAGACATTGGGAATGCTCTCTCCACGCTATATCAGGGTACTTTCGAGCAGTGGAATATGTTCCTGGAAGAAAAGAAGAGATGCATCAAGATGCATAAGGGGTAAGGCATAGATCCCTTCCTCACTAGGATTTAGGAGGTCCGAGATCAACTCGCAGCTATTGGGGCATTGCCTCAACCAACAGAGCTAGTGCGGTTGGCATTAAATAGTGTCTCAGAGGAGTGGCAAGTTTTTGTCCAAAGTATATTGGGCAGAGACACACTACCAGGATGGGACAGAATGTGGGCTGACCTGCAACAGGAGGAGTTGAGGCGAGCACTGTTAAGGAGCTCCATCATTGGCAGAAGTAGCAGCGGATCGAAGGTGGTGAAGGAGGAGGAGAATGTGGCCCTCGCATCAAACTGTCCCTGTTAGGGGCAGGGGGAGCAAAGAAAGAAGAAAAAATACCTATCAAAGGTCAAGTGCTTCAAATGTGGTGTGACCGTTCACTACAACACGTAGTGCCCTCTTAGGTTGAAGGACAAGCAGGAAAAGCAAGACGAACAGGTAGCGTTAGCTGAGATCAACAAGCTGTCCTCCAGGTTGGAGGAAGACTTTGCGATGTTGGCAACCATACCTCCAGGAGTGAGGTGGGGTGACTTGGAGGGATAGCCCTAGAGAGCTACAAATTTGGGCAGGGTCCATTGAGGAGTCCACCTCATGGATCATTACCTAGCTACGGGGGCCCACATTATTCAGTAGCATGATGGATCAGTGTCAGGAGATGTAGTCAGATTCTAGAATGGTAGTTGTAGTAAGATGCTGGAGAGTGCAGTGCAATGTTGGCAGCAATGCAGAGTGGCACAGTGTAGAGTTAGAAACAACACAGATTCTTTAGTGACAATACAGGAGCTAGTAGATATCAGAGACTCGGGTGACAAATGCATCATACTGAACACAATTGATTCAGTATTTCGAATGCTTCTCAGTTGCAGCAGTTGCAGTTGTAGCAACAACAGATGAGAAGGAGTTGCAGGGTTGTCAGTAGTATGCAATGTCAGCAGCAGCACAGATGCAACATCATAGTTGCGCAGTAGTTGGTGGGCAGTGGCAGGCAATCATAGTGGCCGGACATCAACCACTTGACAGGAGATGGTACAGAGACAAAGTGCTATGGCAGGTTGTGCAACACTAGAGAGAACACAGTCCTTGCTAAGAGGGAGTGTTAGTTTCTGTAGCATCAGACGTGTTCTAGACATGAAATTTGGTGGAGAGGCTAGAATACATGAAATCTCCAAGACTCAGAAATCGTTTATGGAAATTCCACCTAGAGATGACTTAATTAGATTGTTAACCAATTTTTAAATATTTCTTAAGTCTAAACTCAGGGAATATGGTTAATTAATGAGAATTAATTAAGTCATGGTGCGAATCATCTAGAAACTCACACAGATCAACTCCAAGATGATCCTAGCCATTGATTAAGTTTTAATCTTGGCCGTTAGTTCTCGAACAATTGATTATAAGAGGAAGTCGATGGGCACTTGGAGAAGACACATCAGAAACACCAACAGTTTGATTTCCTTGGCAGATTGATTTCTAGAGAGTAGCAGTAGTTGCCGGAGAGGCAGAGATCAAAGCAGTGAGTGAGGGGCAAGGACAGTGAGGCTGGAGGAAGTTTTCTAGATCCAGCGAGTGCATTTGCAGAGGCATAAGTACCATAGTGAGGCTGATGCAGGGGTTGCGCAAAAGCCTCTAGAGGGCAGTTCGATTTAGCTGGAGAGAAGCCAAGTTTCAGTTCCAGAGGTCGGGAAAGGGTTCCAGAAGGTCGGAGAGAAAATTTCTCATCCAGTGGTAGATAGGATGGCTACAGGAGCAACTAATTTAGATTGAGCGTGGCAGACACTACGACGCCAACCAACGTAGAGATAGTTTGGACGACTCACTTGGATTTGCAGTTAGAGCCCAGATTTGCCTGTGGGGTGAGGAAAATTCCTCACTAGAATTTTGCAGTGTTTTTCTATGTAGGATTGCCAGATTCGGCATCTAGATTATTGTACTCAGAATTTCTCACTGTTGCATAATAATAAAAACCCTCAGCTGCTACATCAGTTTTCCCAAGTTGGGTTTTTTCGGGGACATTTGTCCAAAAATAACGGTGTCATTTCATGTGTGTGTGCTAGTATTTTCTCAGTTTCCAGCACTATTATTTCTGCAATTTTATTTGTGAAGGTTGCAGTTTGATTTATTTGATATTTGCTGTAGCAGATAAATTGTTAAAATAATTAACAATTAGAAAAATAAATTCCAGTTGTTGCAATAGGATTTTAGTTTTGAAATTTTCACAAGGGAGCAATTAGATCAAGGAGCTTGAAGTATGGTTTGATCATGGTGTCTACAAGATCTAGCAATAGAAGGTTGTCCCAGTAAGAGGGAGAGGATTGTGACAAGACATTTGTCCCAATTGTATGGTATATTTCTATTATCATTGTTTTGAAAATTGCACTAGGCTGATGCAAAAATTGCTTTCTTCAATAATTGAGGAGGAAGAAGTGTACATAAGAGCTACCTCAAGCTTGTGAGTAGAAGAGCTCATTGAAGAAGAAGTCAAGACTTCCACAGGAACCCTGTTTTAACTTCAGAGGGAGTTGACCTTTGAGTATCGAGATGATGGATTGTCATTGATAGCTGATATACTGAAAGGCAACAGTGGCAGAGGGAGAAACCTGAATTACCACAGAAGGATATGTCTCAGTCTAAGAGGGAGCACCCGGTTTGGGTTACCTAAAAACATTTGTGATCCATTGAAGGGAGAAAAATAGTTTATGGTTGAGCCAAGATATGTTGCTCAACATGTGTTAGAGTACCAACATGGTACAATTGGTCATGGATGATTTGAGGATAAGAGTTGCAGATTCAAAGTGCTAAAGACAGAAAGAGTTTATGAGGATATTGCTTAAGTTTGGGCTCTATTATGATTTCGTTGGATGAGTTGGAAGTAAAGTATATTGCAGTTGATTTAGCAAGTTGAGAAGTAGTATGGCTTCTGAGATTACTTGCAAGATTATCTTGATTAGGTGCAGGTGATGACCCGATGACATGCTAAAGCACATCGAGATCAAGTACCACTACATTCGCGACATAGTGCAGAAGGGAGCAACGAGGCTCCGTTATATTCCAATTTCCTACTAATGAGAAAATAGCTTATCTCTCGACAAAGACTTTATCCCAGGTGAAGTTTGTGTACTTCAGGGACAAGCTGGGACTTGTTGATACCGCTCTTAGTGAGAGGAAGTGATGGTGATGTGATAGAGGACAATCATTCTTCCTACGTCAAGTGTGTTGACCTAGATTAGGAAGAATGGTCCTCAAGGCCCGGTCACTCGAAAGAGTGGGTAATTTTCAGTTTTTTGAATAGGTCACTCGAAAGAGTGGGTGCCTTTTTAGTGTTTTGGTCTGGTCGCTCGAAAGAGTGGGTGCTTTCCAGTGTTTTGGCCCAGTTACTCTATTAGAGTGGGTGTCTTTCAACATCATGCTCGGTTACTCATTGAGCGAGCCCATATAACATCATGGCCTGGAGTGAGGCCCGTGGAATATGGCCTGGAGTTAGCCCTGTGGAGTATGGGTTGGAATGGGGCCCGTGGAATTGAGACGTAGATGTCCTTTAGGGTTTGATCATGTTGATGGAAAACCCTGTGGAGTGAGGATGTGAATGTAACTTAGGGTTTGGCCAACCCTGTTAAGTTGGAATGTGGATGTTCTCTAAGGTTTGACGGTGGTGATTGCAAACCTATACCAGTTCGTATTCCATGAGGTTGAGGCACCGACCGGATCATGGTGACTAGTTGATATTGATGTTGCACTGTAGGTTAGGTGTGCTAACCTAGATGATGGTGCCTAGTGGATATTGATGATGTATCATAGATTAGGATTGCTAACTTGGATAATGGTACTAATTGGATGCTATGATTGTTATAGGTCAAGAGAGTTGACCTGGATGATATTGATGTTGATGCTGATGATGTCAAAGACGCTGACTAGATGATGATGATGTTTGGGATGTTGACTAGATGATTCTGATGAGGTTAGAGATGTTGAAGATTTACCTAATGTTAGAGATGCTAACAAGCTTAATGATGATTCTATTATAACCTTTAAATAGAGACATTCTGTCAACATGAGAACATCTAGATAATCATTATGAATACCTACCTAGTTAAGAGGGAGTGTTGATTTTTGTAACTATGGTTAGTCTTCATAATGTATATTTTAGCCTCAATGTATTTGTAAACATGTTCTTCATGCTAGAGACAAAAATAAAATTATTAAATGACATGTTCTTCATGTCAGTTGAAAGAGGAAGAAATTTGAATTTGTAAAATTGAATTTTTAGGCTCCAAAAGGATAAAGTCAGCCTCCTCCTAGTCAAGTCGGCCCAACCTCTAAAAGACACCCATTCGACCCCTCAATGAGCATATATATAAGTGGCTTGACCTACTCTGATTGGGTAGTTCACACATCACACATATCCTCTGTTTAGCCATGCAAAAGGGATAGGAAAAGAGGACGAATTAGAATGTTATGAAGGATGCATTTCTCTCTGAAGCATTGGATCAAACCTTTGTTTTTCTCTCTATGATGAAGGCTGAATCACTGTGGAAACCCTTTGTTGAAGGGCAAAATTTTGTCTCTCTGTGATAACCAAATTTCGGATGGACGAATCTATGCGGAAGGATTGATCTCTGTGGACAACAAAAGGCAGACCTAATCTATTCTGTGGGTAGATGACTTGACTAGGAGGATGGACCAGGTTTGACCTAGTTATTGACTTAGATGTATCTCTGTTGAATTGAAGAGTTCTCTATTGAAAAGGTTGCTTGGTTTTCCCAGGGTAAACTTTTGTGTTTTTGTGTGGCTGCCTCTTTATGATCTTACTGGCTTATTGTTTTATTGTTGAAGTTCTGTGTGTAATTGTTTTGTGATGAACAATGAATGTAAGAAAATATCAATCTAAGAAAGTATCATAAAAAACAATTATTAGAGTGGAGGACTCTTTAAAAATCAACACATTTCCCCCTTTAATTTGATGGGGCGTGTCTGAGTCAAGCAAAGAACTGAAATGTGGAAGTGATAAGAATCATTGGCTGAATTTGCTCTCTAAATTTGGCTGTTTAAGGAAGAGCATAAACTAAATGCATAGGAGAAGCCAGAGTCTTCTACTAAATAGTGGAGGGTGACAACCAACTTAGGAACTTGGCTCGAACCAGTTCTTGGAACAAGTCCTATTCTAGCTAGAAGTTGATGTCTTTCGCGAAATGGAAGTGCTCCCTAATGGTGGTATAAAGATGACCACAAACTAATGAAATGGTCGTTTAAAGTTGTCCACAAACTATCATCTAATAGAAGTTGTAAGTATTCTACGGAGTGGTGGTTTAAGGAAGACCACAAATCAAATGGTGCTCATGGAACATGAATTTGTCTCTGGCTATAGCTCTGATTCTGGTTATAGGCTTTGTGTATTGCCTCTAGTTTTGGTTATGGATCAGGCTCTCTTGTTTCCGCTTGATTAATATGATTTCGCAACTTGAAGCTTGACTATAACCAATATTCCCCCCATCAGATATAAAATGAGAAATAAAAATTTCTCAATTGCAAGATGTGTCAATGCTCGAGAACGAATTCTACGGTATGATCGATATATCTTCTTGGTTGTTGATGACCATTGCTAGGAAGTGATCCACCGAAGGTAATTCTTTACTCTTTTAGAGTTCTTAAGTTTGGAACATCTATCTAAATGATGATTATGCTTTCCACAATGCTCACAATAATGCAGATCAAAACACTGATCCTTCATGTGGCCAACTCAATGATAATGTTGGCATTTGGGAATTTGATGTGGAAGTGGTGTAGATTTGAATGACGAAGTATCTAATGGGGGGAAAATACCAGTGATTGACAATTAGGCTACAAGTTGCGAAGTCCTATTAATCAAGTAGAAAGAAGCGAGCTTGAGCCATGGACAAAATTAGAGCCTAGAGTCAAAGTCACCCAAAGCCAGAGTCAAAGTTATAGCTAGAGATAGTGAAGTTACAAGAGCACTGTTGACCACTCTGTGTCAATGACCCCATAGCAGTACCTCCCTTTTTTTGCAAAAGGGATCTATCATGTTTGAGTGTCTGTGCATTTAGATTTCATCATTCAATCGACAGTTTGTAAATGATGTAAACCCATTATGCATATTTATAATGTAAATGATCTTAGTAAGACCATCATGTATGTAACAACCTAGGTAAGCCTAGTATTTTGATGACGATTTATATCCTACGAAGTTTTTTGTCTCACTGATTCATCTGTCCCTAGACACAAATGATCTGCGAATTTTTTTCCCTCCAGCCTCACCCCAAAGCTAGGGTGGATTTTGTCGTCAAGATACTCAGTGAGTCCTAATGTTTTTTTATGGAGTCTTTGTAAAAGTAATTTGGGAATGGTCCTAGCTAATTAGCTAGATCATTTTATTACAGATTGCTGGGTCTACTAGATCATACTTTGAGTCACAGAATTGGGTAGATTATTGAGGGTCTATTACGAATGGGTGTTTCCCCTCATGGGTTTAATGTATTAATCTTATGTAAAGAGGGCTGGAAAAATAATTAATCCCCTCATAAATCAATTAATTACATTTAAAAAATACTAAGCTAAAAATTTAATTATTTTTATGTCTCAGGTAAAATTAAATTCTTTAAAGGAAAAATTCAGGGGTCTCCAAAAAATAAAATTTTAAAGGTCTCGAGCCAAGGGAATATTGAAAATGTTTGAGATATTTTGGACCCTTGGGCCTTGTTAGTTAAGTCAAATTCAAAATTTTGAGCTAATTAACTCAAAATTATTATTTTTGAATTAATTAAAAAGGAATAAAATGAAAAATTCGAAATTCCTCCAAAAACAATAATTTCGACGGATTAGATTAAAAGATAGTCAAATCTTTTTCGATGGTCGAGATTACTTTGACAGGGATCAAATGAACTAGTCGTTGGAGAATTTATATATAAATTAGAGGTCTCTCTCTATTATTTTGATCCGGTCTTTTAGATCGTGTACTAGCTCTTGAAGTTCTCTTGTACTACTTTTTGGAATAATACAAGCGAAGTCTTTGGGGTTTTACTTGATGGTGGTGTTCCTCTTCGGCATTTTATGGTAATCTTGTCTGCAGGTAATTAGTTTAATGAATGGCTGATTAATAGCTCTAGTAGAGTAATCTATTGCACAGGTACCTTGCTTAGGTTACTAGATTTAGGATAAGAATTTTAATTGGATTGAATTAGAAGGTATCTCTAATTCTTGAAAATTTTATTTTTATCTTATTTCTCTATTGATTTAACAGTTTAACTTTAAGTGTGCAAAAATCTCTCGGATTTAAAATTGGGCATTTGGGGACGTCATCGGCAGGGCCAACTGACTCCCAAGGAAAAAATATCTGAAGAGCCCTCTGGATCCAATTCCCCAAGCTTATCTTAAGCTCTCTTCTTGTAGGGTTTTCTAGAGCTTGTGCCTAAATAAGAAATTTTATCTTAACTTTTATTTATCGAATTTAAAGTTAGATCTGGCTAGGTAAGAGCCTTAGATCTTCAGATCTGGGAGCAGAGTCGGACTCACACTCTTCAGATCTGACAAATCTGCAACTCTTGTGCATAGATCTGTAGATATATTGTATAGTTTTGTAATTTTAGTTGTGTAAATATTTAGAATTTTTAGATTTAGATTTCTAACTTGGGATTAGGGTTTTATTTTTAGATTTTGTATATATATTCGGTTTATGGGTTTTTGTTGGCTGTTTGTGCAGGTGTGGATCAAAAGATTTTCGAAGGAAATCCCAAGATCTGAGCAAGACCGAGGCCCTGGAGGGCAAGCTCTTGTCTCAGAATTCAAGTTCTTTGCAAGAAATGTGGCAGATCTGAGTTATTTTTTTTGGTAAAAATTATATCTAGGGTTTTCACAAAATTCTGGGATAAATTTCAAAATCAAATGCAGTAGTTCAGTGTAGAAATTTGAGATAATTTTGTTTTATTTCTTAAGCTAGAGATCGCTTTTAGAACCTCTGCTGGCTGTGACAACCCTGCTCTTGATTTTCTGCTGCGTCCTTCCCTTAAAACCCTCGACCTCGCTGCCTATGCTTCTCTTCTGCTTGCCGTCTGCCTGGCTTATTTTTTTGCTGCGTTTTCTTTCTATTTTCTCTTCTCGCGAGTTTCTGCTCCTTCATCCTCACGTAGCCCTCTTTTTCTGTGTTTTTCTCGACCCTCCTTTCTTCTCTGCGTATTAGCTTTCCCCTTTTTCCTTGTGCGAGTTTTGGCTCCATTGTCCGCATCCTTCTTTGCTTGCGTGAGCTCCTCCTTTCCCCACAACTCCCTCGACCTCTATTCACCTGCGAGCTCCCAGATCTTCTTCCCCTCGAGCTCCCTTCTCGACCTTGGCTGCTGTCTTCATCCTCCGTTCCTTCTCAGCATTTGAGCCCGACGTCTCTTGCTGTCTTCATCCTCCATCTCCTTGGCGGCAGCTCCTTCCCGCTCGACCTTCCTTGCCGGCAGCTCCCTCCTAACCTAACACAAACACAAACAATCACATTACAATTTAATTGTTTATGAGGTTCGATTTTCATTTTTAATTTGGCTTTGGGTCTTCCTTGAAGTTTTAAACTAAAAATTTCTAAATTGACTCCTAACTTTTGAAAAAATTCAAAAATCAAAATTTTTATTTTACTTTAGCTTTTCTAAAAAAATAAAATTTCAAATTCTTTTTACTAACTTTTAAAAATTTAAAGAATTTCAAATTTATTTTAATTTTCAACATTAGCAGATTTGTTAAAATTTCCTTTTATTCTTTTTTTATGAAATATTTGAAAGTGGTATTGTGACCTTAGGGTCTTTGGGGGTCATTATTAGAGATTTAAATTCTAAGCTTCGAAGGAAAATTTTTAAGAGAATAAGTGTAAATTTCTCTATAGTCAAAAGTAAAACAATTTTTTTAACATCTCTAAAGTTTGACTATAGGGATAATTTAAATTTTCTCGATTGGAATACTTTAGGAAAATCATTTGAATTTGGAAGTATTTAGCATTTAAATTCCATGGTTTTTTCATGATAATCGCTTTCGAAATTTAAAGTGCTTAAGTCTCGCATCTGGTTTTGAATATTTCGTGTTTAACATCTATTGAGATTGGTCGTCGTTTAATGAGCTCTAGCTGTGGTTTAAATTACTTGAATTAATATCTATTGCACATTGAACTTTTGGATTTTTTTAAAGTAATGGGATTATGGTAAATTGCTTAAGTACATTGTTGAGACGTTTATCTTTCAATCTAGCAAAGTGAATATTTATTTGGGTGACTAAGGACTTTGGCATATATCTCATAAATAATCATCGAATATAGCTTCGTTTCACTCCATCTTCTAATTATCTCGTGCATTTGCATTTTAAGTTAGACCCGTATAAATAAAATTTATTTCCAAGCATAAGCTTGGTCGATAGGGAGATAGGTACCCATACATCTTTGCTTGAGAAACCTGGTTTTAGTAGCACTGAAAACAACGACCTTGTAGTCGTGAGAGCCATAACTCTCTGCAACGCCGGAGGCACTGAGTACGTTAGATTTTCAGGAGAGGTACCATTAATCACAAGTTAGTGTGCTTCACCTTGACTTCTCTCTGCCACTTACTATGAAATCAGGCTCAATATAGAAAGGATCGAAGGGCCTAAACTTAGAATAGACATTTAATTAAAAGTAACCAAGATTCCTGCATTCACATTAGTTCTAGGATCTGCATTGCATATAGGATAGTTATTCATCCAAACAACAATTTCTCATCAAGTACTTATTCCTAATTTCCTTAGCAAGATAGTTGACTCCATAAGGCATTGGTATCAATCATTCAAATATAATCGAATCCTATAATCATGTTAGATCTTATACAAGTATTTGGTCACTTAACTGTGTCTCCCGAACTAGTTGGTTCCCAAGTAGTTCTCCTTCATTCCATTTCCATAGGGTCTACCCCGCTTAGTCTGCTATAGGGAGGTGGCTTAAACAGAGAGATTGAGGAGTAGGGTGATAGCCCCCGATTTGAGCCGTGGTCGTGGTGACTAGACATTCTGTGCGACAACAAGCACCATTTTGTTAATGATTGTATGGAACTATGGTTTGATGTTGAATCCCATGTTTGCTAAGAAAATCTTCAAATTCATTAGATGTATATTCTTTTCCATTATTAGTACGAAGAGACCCAATATGTGATTATGCTTCATTTTGAATGCATGCATGAAATTTTTTGAATGTTTCAAAAGCTTGAGATTTATCTTTTAGCAAATACATCCAACACATCTTGGTGTAATCATTAATAAAAGACATGATATATTTATTCACATTTGTAGAAGGAACAAGTAGTGGGCCACACAAATCATAATGTATCAATCCAATTTTTTTATATGCTCTGGAATTGGAATCATGGAATGGTTGTTTGCTATGTTTTTCCAAGGATACAAGCATGACATTGTTTTCGCTTCCTAGGAATAGTAGGCAAACTGGAAACACTATTCGTTTTAACAAATGAAGGCTCTGATAATTAATGTTTCCAAATTTAGCATGCCACAAAAGACTATATGACATTGTACCTTCTTTGTGATGAGTAGGGTATGTGGAATTTTGTGCATGTGTAGATGCCCCCTTCAAGTTCAATATTCTTTCATCTTCCACTCGTGTCATCATGGCCATGTCGAAAGCCTTCCTTATTCTAACATTTGCCATCAAAGATGTGAATTGAATGGTCTTGTTATCGAATGTGCACAAGAGATGTCAAGTTTCTCCGTAAATCAAGAAGATAGAGAAGATAATGCAGAAGAAAATTTGGGAATCCAGGCCACTTGAGTTTGACTGTGCCAATTCTTGAAGGTTTCAGACCAGATTTGTCTGAAAAATACACTATGGCATTAATATTTTCATTGAATCTTTAAAAAAATTCTCAATGGTCATGTGGCATGTTTCACCTATGTTAAATAGCTTAGTATCTCCACCTAATCCACTCATAGGTCATGGAGAACTTTATCATGGGATTCAAGTGGTGACAATGAGATAACTGGCCCAATAGGGTATTCAATGAGCATTGGTTGGATTAAATATTGTTTCTTTGACAAGTGGTTTGATCGGTTCAGTTTCCAACTCCTTAAAGGTAATTAGCAAAACCCCCTTTATTTCCTAAAGGCGAGAGAATGGTGCATGAATCTAAAAAATGTTTCATCTGACCAAAACTGCAGAGTTAACAAATCTCTGCATGAGATTAGTGGAAGGATCGGTATCTCTACTAGAAAATCAATGTCCTTAAACGAAATTGGGATCATTAAGAGAAATGCATAGAGATTGACAATCTCATGCAGAGAATGACATGACAAAAGAGAGAACAACAACCACGTGTAGGAGATTCATGCATAGTACCTCTGAAGATTGCCCTAACTGTGTAAGAAAGGCCGTCCAGGTTGATGAAGACCACAAAACTTGTGGTCGAGAAAGGCCACACAGCTGTGGCTATGATACCAGGTTTAGACACATGAAAGCGTAAGAGATATATTGATAAGTGTGTGATGCATTTCGCTGTAATGATACACATAAGTACAATATTTAGACCCTTCATCTTCCAAGAGGTCTTTTGGATTCCAGATGGCCATTCATATTCCCTTTAGACTCTACATATTCCTTCTCAAGTGAATATGACAAATTACCATAACTCTTCAAGGATTAGGTTTCCAACACTATTACCAAAGGAGTTTGTGTTATACATTGATCTTTAGGCACTTCAATAAATAGATGGTGAGGGTAAGTTGAACCAAAGACATTTGAAATGGGTGGAGATTTTGCAAAGTCACTTTTATGTTTTGAAGCACATATCTAAAAATTCAAATAACATTGTTGCTGCATCAAGTAGAAGGGTAATAATGTTGAACACTGTCTATTGAAGTGGTTGGTTTGGACAACATGAAGACTTTATATGAAGATGACATTGATTTTGCAAAGGCATGGAATGCTTGTAAGGAACCATAGAGTATGGACATAACATCATATTTAGACTTTAATATCCAAGAAGGATTCTTGTTTAGACTTTGGAAATTGTTTATACCTGTTATCACTTGCTGCCTACTTCACCTACAAGTTAGTGAGAAAAGCCTGTAACCCCACAAGGTGTGGTTGATGGCAAGGAACTCAGAGAAGGGGCTGTCACACTAATCCCGACTCTTTCCATTTAAGCTATCTCCTAGGTTAGCTATGGGGGGTGGTCTCCAAAGAAAAATTAGGTTAAAGATGTGAGTTTTCTAGGAGAGTTGTTAGAGTTAAATAGATTACTTCTTAAGATTTATAAGTAAAAAAGTGATATGAGCAATAACCATCAATACATAAGATTGACATCAAACATATGAACAACCAATGCCTTTAGAGTATTGCTCTTAAAATGAAATTGTATTTGCTTAAATGAATTGAAATGCTTTCAAATGGAAAGCAAAAGTAATTCTGAAAAGTGAAACAAGACACTGTTCGCACAAGATATTATAAATGCAAGATACAATATTGCTTTTAAGATAAATAAATTGGTGAATCAAAACAAGTGAATATATCTTGCCAAAATACAGACAATTAGTAATCTACTTTGGAGAATGTAAATGAGGTGATAGAAAAACTCAAATGTTAGACCAAGATAACAATATGCAATTAAATTTGCAATACCAAATAAGTGTACTTGCCATTGAAACAAGATATATCAATCATCCATAAGCAGAATGACCACTAAAATGACAACATGCAATGAAGTTGCAAAAGTAAACAAATATCCAAGTACAATAGAATAAAACTTGTTGCAAAATTTAAGAGATTAAAATGCTTGCATCGAAAGTGCTTCTTGAAATAAAATTTGCATGTGAAACTTTAAACCATCAAGATAGAAAAAAATTTGAGAAATTTGCAAGTAAATGTGATGAGATAGTACCCTTGGTTTATTTTATTAGTTAGCTCTAAAGCAAGATTACAATTGAACTCTAATCCTCAGACCTCACTCTCGCCCAAAGGTTTGGATCTCACAGTGAGAAGTCCATAGAGGTAGAGGGTCCCTAAAATGTCTATTCAACCAACTTAAGTTGGAGGTAAATTTTAGTGATGCTTTGGGCATGTAAGATCTAAAAGTAAATTAACAAGAAAATGAAAATTCAACTTCAACTTGAAATATATTTGCTTGTCATGAAATAAAATGTAGCGTTACTTGATGCATCAAACTTAAAATTGTAGAGTGTGCTCAATGGTGAAGCATAAACAAATTTGAAGTATGATTTCAAGCTAAATAAACTCAAGTAAAGATGCTTGCATATAAAAAATCTGAATTTGCTATGAAAGTAAATGCTCTTAAAACTTGTAGCAAATCAAAGTGAATAGCTAGTGAAATGAATGAAATGCATGATTGTGTTAATTGACCAATTAGATGAGATGCATGCAATTTAAAGAGATCAACAAATCACACCACAAGTCCTCTAAAAAAAATGGAGAGATTGAGATGCCAATGGGTAAAACCCACGCTCTCGAAATCAGAAATTTTATTAGTTGTTAGAGGTAAAAGACTATGAAGCCTCCTAGAAGCTCAAGGAAAACCTTTACAAATGAAACTTGAGGTCTTAGACTTATCCTTAATGATAAATTTCTGCAATATAAAGACTCAATAGAAATCAGATTTTTACAAGTGAAGAAAAGAGGCTAAGCCTCTTCAATGCTCACGACCAAGAGAGAGAGAAGAAGCCACAAAAGGAACTCGACCTTCCTCAAGGAAGCTTCTTAACTGCCCACGACCAAAGGAAAAAGAGCGAGTCCTCCTCGTTTGGCATTACTAATTAGAGCTCAAAGGTCTTGCAACAATTTGTTAATAGTTTCTTGAAGGTGAATACCACAAGTTGCTATAAGAAAATAAGTTAGAAAAAGAAGGCTACAAAAAACCAACTAAGTGTTAGACAAAGAAAATCACAAGATATTACACAATAATCTACAAAGGGCTAAGCCAAAGAGGATGAGTAAACTCTCCTCTTTGTCTAGCAATGCTTAAGCTCTTTAAATAGCAAAATATGATCCAATGAAGCACAATTAAAAGTAAAATATTTTTAAATGATTGCATGCATACAAACTATGTCCAAATGAATCCCTGCAAGACACTTTTCCGTAAGATAAACTATGAAAATCCAAATAACAAATGAGAGTTCCTTTGAAGGTGCTTCAAGACTGGGTCGGTCTCTCAAAGACTTCCCCTCACGCTTGATCCAAAAAAAATTCTTCTACAATACTCAAGTCACACATTAGTCCACGTAGATTTAGATAAACAAACAATGAATTGAAACTTCTAGAAATTTATTTGAAAATAAACTAGAACTTTCAACCTCTAGAGCCTACTTTCAAATCAAATGCTGATACAAGATAGTTGTGCACTAGCAAGTTCACAAGAATACATGGAAAATGAAATAACTCAAAGCATAGAAAATATTATACCAATAGCTCACAATGCACCATGCTCCAAAGGAAGAACACCCATGAATGGACCCTAAAGTCTTTTTATTGATATTCTTGAAAAATGTACAAAATAGCAGCGCTTCTGTAAGTGCAATAGTTAGTAAACAATATTACAAATGAGAGCCCAAGGCTCACTTATATAAGAGAATGAGAGAAAATCCCAATGAAGAATCAAATGCCAAGTGGTGAGAGGGAGGAGATCACAAGGCAAATTTGAATTTGATAAGTGGAGCTCCAATGCCAAGTGTTAAAATCAAATTCTGGCAAGTGGACACCATCTTCTTCTTCCCTTATGTGCCAAATACGAATTTTATGATGGAATGGCAAGTGTATATGGATGTTAACCTACGTGGGGACAATTTTCTACAAAAATCTCCAAATATTCTCTCAAATCCTCCCAAATGTGCATTAACTTCACAAATTCGAATTTCCAAGTAAACAACTCTCATTTAATGCCAGAAGTTCGATTTTATTTGAGCACATGTACTTTCCTTGATTTTAGGAGTCCACACCACCTTGGGACTTCACTTTAACTCCTCCATAATTTTCCACCTTATTTCCACCTCATTTAGCACGTGTGGATATTTATTTTTCTCCATTTATTTAATTTCTGGCTTAATTAATTGCGCTAGATTTCCCACTAAACCTAGGAAAAGTGGGTTTTGAGGGTTCAAAACACATTTTAACTTCTCAAAGTGTGTCATAGTAGAAAGTTGAGGGTGAGAGGTGTAATTTTGATTACTCATACCCAATACAATTTCTCTAGACAACACTTATTACAATTCAATTACAAATTTCATTGCAATTTTTGACTCGCGGGAAATCTAAAAAAATAAAAAATGACTACCTAGACCTAACCAAATTCCAAGAAATTTTTTCTATTATCTAGTATGGTAATATCCATTAACTCTAGACAGTAGGACTCATCCAATGCCTCACCATCAAGTCGCACTCCGGCTTTGGGGTAAAATTGGAGGAAAAAACTCAATTAATTATTAAGTCCTGATAGGGAGATGATAATTAACCAAGTGAAAAAAAACCTCCCAGAGTAATACTCACTTGTTGGCAAGGTCCCAAGCTACTTAAGCTTGTTACAGACTCAATACTAACTCAAATTCATCATTACTAGCATCACTTATTACAATTCCCTGTAGGGTGTGGATTCTGGGTACAAGAGAAAGATGATGAGAAGTAGTAGAGTTTAAAAACTCTCGTGATATAATGATATCTGATGGTACAAGTGTCCTTTGGTTCATCCTTGGACATGGAGTCTTCATATAATCATTAGGTGCCACTCCAGTGGTCAACAATACCCAAAAGTTCTTTGAGAGAAAACATCATCAGGTAGTTGCATAGTGAAGGTTTTGGTGGTCATTTTGTAAGGGACAAAACCAAAGCATTTGTTAATGAAAAGTATTTTCTGCAAAGTATTGGTAAGGAGAGTATGAAATTTGTTGAATGTTGTAGGGCTTGTCAGTTGGCCAAAGGAAGAAGCCAAAATACAGGTTTGTATACTCCTTGTACTAGTGAAAACTTGGGAAGAGGAAAGTATGGATTTTGTTTTGGGTTTACCTAGGACACAAAGAGGTAATGACTCAATCTTGGTTATAGTTGACAGATTATAAACCAATGTCCCATTTTATACCATGCAATAAAACAATTGATGCTACTAATGTTGTAAAACTTCTTTTCAAGGAGCTTTTGAGGTTGCATGGATCATCTAGAAGTATGGCTTCAAATAGGGACACTAGTTTCTTAGGTCATTTTTGAAAGACCTTGTGGAAAAAGTTGGGTTGAAGGTTTCAGTTCAGTTTTGCATACCATCCCCAAACTAATGCACAAACAGAATTTGTAAATAGAAATCTTGGTAATTTGTTGAGGTGCTTGTTAGGAAGCAACCCAGGATAGTGGGATTTAATTTTAGTACAAACTTAGCTTGCTTGGAACAATTTTGTTCCATATATCTATAGGAATAACACCATTCTAGATTGTGTAGAGCAGGTCTCCAGAAGGAGCAATTGATTTGCCTAAAATAGAACATCAGAAGAGCATTGATGCTGAGATTTTTCCAGAGTATATGAAGGATGTTCACAAGTAGGTTCAAACAGTTGAAACAGAGCAATAGCAGGTTCAAAGCTACAACATATTTGAAGAGAGGGAAAATATTTCTGAAGGATATTTGGCAATGCCACGTCTCAGGAAGGAGAGGATTCCTAATGGAACATATAATAAAGTACAAGAAGATTGGTGTTTGTAAAATCCTCAGGAATTTTTTTAACAATGCATATAAATTAGAATTGTTCAATGATTTGGATATTTCATGAGTCTTAAATATTGTAGATTTGTGTGTCATGAGAATGTAGAAGACGGACATGGAGTTGCCAGGGTCAGTAATTGGATGGCTTAAATTCCTAATGAGGAGAAAGAGGAAGTTGGAATTTTTTTGGAGGAATGGGTTGGCAAATTGGCAGAAAGACTAGAGGTAAGGAATATAAAGAACAATTGGTTAAATGGAAAGATAGAAGGCCTAGATAAGTGACATGGATTTGAAAGGGGGGACTTGGTCAACTTGGTTAGTTATTTTCATCCTTGAAAGATTCATAATTGTTTGAGCAAGGATATTCAATTTTATTTTCAATGAGGGGAGTTTGATATAGGAGCATTCCCAGGGTTATGGCAAACCAAAAACAAGTTGTTATTTTCAGATTTCTGGTTCAGTGAATTTTCGTTTTTTTTCAATTTCTTGATTTTCAGCAGTCACAGGGGTTTTGTATTTAGATCAACACACTCTCATCTGTTTGGGACTGGATTGGAAATTGGGTATGATGTAAAGGACATATTTCTCTACCTTACCACCAAATTTTATCAGAAAATCAAAATATTGTGTAGGTTCTGTGCGTAAGTTTAGAATCAATGCGTATGAGTTTCATGTTTTCAGCTGTAACATGGGTTTAGTATTTTAACCAGAACACCTTCAATTCTTGGAGTTGGAGTTTGAAACTTGGATATGTTATAGAGGACATATTCTTTAATCTACCAACCAAATTTCATTAGAAAATATCGAGTTTAGGGGGTGCGCCTAAGCCCTACACAAAGCACGATATGAAAACTTAGATTTCCTTCCATGTATTCATTTTCCCAATTTGACTTTGAATATTAAAACCCCAAATATTGGGACATTTGGCATTTTGGGAGGTTATTAATTTTTTTTTAAAATATAAGGAGAACTTCATGAAATCCCCCTCTTCCTAGAATATCTGGATGGAGGAGTTGATTTTTATTTTGCTGGCTCAACCCATGGGGATTTGAACTTTGAATCTCATGCTTTACATAGTACTTCATAACACGGCAATCGCCAATTGAGCTGCCCCCCATTGGCCTGGATGGAGGAGATGATTAATAACCATGTAAAGGTAGGATTAATTAGATTAATGTTTGGGTTATCCCAAGAAATGAAACGGTTGGGAACGAAAACGTTATGGTCTCATGTTTTACATATTTGGGAATTTCATGTAATTGGTGCCTTTTGCTCTCTGAGTTTGGCTTCCTGTAGTATTTGGTTATTGTGTAGAATCCAGGAGCTCTAAGAGTTTGCTCTGTGAATGTAACAAGCCCAAGATCATTGCTCATTGGCTCTGCAGAATTAGTTTCTGTTTATGCCGAGTATTGAATTTTATTTGTTGTTGTGTGATATTGTGCTTTTGCTGTGTAATTCTGATCTGCAGGCTCCATGCTTGCATCATCTTGGCATAACTATTATAGTCATTGGCGGCATGTGCATGGAAGATAATTTGAAGTACATAACCAAAAATAAAGTTTTCTCCAAAGGGCGCATTGGCAACAAGAAGTCAAAATATTTAAGCACAGGGGCCACCAATCTTGGTTATATCATCCTTAGGCTTGGGCCAACCAACCATCTGTGGTGACTCTTCAACAACTAGAGGTCCTCATGCATCATTCTTCTTCTCAAGTGACCTGACACTCTATCATCCAATGGTGGTGTTGTGCGTCATCATGATGATCATGTTGCTAGCTCTGCTTCTGTTCCTGCTACACATGAAATTGCCTGTTTGCATGGTGATGGGGCTGATGTTGGGTGGTGGGGCCTGTTATTGCAAAATTTAACAAGCCTAGGCAACCTAAGTCTTATGGCAACAACGAGATTAACTGCCACTATCACATCAGTGACCTCTCTCTTGCTATTTAGTGGTGGATGTTATCCCCACAAGGGAGGCTTTTCTAACAAGCCTTAGAGGGTATTCACGTAAGGCAAATGAATCTCTAAGGGACTTGTGAATAATATCACCGAACAAAGCCTTAGAGGGTATTCACGTAAGGCAAATGAATCTCTAAGGGACTTGTGAATAATATCACCGAACAAGATATTCAATAAATAAGGACTCAAGGGTGTTAAAGGTCCAATGGTTATGGAGGAAGGTACCGACAGGGCCTTGGTGGCCATGATAAGATTTACAAGTAATCAAGCACACTTTTCACCAACCCCAATAGACTAAAAGAGGGCTGTTATAAATGAGGGTTTTATTAATATGCAGATTTACAGCATGCAATAACATATAATAGACAAGAAATAGCCTCTAAGTGATGGATTCAACAAAGGATCAAAAGATATCAAGGGGTAGGCCAAGGAGAAGGAAACTTTATGGTTTCTAATGGTTTTACATGCATAAAACAACACTAAAATTCTAGATGTCAACCCTACTTTTGGGGATAAAAGTGCAATTAATGTTGGATTTTTCCTCTTCAATTTATTAAATGCAATTTCTATCAATTGAATAATGACATATAGATACAAAATTACCATAAAATGAAAATTAAAACCAAACACTAACCTAGTTACCAAGAAATTAGGAAAAGAAGTAAGAATTTTAAGATGATCACCACAACGAGACCAATGCCTTTACTGAGTTGGGCAATGGAGTCAAATAGGGCAAAGTCAATGATAGAGGGCCTTGGATGAAGAGGGTGGAAGATTAAGATTCTTTTCTTAGAAACCTTAGTGACTTCTTTATATGGGAGATTTAAGGTCAACAAAGGCATGCACCAAGTTCCTTTGATGGATTATTGAAAGACAAATTTCACGTAACCATAAAGAATCAAGATTTTAAGAACGATATTGCACTTTTTAACATGGAATAATAGAAACCCTAATTTCAGAAAAGTAGCATCCAAAATTTAGGAAAAAGGCAATAAACTTACACAATTCCACTAAGAATCACTTAATCGATGCCAAAAAGTCTCTCCTTGCAAAAATCTCCATCCCATAACAATACGCTCCACTAAATATCCATTGCGTACAAGAGATAATAAAATGAAAGTGACTACCCTCTATTGATATGAGGGCAACCAAGTCACTTTTCATAATTTTACAACAAAAGCCCTAAAAGTTTGCTTGGAGTGTTCAACTAGGCCTAAAGGTCACAGTTGACCTTAAGATAGCTTTGAAACATAAGAAATACACTAGAAAACTCCCATACGTGTGGGAATAAATGCTCTCCAACATGATGCCATCCTCCTAGAATAGACAACTCCCATACGTGTGGGAATAAATGCTCTCCAACATGATGCCATCCTCCTAGAATAGACAACTCCATCAAACAAGTGGCAAAGTGGGACCATGAGTGCCCCTCACTTCAAAGTACATCATCAAAGTGCACGAGTACACCTCCAAATAACATTTCCTCTACCATGATGTCATCATCATGAAGGCTCACATCACCTTTCAAGGGTACATAGAGATGATGTGGCAACCTTAGGGGAAAGCGTTGTTATCAAGTCATGGTATGCTAGCCTTCCCAAACCATCTCAATGGTCTTCATCATCATCTGGGCTTTGGAACAAGGAAACATCCATCAAACAAGGTGAAGGCTAGCTTGGGGGTGTCCTGGGTCTATCTGGGCACATCATCAAACAAGCCAACTTCTTGGCTTCTTGGTTCAATTTTTCAACATTTGGAGGTGTAACAAGGGGCATACAACCATGTGGAGACTCCTCAAAGTGCAATGTTCATCTCAGGAGGGAAACGTGGGGGTTGCAAAGTCATATTTGTTGTCAAAACTGGGTTGCAAAGCCATCCGTCAAAGGTTCTCTGTTGCATGTGTAATGAACCACCTGAAACATACCCTCAAGATCAAGTGAGATCAACATCATTAGGGACAAAAACCATCAAAGTATCATAGTGGACCATATTCAATGTCAGTGGCACAAAAATAGTTCACACAAACCTGGCCTTTTGATGTATTTCTAGCTCAGGATTTGTAAGCAACTTACCACACTTATGTTAAGGATGATTATGCCATTAGCCCTATTAGGTGTATCTAACCCCCAAGGGGAAGGACATTTCAGAGGTAGATACATCAATCCGTATATGCATGCGATAAAGGTGGTGATGTAGTGGGCAAGACTTCAAGGACGATAGCCATAGCCATAGTACTAGTTGAAGGAGGTCCAACATCTCCGAGTGCTACAATGAGAAGAGGGAGCAATCATGAAAGCATGAGTTACCCCTCTCCCCGGCGTACATTTTTCACCCCTCTAATGCAACTTTTACTTCATTGATTTATATTTATTTCTTGCATAGCTTAGGAGATCCATGCTTGCTTTATGCTTTTCCAATACCCCTTAAAGATGTAGTGGATTATTGCTCATCGGGGTTGGGGCATTCATGAGTTCCTTTATTTAGACAGAGCATGAAATTTTAAAGAACTAGGTGATGGCTAATGAGGGGGGTAGAGCTCATGCTAGGCTTTTTCCCATGCACTAATTATGTCCCAACCATATTTTGCATTTTTCATTTTATTTATTTGTGGTTTCATATGTGTTTATCTTACTTTCAACTGTATCAACCTCTTAGGGCAAACTTTTGAGCCTTGACTTAGAGATGAGGATATGGGGTGCTTGTCCCAATGATGAATGAAAATCAACCCAAAGAATGGATGTCGATCATAAGGGAAACATGGAAGATGGCAAGTATGGATTACGTTAGGCACACTACTTTCAATCAATGCCTCCTATTAGTGCCCCTCTTGAAGGAAGGACCTCAAGGGAGGTCACATTGGACTAGGGGCAAAGGATATCCACCCAAGTGTGTTGAAATTTGTAACTAGGTTCGATCTTCATAATGTCTATTGTAATCATGATTTAATATATTTTTTATATTAAAGAGAAAATAAATTTATTATTGTCATTCTTGATGCATGGGTTTCATGCTCAAGATAAATTTAATTATAGGTCAAGCACCCATTGAGTACTTTTAGGTTTTTCATAGACTTATGAAGTCAAAAGAGTCAGTGTCATACATGTAAGACCCATTTGGGCATGTTGTATCTTGTAAAGAAATTTTGTGTAAACTCAAAAGTGTCTTGAAGACCTTCCAAGACATTGTCAAACAAGTCGGCCTACAAGAATGATCAAGTCGGCCTCATGGACAACAATTCGACCTCCTAAGAAGCCTATATATAAGAGACATCGACCTCATTTAAGGAAGAATCAATCAAGCAACAAGAAGTTCGAAGAATCAATCAAGCAACAAGAAGTTTGATTAAACAAGAAAAAGGAGACCTAAAAGAGCGAAGAAGAGGACTAGAAGGAAAGGATTGAAGCCTTTGAAAGTTGTTTTTGGGCTATCATCTCCTCACATGTGCGAAGATTAAGGCTACATCACTGCAGCAAGACCAAATTGTAGGAAGGAGCCGAGTTAGGGCGCCAAAAGGTCTACTTTGCAAGCCGAGTTCCAAAGAAGGAAGAGCCAATTCAAGCGAAGGAGAAAGAAGGAAGAAATTACCATCTTTTCCACACGTGCAATAGCTAGGGTTTCTGCAGTAGCCAAAAATTGCAGTCAAGAAGCTGTTAGATCGAAATTGAAGAAGTTGTTAGGGAACTCAAATTTGCAAAAGAAGTTTCTGGGGAGGTCAAAGTTGCTGGAAGCTGCTAGGTCAAGGTTGCTCATCAAAAGGAAAGTTGGCTTGGACTTGGAAGGATCTTTTGACAAGGGTTTTAGGTCTTGGAATTTGTCATTTGAAGTTCTATAAGAAGAGAAGAGTTCTTGTGGGTTTTCCTCTCAAGAACAGATGTTTCGACCCTGGCTTACAACCTACATTTTGTGTCCTCTTGTCTCATTGATCTTCATTGTTTGGTAGCTATTTGACGATAGAGAACAATAATAATAATCAAATGAAAGAAGAAGCTAATCAAGTTAAGTAAAAATACATCACAAGCAGTTATCAAAGAAAGAGAAATCACCTATTCTAGCTTCTTTAGATTTCTCAACAAGGTGAAGCATGGGAACAAGGGTGCAATCAAGAACAGTTAATCATCCAGCTTGGCCTGTGAAAGGACATGATTACAGAAATGGTTAGTGTACCATATGATAGATTGACCTTCCTTCAAGAAGCATGACAGATGGGAGAGAGCACCGACTAAAGCATAGGTGGAGCATTTTAATGTAAAACTATCTGTGGATCATCATAGGGTTGCTGGATAGCTGGCTTACCAAGGGGAAGATAAATTTTCTCTTAGGGGTTATACACGTTTGGTGGGTAACAGGGCCCACCTCAATATTCTTGTGAAATTCCTAACCCTAACCCCTAGGCATATTATTTCCTAGTAATTTCCTTTCTAAATATTAAGTTTAACTTACTGAATAAAATGCATCCACTGGGATTTTTAATTAACAAATTGTTGGGCATTGGATAATCCAATGCTCCCTATGTGTTTCACGACATGTGCTTAATCGCCTCTTGGGGATTCATTAACTCTGGCGATGCATCTATTTACTAACACTTGTGGGTTTTGGTGTAACGACAGTTGTGATTCCAACAAGTGGTATCAGAGCCAAAGGTCTCGAGTTCGAAACACCCTCGACTTGCGTTTTGGGGGGTGGGGGGAGATTATTGAGCATTGGATAATCCAACGCTCCTTGTGTGTTTCGTGACATGTGCTTAACTGCCTCTCAGGGATTCGTTAACTCTAGTGATGCGTTCATTTACTAACACCTGTGGGCTTTGGTGTAACGATAATCGTGATTCCAACACAAATAAACTTTTAGGAAGAAAATAAACCAATTTCCACACGTGCACAAAATATTTCTTCCCTTCAAATATGCTTTTCATTAAAATAATATCAAAGCCTACAAGAGCTTCCTTCCTGGGAAAACGGCCCACAGAGAAATATTGGAAAAAATTACAGCAATTGAAAACTTGGCTTCTTAGCCCCTAAAGAAAACCGATTTGCACTTTTGTTGGCTGTATAGCCTAACTGTCACCAATACAACCCACTATTGTTGTACTCACGCAACACATGCAATATTCTCACACCCAATGCTGCTATACCTATGTCGTATGACTTGTTTATGACTTGTGTTTATGGCTTCCTAGCTACTTCTTGTTGTTGTTGCTCGTACAACTCTACAATTTGGTGCCCAAAAAACCTATACAACCTCCACACAATTTTCTGGTGTTGAGTTTTCTTCACTAATGCACTATTTTCATTCCTCCTCAACTTGAACACTAGATGAATATACCTATTACCCTTGCAATGTTCTCCTTGAACCACTATCCTTTGTGATTCAATCACTCAATGTCTCCTATGTGTATTTCGCCTTGACCTAGCCTTGCTTTTATATCTGGTGTTATTGACCTAATTTCCAAAATGATTGATGGTTGAGATTAGATCTCACCTCACTTTGAGATCAACGGTTAAGATTCATCTAATTCACTAATGTAAAAACCTTTACATTTCATTAGATTAAACTCACTTTTTATAAAAAGAACCTCACTTTAATAATTCCTTTGATTAAAGTGAATTTGCGAAGGTTAAAGGCTTTGGACGACTTCCACATGTCTTGACACTTAGACTTGTAGCAAAGTACTTGTTTAAGCCACAAACATGAACACTCCCTCTTAATGAGGAAGGAACTTCTTGAAGAGCCACTTGGAATTGGATTTCCCTTCAGTGTTGGGACAATGTCCCACACATCATTCTCCACCATGGTATCCCTTCAAACCTATTGATATGATGCCTCTTCAATGATGCTACTCATTAGTGCCATATAGTTTGAAAACTTCTTTAGAGGCCTAATCTCCTTGAATGTGCTCCTAGGAGCCTCAACATGCTCCTAAATATCCTTCAATGTTTGCATAAACCACCTAGGTCTAATGACAAAGATGGGAGAAGCTATTGACTCTTCCCCCCCAAGCTAAAATTTGAATCCCTAAATTGGAAGCTGCTAAACATTGTTCATCCTTCAAAGCCTCCTATTGCTCGTCCTTAATCACTGGCAATGGGTCATGTGACTTCCTAGATGCCATGTTCTCCTCAATTTTCATTTCCTTGATTACAATTGTCTTCCTTTGTGCTGGAATAAAGATCATATAAGCCTTTGAAGTCTCGATATACTCCACAAATATGTGCCTCTCTCCTTAAGGCTCTGACTTCATCCTCTTCTCCACAAGGACATGGATGTATACTAGACAACTAAAGATCCTAAAATGTCCGATCTTTGGGTTCACCTCAGTGAAAGCTTTCTTTTAAGTCTTGTCCGTAAAGATCCTAAATTTCCCTCGCTTTGGCTTCACCGTAGTGAAAGCTTCCTTTGTTGTCCCCAAATATCTTGTAAGGACTCCTATTCTGAATATATACTACCGTTTTAGATGCCTCTACCCAAAGAAAGATAAGTAGATCCTGGTCATGAATCATATCCTTGGTAGCTCTAATGATATACCATTTCTCTCTATACAACCCCGTTTTGCTATGGGTTGTATGAGATTGTCAACTCCCTCTTGATCCTTGTCTCTTGCAGAAATCCTTCAAGTTATTGGAAGTGTACTCACCCCCATTATTTGACCTCAAGACTTTGACCTTACTTCTTTTCTGGTTCTTCACGACAGCCTTGAACTCCTGAAACCGACTAAAGACCTCATCCTTGGTCTTCATGAAGTAGATCCACGAAGACTCCTAGAGTAATCATCAATGAACGTCATATAATATAATGCTCCCTATACAAATGCCACTGACATTAGTCCACACACATCTAAATGTGTAAGATCCAAGATCCCCTTGGACTTGCTCTTGTTGCTTGGAAATGCATCCTTAGCATTCTTTCCAAGTGCACACCCTCTGCACATACCATGTTGCTCAATACTGAAATTTGGGAGACCAATGGCAATCTTCCTTAGAATTTGTAGCACCCTATAGTGCAGGTGTCCCATCCTCTTGTGCCATCATTCACACAAGTTTCACTGTCATGTACCAAGGCCTGAACTAGCTTACCATACAACTTGTATAAATTTCCCTTGCTAACCCCAATGACCACTATTGTGTCAGGGCTAGATCTCTCTAGAAGAATGAGTTGTGCTTTCTTAAACATGACAACAAAACCCCTGTCCTCCATGACTGAGACTAAGAACCAATTATTATTCACTCTAGGTACATAGAGCATGTCCTTGGCTTCAACGATCCTCCTGACTCAAGTTGGAACAAGATAGTTCCCTCTCCCCTCGTTGCACACTTGGTATCATCATCAAGCTCCACATAAACTCCCGAGTCTTTCTTTGTGATGCTGTTAAAGAACTCCTGTGCTTTTGTCATGTGATGAGATGCACCACTGTCCAAGTACCACGCACTCCTGGTGATTGTGCTGGTAGAAAGGTAGGAAACTAGTGAGAAGTCATTTTCAAACTTCGCAAAAAACTCATCCAAGTAAGTTTTTGTTGATGTTGCTACTTGTTGCAACTTTCCCTTACATTCCTTGTCAATTACCACGCACTCTTAGTGATTGTGCTAGTAGAAAGGTAGGAAACTAGTGAGAATTCATTTTCAAACTTTGCAAAAAACTCATCCAACTAAGTTTTTGTTGATGTTGCTACTTGTTGCAACTTTCCCTTACCCTTCTTCTTCTTTGGACACTGAGATGGATAATGTCCATTCTTGTGGCACATGAAACACTACATCATCCACCTTTTCCCCAATTGCTACAAGCTGGTCACGTACTTGGGTGATCCTTATGAGGTTAGCTGGTAACATTGTCAGATCTTGAGTTTGACATTGCACGAATTTGAACTTGTTCCTCAAAATCATCTTCCCATTCATGTTATCATT
The DNA here is from genome assembly GCA_034641835.2 of Pinus albicaulis. Classification (NCBI taxonomy): domain Eukaryota; kingdom Viridiplantae; phylum Streptophyta; class Pinopsida; order Pinales; family Pinaceae; genus Pinus; species Pinus albicaulis. The sequence continues at coordinate 1,220,300,472 of CM076583.1, read as the reverse complement.
TTGGAATAAATTCACTAGAGCTTTGAACATTTCTGTGGTAGATTGCTTCTCAGATAAGTTAGGGATCAAATGATTCTTCACTGCATCCTTGATTGCTCGTTGGGCTTTGATGTCCTTCTCATGAGCTGCTAACTATTGCAGATCTATCAATGTAGGAAATCACCTTGTCAACTATTTCCCAAAAATAGTTTTCCTTTAAAAGCAAGGTGACCCTTGCCTTCCAAGCAATGTTGCAAGAACTGTCCCCCCAAGTTCTGAGGGTGGGGAGGCTGGATTCGCGGTTCCGTCCAAAATTCATGCTTCATGGGCATATGGAATTGTGACGGTTCTGTAGGCCCAAACCACGGTTCCGGAAACTGCTTGCACGATACCGAGGGGCTTTTTTTTTGGATTTTTCAAACCGCTCTGTGAGGAACCATGCTTCTCGGACAATCCCAAGGTGCTCCCTTGATGCTTCCTATTGGTAATGTTAAATTCTTAAAGTGAAAAGATGAAAATGAAAGATAAAGGAGAATGCCACTTTTACCTTTACCTTTACCTTTATCTTTATCTTTATTTATCTTTCATTTTCATCCATTTAAAATTCAACATTACCATGAAATGACTTAGGATGTTTGAGAGTGGTTCCAACCTCATCGGACTTCATATGAAGAAAATAGAATTTCATATCCCATTCAAAATTCAACAAGCTTAACATTTTTCAGGATTTCAGGATCAATGGGATTGTGGCATTTCATTAGATTATATCATGTATGAGCCTATGAGGGTATGTGATTGGCATTTAATCAAGAGCACCAAGCCCTATATGTACCCTAGTGTTGGTGGTGTTGATTGTTGAACTCCTCTGTCATGGCCTTAGCAAAAATGCACCCTTCATTCAAGTCAAAATCATTGATCAGACATGTTAAGCTTTTTCTACCATATTATAAGGCTTGGATTAGGGAGTTTGATAAAAATTGGGCCATGTTGACTAATATCCCTAGAGAATCGAAGTAGAGGCAAAGGCTAGACAAGAGGAGACGAATCTAGATTCTAGATGGTTGATGCTCAAATAATTAATCATTAATTTACTATGGATGGCATTTCTATCTTGATTTGTGTACAAGATGAATTCTTTGATATATTCTACAACTAATTTGGCACTTTGGATGTTTTTTTGAATATATATAAGAAAGTGAAGCGTCCCAGAAGCATATATATCTATATATATATATATATATATATATATATATATATATATATATATATATGCTTCCGGGACGCTTCACTTTCTAGGATTTTTGGAAAATGATGCTTCTGACACTTTGCTTCCAAATAAACACACCCACTTTGTGGCCGCTTCGCACAACATTGCTTCCAAGCCAGGAATTTAGAAGCTCCATCCAACCTGTCTTCAAACCTTAGACTTGCTACTGCCATATCTGATATAAACAAATTTTTGTCTGCTTGTTCCTTCAAGCACCTGCAAGAATATAACTGTTGGTTTATAGATTTTCTGAGATATCCTTGAAAATATAGTAGATATGGTGCAAATTGCTAGATCCTTTGCCAATCAGCTTGACTGGTATGTGCCCTCCCTCTCTCCCTCCGGAGTGTATGGCCTCCAATAATCTCATTGTTCACTGATCTGCTGTGCAAACTTGAAATCAACCTCCCTCTCATAGTGCAAGCTCTGATATCATTTTAAATTTCCTAACCCTAGCACTTAGGCAAATTACTTCCTAGTAATTTCCTTGCTAAGTATTAAGTTTGGCATATTGAATAAAAATGCACCCACTGGGATTTTTAACTGGCAAATAAATTTCCTTGGAAGCAAATTAACCAATTTCCACACATGCACACAAAATATTTCTGCCCTTCAAATCTGCTTTTCATTAAAATAATATCAAAGCATACAGGGGCTTCTTTCTTGGGATAATGGCCCACAGAGTAAATACTGGAAAAAATTACAACAATTAAAAACTTGGCTTATCAGTCCCTGAAGAAAACCGGTCTGCACTTTTGCTGGTTAAATGAACCTTAGACTTAGGACCTTCTCCACATTCGCCCACAAGTGAGTTTAATTTAATAAAGTGCTTAAGTTTGGGTATTAATGATTTAAGTTGAATTTTGGACCATTGATCTCAACTTAAGATTAGATTTAATCTTGAATGTTGATATTAGGGATTTGGCCCAACTCAAAATTATTAAAGAAAGCCAAGTGAAAAAAAGGACACATCAATTATTTTTGTAAGAAGGATTTTGAGAAAGAGAGAGAAAATCAGAAGGACTTTTCGATTTTTCGGGCAAGGAGAATAATTGCAGCAGCACCAAAGGAGAGGGTAGATGGTAATTGTAGGCTGTAGAGACCGTATGGTCCAACATAGAGGTGATCTGGGGCAGATTTCCGAGAGCTGGAAATTTAGGTTTGTTGGGTTTCATTTGTATTTTTTTTTTCTTAGTGCCATTTTCCCAGTATGGGAGCTCTTGTAAGTTCGGAAGTTATTTGAATGATGAACCGACGTTAAAGAGCAAATTTTTTTTTGCATGCACGAGATTTGCTTTTTCTTTCTTTTTAAAGTTTTTCTGATGCTTTATTTGGTTAAAGAATTCCAATAGTGTAAATCTACATCTGATCTATTTACCTAGGCATTGGTTGTTGGAAATTAACATGTTATTAGAGCTTAAGCTTGGAAGAGAAAAGTAATCCAAAATTGTTGAGTGCAGATCTATCAAATCCAAAAGTCTCAACATCAAATCTACAGAGTGCATGAAGGATTAAGCACAAGATAGCCATGGTAGGAAGCAGTCTCAAGCTTGAAGACAGACTAGATGGGGTTTCAAATTTCTTGCCTTGGAAGGCAAGAGTCGCACTATTCTTGAAAGAGCAAGACTTGTGGGCGAATGTGGAGAAGGTCCTTCTAGTGCAAGTAGATCTTGCAGATCAGGCAACACAGGACATGAATGATATTAAAGCACAGAGGGTGATATTATATGCTGTGAAAGATTACATGATCTCGCATGTGTGGCAGAGAGGGCCACAATCAAGAAAATGTTTGATGCCATTGTTTATCTCTTCTAGAGTGACAATCTAAACCGGAAGATGGTTCTAAGAATAAGCTTCGAGGTGTTGGAATATGTAACTAGGTTTAGTCTTCATAATGACATATGTAATCATGATTTTATGTATTTAATGAAAGGAGAAAAATAAACTTATTATTGTTGTTCTTGAGGCATGGGTTTCATGCTCAAGGGAAATTTATTTTTAGGTCAAACACCCATTGAGTGCTTCTAGGTTTGTCATAAAGTCAATTGAGTCATTGTCATGTATCAAAGACCCATTTGGGCATGTTACATATTGTAAAGAAAATCTATTTGAGTCAAAATTGAGTTGAAGACCCTCCAAGACCTCATCATGGTACAAAGATCAAGTCACCTTATTACATGAAGGGACAAGTCGGCCTAAAGAGAGCAATTCGTACCCCTCACAAGCCTATAAATAAGAAGGAACTCGACCTCATTTGGACACTCACTCAAGCAAGTTAGATCTCCTTAAGATAGAAGACGAAAAAGGATGGATAAGGAGAAGAAGAACAAGTTCGAAGTTTTGGGCCTCTCTCTCTCTCTCTTTTGTTAGGGTTTCTACATTTACTGGGCAAGGCAAAATTTTGAAGTTGCGTCGATGTTGTGAAGCTGCATCGAAGTTGCAAGGTCGAAGTTGTGAAGCTGCTAGGTCGAAGTCGTGAAGCTACATCAAGGAGTTGTAGAAATTGTTGCCAGGGTCGAAGTTGTTGGAGAAGTCACTAGAAGGTTGAAGTTTGTTGTTGGAAGCCGTTCAAGAAGGAAAAAGTAGACTTGGTCTTGGAGGGTCTTGGTCAAGGGTCATAGGTCTTGGAATTCGTCAATTGAAGTTCTATTAGAAGAGAAGAATTCTAATGGGTTTTCCTCTTAGTTGGAGAGGTTTTGGCCCTTGCTAATCGCTTACATCTTTTGTCCTATTGTCTCACTGTTCTTTATGATTTGGTAGTTGTTTGATGATAGAGAACACTAATAATAATAAATGAAAGAAGAAGTTAATCAAGTAAAGTAAAAATACATCACAAGCAATTATCAAAGTAAGAGAAATCTCCTAATCTAGCCGCCCTAGATTTCTCAACATGGTATCATAGCTAAGGTGACTACATCAAGGAAGGGCAACACAAAGAAGGATGCTCAAGGGCCAAAGTATGAAGAAATAATCTTGGAAACATCAAGAGCATCAATCATCAAGAACCTAATACCCAACGAAGAGAAAGGAAGAGAAAGGAACCTAATACCCAACGAACGAAGAATAAAGAAGAGCGAAGCATTTACTGATTTGTTCTCCTCCACACGTGCGAAGGTTAGGGCATCATTTGCAGCACTGAAAACCAAAAAATTGCAGTCACTCAAAGGAGCCAAAGTTTGGGTCAAATAAGGACTATTTAGCAAGCCAAATTGTCAAGAGGAGTCAAGATCAAGCAGAGTCAGAAGGAGGCAAATCTATCCATATTCCAGCCACATGTGTGATCTAGAGTTTCTGCAAAAAAGGCCGAAATTGCAGACCTGCTACAACAAGCCGAAATTCTGAAGAAGGGCCGAAATTTTTAGGTTGTGAAACAAGTTTGACTAATGTTGACTTGAAGGAAGAAAAACAGGAAAACACGTTGTCATCATTGAGGGATCAATGTGATCTCCCTGTGAGCCAAGGATCACTTTTGAAGGAAGAGATCTTCACCAAGAAGACATTTTCTGTTATCTACATCATCATCAAAATCAAGAAGGCATCAAACTGAAGATTTCATCATCTAGGAGTATCTTCACTTGACAAGTATTTTTATATCTATACTTATCTATCAAGATGACTTCATTTTGCAAGGAAAGCATCAAATTGGTTGGGTCATCAAAATTTTCTTGCATGGAAGAAGAGGATGGATTTGATCCTCATAGAAAATGAAGTTGTTGAACATGTTAAGGGTTTAATTGTCTAACCGCCAAAAGAAGAAGCTCAAGCTCCAACAAAATACATGAAAGGGAAAATATACAGACAAGATGAAGATATCAAAGAAGAAGGAATAACATCATACTTTATGAGGGTGTCTGAAATAAGGGATCAACTACAAGAGTTGGGAGAAAGAATGTTTGACAAGGAAATGACTACCATAGTGCTCAATGCACTATCGAAGGAATGGGGCAAATTGACATCAAGCATCTACGGGAAGAAGGAAGCTACTCCAAGAACTATGGTCACTATGCAAGATAGAAGGAACCGGATTGAAGGAAAAAAAATGATGTAGGATCAAATAAGCAAACTCAAGCATATATTGCCATTGCAATGAGGAAAATTTGGTCCTCAACAGAGTATGGCAAAGGTTCAATGCTATGGATGTCAAGAATATGGGCACTTCAAGAGAGATTGTCCTAATATCAAGAAGGACAACAACAAAAGAGGAAGGGAAGAAGCCCATATCACTGAAGAAGTGGAAGAACCTGAAAAGAAGAAATCCAAGAAGGAAGAAGTAAAATATCTCTACTATGATTGAGATAAGTCTTCTCCACCTAGTTCTTTTCAGTTCTTTTAAAATATGGCTATTATGGTAGGAATCATTAGAAGCATGATAAGATGCATCAATTTAGGAGATGACATCATAGGAGCATTCGACTGAAGCAATAGCTCAAGACTTCATCATAAGAAGCTTGAAAGATAGCTAAAGTAGGATTCTATGATAATCATCATTAGAAGTAAGTAGCTCTTGGTAACCTTATTAGAAGCATAAGTAGCACTTATGGTTAGAAGTAAGTCATCTAGTATAGAACTCATCATACATCATTGTGAAGGAGCATCTGCAAGATGAGGATAATCAGGATCCTTTGCTGGAATTTTCATTAGAAGTTTTATCTCTTGAAAGATGTCTCGCTAAGAATTCCACTTGGGATGGGATTCATTGTTTAGAAGAATGATGATATGATGGCAAAGGAATGCAACACGTCAAAGATGATTGAAGCTCTCTCAATCAAGGACAGGACGCTGCTGAAGAAAGTTTAGATGACCAAGAAGAAAAGAGGTATGAATGCATATGTTCAATGAGTCAAGTCATGTCATTATATAGTTGCAGATAGTAAGGATGCATGCTCTACTTCATGAGTATGATCGAAGGAAAGGCATATCTCTTGTTAAAAGGATGCATAAAGGCATGGTTCACATATTTACTAGATAAAATCAACATGATATGTCCTCATATGGAATATGAGGTGGTTGATAAAGATGGAGGAACTATGATTGGAAGTTCCTGGGGAAACAATGTGTGAATAAAGAAAGGAAGAGATCATGAAAGATGGAACTATGGAAAAGGAAATCAACATTCAATGACTAAAATATTTGAATATGATATCTCTGTGGGAAAGATATGAAGACCCTGATGAATTCTAGAAAAGAAGGATACCTTTGACATTGTATATCTTGGAGATGTGTCAAATATATTTGCGGGATGTTAATATTGCAAGCAAACAGATGTCATAATGAAGGGCCATCACAAAAGGTAATTTTGATTTGATATTCATTTTTGGTTTTTGAATAACATTTGGATGCGTTAATGTTGTGGATGTCGTCTACAACTAGCACTCATGTGGTGGGATGGAAGATCCTAAAGAAAACATGATGTAGATGAGGTAGCTATATGAAGGAAAGCTAGATGTGGACTAGAAAAATTTCTTTTAGATAAAGGAAAGGATGACATGACTGACTTGAGGAAAGTGATGGATGGCTGATGCCTTACAAAGATGAAGGCTCCATAATATTAAAAATAAAATTCATGACATCGAATGGAGGAGCGCTACAAGCAGCTGAATGTCCCATGTTCTCCACCAATGAATAAAAGGCCGCTGTTGGAAACAGGTCCCTAGTTAAGAGGGAGCTTGGAAACAAGTTTTTAATTTGGTAGAAACTTGGAAGCAAGTCCCTGGGAGTCTGGATAAGTCCTTGGCTAAGAGGGAGCTTGGAAGCACGTCCCTGGGAGCCTGGACAAGTCCCTGGATAAGAGGGAGCTTGAAAACATTCCTTTATGGGTATATCCTCCCAAGTTGAGAGGGAGAGATAGACACATCATTCTTGTCTTCACTTGGGAAGACAAAAAGGAGGATTGGGTAAGCAGCTGGCATCTGATACTCTTTAAGGATGTGGTAGGGCATCTAAGATAAGAGGAGTCGTGAAGGACCAATATTCTTTGAGGACTGGGAATCCAAGATAAGAATAGTCCTGGAGGAACATACCCTATGAACACCCAGGTGGGGTATGCTCCTGGAGAGATCCGAGAGACAATGATGAAGGTGTCTATAAATCATTAGTCTCGCCAACATTGTGCTCTGATCTTGTGGAGAGATAAAGCTATTAGTCAAGGCCTTGCTATGTGACAATGTTGGATGATATGATGCTAAACAGATGGGTTACCAATTCGAATCTTATGAGAATTCTTCAAATTGAGAATGTCCAAGTACCTTGTATGGATTATGAATACCTCCCTAGTTAAAAGGGAGTGTTGAAATATGTAACTAGGTTCGGTCTTCATAATGACATATGTAATCATGATTTTATGTATTTAATGAAAGGAGAAAAATAAATTTATTATTGTTGTTTTTGAGGCATGGGTTTCATGCTAAAGGGAAATTTATTTTTAGGTCAAGCACCCATTGAGTGCTTCTAGGTTTGTCATAAAGTCAATTGAGTCATTGTCATGCATTGAAGACTGATTTGGGCATGTTACATATTGTAAAGAAAATCTATTTGAGTCAAACTAGAGTCAAAGACCCTACAAGACCTCATCATGGCACAAAGATCAAGTCGGCCTACATGAAGAGACAAGTCGGCCTAAAGAGAGCAATTTGTAGTACGTACCCCTCACAAGCCTATAAATAAGAAGGAACTCGACCTCATTTGGACACTCACTCAAGCAAGTTCGATCTCCTCAAGGTAGAAGCCGAAAATGACGAAGAAGGAGAAGAAAAACAAGTTCGAAGTTTTGGGCCTCTCTCTCGCTCTCTTTTGTTAGAGTTTCTACAATTACTGGGCAAGATGAAATTTTGAAGTTGCATCGAAGTTGTGAAGTTGCAAGGTCGAAGCTGTGAAGCTTCAGGGTCGAAGCTGTGAAGTTGCTAGGTCGACGCTGCTGAAGCTACATCAAGGAGTTACATAAATTGTTGCTGGGGGCAAAGTTGTTGGAAGGTCGAAGTTTGTTGTTGGAAGCCGTTCAAGAAAGAAAAAGTTGACTTGGTCTTGGTCTAGGGTCATAGTGTTAATTTATGGTAGCATCAGATGTGTTCTACCCTTGAGATTTTGCAGAGAGGTTAGAATCAACGTTGCACGAAGCGGGGATGTTTTTTGGAAGCGGGGACGCGGAAGTGTCATTTCCAAAAAATCTAGGAAGCGAAGCGTCTACTATATATATTTTTTTTTGCATTTATTTTAAAAAAACATCCAAAATACCAAATTAATTGTAGAAGATATGGAAGCATGCATATTTGTACATAAATCAAGATAGATATGACATCCATTGTACATTAATGATTAATTATTTGAGCATCAACCATCTATAATCTAGATTCTTCTCCTCTTGTCTAGCCTTTGCCTCTACCTCGATTATCTAGGGACATTAGTCAAAATTGCCCAATTTTGATCAAACTACCTAATGTAAGCCTTAAAATATGGTAGAAAGAACTTAACATGCTTGATCGATTATTTTGACTTGATTGAATTGTAATTTTTTGCTAACAACATGACAAAGGAGTTCAACAATTAACACCACCAACACTAGGGTACATATAGGGCTGTTCTTGATTAAATGCTAATCACACACCCTCATACATGATATAATATAATGACATGCCACCATACCATTGATCCTGAATTCCTGAAAACTGTTAAGTCTGCTGAATTTTGAATAGGATATGAAATTCTATTTTCTCCATATGAAGTCCGATCAGGCTGGAACCACTCTCAAACATCCTAAGTCATTTCATGGTAATGTTAAAAATTTAAGAATTTAACATTACCATGAAGGAGCATCTAAGAAACATCTAAGGAGGTAAAAGAGAGCTTATATTATTTTCATCCTATCCCTAACTCAACACTAACTCACCTTCTAACCCAACCAAAGACAAAAATAAAAAAAAAAAAATTCAAAAAAATCGCTTTTTTGACCTGTATTAGTCGGATCCGTACGGTGCTGTACGGAACCGCTGGCGATCCGTACGTATCCATATGGCGATCCGCCGTACGAAATGCGGATCCGCCGTACGGAACCGCGGATCCGGCCGTACGATTCCAAAAAAACCCAGAAACGCAAATTTTTTTCCGAAACGCGTTTCGGGGGGCGGATCCTGTACGGTTTCGTACGGACTGTGTTTCGGGGGTTGGAGCCGCGGGGGGGGGGGGGGACATTCCACCTAGAGACAACTTAATTAAAATAATTAATTAGTTTTTTAATATTTGCTAAGTATAAACTTAGGAAATATGATTAATTAAGGTGCGAATCTTCTAGAAAAGGGCATGGATTAGGTCCTAGTTAATCTTAGCCATCGATTAAGTTTTAATCGTGGCCGTTGATGTCTCAACGAGAGATTATAAGAAGGAACTCGATGGGGCTTGGAGAACACACTTGCAGAGATCGAATTCACTAGCAGATCAATTTCCTGAGTAGCAACGTTGAGTTTCCAGAGAGAGAGAGCTAGTGAGCTCATTGCAGTGAGAGAGGGGTAGGGATAGTAAGGCCAGAGGAAGATTTTCCAGATCCGGTGAGTGCACAACAGAGAGGTAGTAAGTGCCACAGAGAGGCAACGCAAAGCCTTGCAGAGGCAGTGTAGTGTTTTAGAGGAGATTCCGTTTTTGCTAGGGAGCAGTGAGATTTTCAGAGCCAGAGGCTGGGCAGGAGGCCCAGAGGTGAAGAAGATTAGTCTTCCAGGCAACAACTAATCAGATAGCGAGAGGGAAAGCTATTCCCAGCTGAGAGGACACAGTACTAAGTAGGCTGACGCAGTGATTGCGCATAGCAGGTCATCTTGAGCCCAGATCAATGTCAGATCGCTAGTGGTAGAGTGAGATTTCTCTCACTACACTTTTTGTCAGTATTTCTCTGTATGGTTTGCTAGACTTGAGCAACCATAGATTTGTACTCAGATTTACTATTGCATATTATACAAACCCTTAGTTGCTGCATCGGTTTTTCCAAGATCTTAATCCAAAAATAACAATGTTATTTGTGTGTGTGTGCATCTATCTTTCCAGTGCTATTTTCTTCCACTATATTTTTATTTGTGAAGACTGCAGTGTATTAGTTTCGATATTTACCGTAGAACATAGTAAATAATTTGTTCAGTTTATTTAAAAAATAAAAGAAAATCAGTTGCTATAGTAGGATTCCAATTTGTGGAATTTTCACACAGGTCTTGGAATTCGTCAATTGAAGTTCTATAAGAAGGGAAGAATTTTGATGGGTTTTCCTCTTAGTTGGAGAGGTTTTGGCCCTGGTTGATCGCCTACATCTTGTGTCTTATTGTCTCACTGTTCTTTATTTTTTCGTAGCTGTTTGATGACAGAGAACACTAATAATAATAAAGGAAAGAAGAAGTTAATCAAGTAAAGTAAAAATACATCACAAGCAATTATCAAAGTAAGATAAATCTCCTAATCTAGCTACCCTAGATTTCTCAACATGAGAGTGCCGGATGACTAGATCCGACAATGTTACCAATTACCTTATGAGGATCACACAGATCTGTGATCAACTTGCAGCAGTTGGAGAAAAGATCGTGGATGTAGAGCTAGTGAATATAGCTCTAAGTGGGTTCACCAAACCTTGGGAATTGTTTGTGAAGGGCATATGTGCCTGAGAGAACATGACTGGCATAGACTATGCGATGATTGCATTCAGGAGGAGACTTGAGAGGAGTACAAAGCCAACAAGTAGGGAGGTGGTGATGAAAATTTGGCCTTCATTAGCAAGATAAAGAAGGGAAAATGGAAAGCTTTCACCAATAAAGGTAACAATGATGGAGAAGGACGTCAACCTAGAAAGAAGGAAGACATGAGCAAGATCAAGTGCTTTGTTTGCCATAAGCGAGGTCACTATTCTTCTTAGTTTCTAGAGAAGAAGAAAGGCAAAGGGAAAACACAACTGGTAGCAACAACAACAACAAAAACCCAATTCAAAGAATTTGCAACAAAGCTTGTGAATGATATTCTTCTTGTTTCTTGCCTTTCTACCAACACTATTGTTAGAAGTGCTTGGTCCCTGGATAGTGGTGCATATTTCCACATGACTGAAGCACGAGAGATGTTCAATCAACTTTCAAAGAATGACTCAGGGATCAATGTGGAGCTTGGCGATGATGCCAAGTATGTAGTGAGGTGACAGGGGATGGTGCAGTTCCAGCTTCAGCCAGGTTGGTTGTTTGATATGCTTAGGAGGTGTTGTATGTGCCTATTTTGAAGAAGAACTTGTTTTTCATCTTAGTCATGGAGGAAAAAGGTTATGCAGTTACCTTCCAGAAATGGTAGGTGTTCGTATGCCCAGAGGGAGCCAGTTTAGACATAGCTGTGAGGATTGGAGTCAAGGAAGGCAACTTATATAGGCTACAAGGCAAGCTTGTTCAAGCATTGGTGCATGAAAGTGAGAGCTTGTGTGAGATTTGGCACAGGAGGATGTGGCATTTGCATTGCAAGGCACTCCCATACTGAGAGCGATAGTCAGTGGACTTTCAGAGTTTAGTTTGGATCATCAAGGGGTGTGCAGAGGTTGTGCGCTTGGCAAATCTGTCAATGCTTCGTTTCCTAGCAGTGAGACTAATCCAAAGCAATTTTGGATTTGATACATTGTGATGTTTTTGGGCCTATGTCAGTGGCATTAGTGAAGGGTGCATCCTATTATGTCAACTTCATTGATGATTTCTCCATAAAGACCCAAAGCTACTTCATGAAGACCAAAGATGAGGTCTTTAGTTAGTTTGAGGAGTTCAAAATTCAGGTAGAGAACTTGACAGGGAAGAAGATCAAAGTGCTAAGATCTGACAACGGGGGTGAGTAAACCTCCAATGAGTTCAAAGGTTTCTACAATGATGCGGGAATCAAGAAGGAGAAGACAGTTGCCTACAACTTGTAGCAGAAGGGGGTTGTAGACAGGAAGAACAAATCCATTATTGGTTTTGTGAAAGCCATGATCCATGATCAGAGTTTGCCGATGTTTCTATGGGTAGAGGCATGCAACACAACCATGAACTTGCAAAACACTGATAGGAGTCCTCACAAGATTTTGGAGGACAAGGGCCCAAAGGAAGCATTCACAGGGGTGAGACTTGAGATAGGACATCTCAGGATTTTTGGTTGTCTAGTCTATATCCATGTGCTTGTGGAGAAGGGGACTAAGCTGGAGCCCTCCGTCGAGAAGGGCATTATGGCTTGGTACAATGATGAGTCGAAGGCATACATGATCTTTATACTAACACAACGGAAGATAATTGTGCCCAGGGATGTCAAATTCGATGAGAAAAGAAATTTCATGATCTACCGACAGTTGCAAAGGATATCCAACAGGTGGATCTAAAGGGGGAGCAAAGTTCACAAACTTCTAGTGCATAGGGCTAGTCTTTAGGGGAGAAGGGGTAGTTAGCCCTCTCCAAATCAGTGAGGAGGCACGAATGGTTTGAGTATACCTTGAGAGATTCTTGGGATCATGTGGAGGCTCCCAAAACTACATTCGTGGAGAGCAAGCCTCCACAGAAGTTTCCAACATATATGGCTTTGATGGAAAATATCATAAGATTGAAAGGCTTCCAACTTTGAGGAAGTAGCCAACCAACAGGCATGGAGAGATGCCATGGTGGAGGAGCACAATTCCATCATGAAGAATGATGTCTGGGAGATTGTGCCAAGACCAGTAGGAAGTTAGTGGTGATTTCTAGGTGGTTGTTCAAAATCAAGCATGTAGCAGATGTTATGTGGATTTGTGGCCTAAGGATTCTCTTAGACTGAGCGTAGACTAGGAGGAAATTTTCACTTCTATTCCCAGATACTCTTCTATCAGAGTAGTGATATCTTTTGCTTCTATTCTCAAAGAATCTAGTATTTCATAATAATTGAAGCACATTGAAATCAGATACCATTTCATCAGGGACAGGGTCTTGAAGGGAGAAATCAAGCTCTAGTATATTCCGATAGGTGAGTAGGTTGCAAACATACTCACCAAACCTTTGGTGAAAAGAAAGTTTGTCTTCTTTCAAGATAAGCTCGGAGTGATGGAGAATACCTTCTTTGCTAAGATGGAGTGTTGATGATTGTAGCTTTGATAGGTATTTCCACAAAAGTAAAGTGTTTGAGTTGTGGGAATCATCGTTAAATGTCTCTTAGACTTAGGAATTCACTTTATTATTATTTTTTTGTTAGGTAATGCAAGTCTAGAGATGACTAGCATGCCTAACCTATGGCTTGAGTAATCGTGACCCAAGGGCATCTAAGCTGGAAAAATCACCCAGGGATTGCACCCGACCTGGGCCATACCAGCCCTTAGCATGGCTGGATTTTTGCTCACGGGGTTCCAAACTGGTGACCGTTTCACCACGGAGTGCATTAATAAAACACCTTGTCACCGTATATTCTACACCCATGGGCTCACTTTATTAAATAATTAATAAAGTGGATGTCTTCTTATAGAGTGAGTTTAATTTAATTAAGTGCCTAAGTTTGGGAACTAGTGATTTAAGTTGAATTTTGGACCATTGATATCAACTCAAGGTTAGATTTAATTTTTATCATTGAGATTAGGGATTTGGCCCAGCTCAAAATTATAAAAGAAATCCAAGTGAAACAGAGGACAAATCAATTATTTCTGAAGAAGAATTTTGAGAAAGATAGAGAAAATCAAAAGGAATTTTTGATTTTCTAGGCAAGGAGAAAAGTTGCTCAGCGAAGGAGACGCCAGCCATTAATTTGCAGGTTGTACAGACCATACGATCCAGCATAGAGGTGATCTGGGCAGATTTCTGAGAGCTGGAAATTCAGGTTTGCTGGGTTTCCTTTGTACGGGTTTCCTTTGTACGATTTTGTCCTCAGAGCCATTTTCCCAGTATGGGAGATCTTTTAAGTTCAGAAGTTATTTGAATGATGAACTGATGTTGAAGAGCAGAAAAAATTGTGCATGCACGAAATTTGATTTTTCTTGCTTTTCTAAGTTGTCTGCTGCTTTATTTGGTTAAAGATTTCTAGTAGTGTAAATTTAGATCTGATCTATCTACCTAGTTACTGGTTTTCAGAATTTAACATGATCTTGAAGGTCTTTGCATGTTAATTAAACTTTTTTAATGTGTGATAATGGTCGCAAAACTTGTATTCTTCATTGTTTTTTCTCTGCTTCATCATCTGAAAGTGACGCTGTAGACTCATTTTCTGAGACTTCTGAAAACTTTTCTGATCAACAATGAAAAATTTGGTTGTAAAATTTATATTTTACTGTTAATATTTGAAAAAGAATAGCTACATGAACACTCAATATCCCTATTAATTGTACAGTGCTATTAATTCAGGGGGTTTCTGTGAGCGTGCTATGTCAGCATCCATTCAAGCTTTCTCTGCTTTGTGTTAAACAATTCCATTGATTCTTTTTTGGGATATGGAAACTTTATGTTTGAGCTCTTAAATTTTTTTTTTTTTTTCGTAGAATCCATTTGGGTTTTATTCACTTTATATGGCAAGTAGTCAATTTATGTCATTACATAGTCTATATATCCAAATAGCTCTGTTTCTAAACTTTCAATTTCAGCAACTATTGAATACCAGAATAATCTATTTGGCTGCTGCTAACTGTTTTCTGTTATATAGGAAGAAGAAAGAGCAGCAGTGAAGCAGTTCACTATCTTCCAGCAATCTGTCCAGATATTGTTATTCGAGAGGCACGACCTGAGGATTACTGGGAAGTGGCAGAAACACACTGCAGTTCCTTCTTTCCTGATCATGGCTTTCCAATGGATTTGATTCTAAGAGCAGATAGGTTGGTGGCCATGTTTTCCGGGTTCTCCATACCTCCAGGTTGCAGAAAAACATGTCTAGTTGCTAGCAATAGCAACTTTGAAGAAAATCATTCTCTTGAATCTGAGAGTTATAAAAATGTAGAGGCCGGATTGAAACTGCCTCTGAATGGTGGAAGGGTTTCTGGAATTTTGACAATAGATACAATAGCTGAATTTTTACCAAGAAGAGGACCACTCGGGAAAAGGAGGTGAGCCCCCAAGTCAAAATTATTTTTCCCAATATGAGAAGCGTTTGCAATATTATTATGATAAGTACAGCAGAAAAGGTCACTGTCATTCACCAATTTAATATAAGAAACATATGAAAAATGGTAAATGCTTAGTACACTATGTTAAAATTAAAGCAAAATTGATCTGATAAGAGAAGCATTTTTTTGAATTTGATGTTAACCAACCAGTGAGATGCACTGGTAAAAGTTTAAACTTATGGGTAATCATTTAGGAGAATAACAATAATCAATATTTTCACATGAGAATCATCTAGAATGGTACAGGTAAGGTGATTTAAGTGCAAAAGCGTTTGTTCCTATTAAATCAAATTGAGAAGTATTTGAGAAAAATGAGATAAAGCAATGCTATACGAAACATGTTTGGAAGATTGGTGGGTAGTCTTGTAAAGGCTGAATATGTGAGAAAAAAATCAATATTAATCATTTGGCGGACTACTAGTACAACGTAGATTGGCACAGGCAACTTTCAGAATCCACTGTAATTGCTGATATACGTCCTTGTTTTTCTCTAGGCTTCAGCAAATACCTAAGTTGGGTCACAAATTAGAGACACTGACTTGTTTCAAGGTAACAAAGTTAAAATATGGTAAAAGGTGTAGAAATTTTATAACCCACTCCGGTTTTCAGTTTCTCCTTATTTTTCCCATAAAATTAAATGCCCATTCCCATAACCATACATTCAACAAGTTGGAAAAATAAATATTTTCTGAAAACACAAAT
The DNA here is from genome assembly GCA_034641835.2 of Pinus albicaulis. Lineage (NCBI taxonomy): Eukaryota > Viridiplantae > Streptophyta > Pinopsida > Pinales > Pinaceae > Pinus > Pinus albicaulis. The sequence goes on along the minus strand of CM076583.1, from coordinate 1,220,284,456 downwards.
TCTGGAAATTTCATAGTGCTAAAAATGCAGAAAAAAAACTCAGAAAATAAATCAGCGACACAGAAATTTGACACGCTGATTTTTGGTCAATATGACCCTGGAAAAACCCCCTACAACTCTTGGGGAAAACCAGTTCGAAAGCTCTCATTTATTTCTGATTAATAGCTTTTACAGAGAAATAGCAAAACACAGAAAATTCTAGCAACCAGTATTTTTACTTATCTCGAACACTGTGCACAAACTCTATCTTGATTTTTGTGCCAAACACAAACATAAATTTATAGCAGAAAGTACAGCATTAAATGTTGTACGGACAACACCGAAAACATTGTCGGAACATCTGTACGGCCTCCTCGAAAACTGTGCCACTTGCTGCCTCGAAAAACGCACTGTACGACTACTGTACAGACCTCGATTTGCATGCTGAAGTACTGCTGTACGGATTCTAGAAAACAGACCTGTTTTGCTGCTGTACAAACCTCGGTTTCCATGCCTCCTTAATTGCTGTATGGACTTTGAAATTTGTGCTGCATTAAATATTGTTTTCCCTCGAAATTCATGCAACTTGCCTTGAACTTCGTGCTGCTACTTGCTGTACGGATTTGCTGAAATCTAGCTGCCTTGGTATGCGTGCCAAGGTGCTGTTCTTCTCCTTCTTCTCTACTCAGAATATCCTTTGCTCTCTTCCTCTCCTTCTCTCTCAATCTGCTCATGAAAGACTGAATGTTCTTTTCCCTCTTTTTGTCCTTTAACCTAACCCTAAGTGTTGGGGAATCCCTAAATCCAATGGCTGAGATAGCTTTAGATCTAGGGCTGAGATTAAATGTGCATTTAAATCTCACTTTCTATTTTTTAATTCACCCCACTTTAATAAAGACCCTCTTAGTCATTTATTTCCAAAGTCACTTTCACTTTCTAATTTCACATTGACTTTATTAAAGTCACTTTAAAATTAGACTTAGTAACTTTATCACTTAAAGTCACTTTTAAATTATATTTGACTTTATAACTTATAAAGTCACTTTAGGAGAAAAAGTGAAATACATTTGGACACTTTTCCCTAGGCCAAAGATCAAAGCCTTAGGGAACCACCTATCCTCCGGTAACCAAATTTCAACACTCTCTCTTACCGAGGAAGGTGTTCCTCACCACACCCATCTTGTCTTTGAAGTAGACATGTTTGCCCCGTGGTAAGGCTTTGGTAAGTATATCTGCTACTTGTTCATCTGTGGGAATATACTCATGCTTCACACCTCCCTTCTGAACATAGTCTCTGATGAAACGATATCTGATGCCGATATGCTTTGACCTGTCATGAAATACTGGATTCTCCGTGGGTTTAATGCAACTCTGATTATCACAGTAAATCACTGAAGGTCTCAACGGTTGACCAAATAAGCCAAACAACATCTTGCGAAGCCATATGGCCTCACAACTAGCTAGACTGGCTGCCATGTACTCTGCTTTCGCTGAACTCAATGCTACTGACTGCTGCTTTCGGCTGAACCACGACACCATTGCCGAACTCAACCCAAAACAACACCCTGAAGTGCTCTTCCTATCAAAAGCACAACCTGCCCATTCAGAATCAGTGTAACCTGCCAATCTCACTCCATCTCCTTGCCTATAATCCAGACCATACTCCACTGTCCCTTGCAAGTACCACAAAATGTGTTTTGCAGCAACCCAGTGCACCCTCTTGGGCTCACACATGAACTGGCTCATCGTGTTGACTGCAAAACATATATCTGGTCTAGTGTTGACCAAATACATCAAGGAATCAATCAGCTGTCTATTCAATGTGGGATCCACAAACTCAGAATCTGAAGCGTGAAGCTTCTTCTAATTAGTGATCATAGGTGTCGACATGGGTTTACAATCCTCCATGTGAAATCTACTAAGGATGTCCACAATATAATTCCCCTGTCCCAGGAAGAAATGCCCCTCCTCTTGCCACACCTCCAAACCCAAAAAGTAATGCAACAAGCCAATGTCCTTCATTTCGAACTCCGACGCAAGATCTCTCTTGCAGCCCTCTATGAGTCTCTTTGCACCCGTAATGACCAAGTCATCCACATACAGCACCAGAATGAGAGGCTCCTCACCTATCACACTAAAGTATAGGTTCGGATCTGCATCACTCTTTGTGAAACCCATCTCCTGCAAGTATGTATCAATCCTGGAGTACCAAGCTCTAGGAGCTTGCTTCAGGCCATAGAGGGCCTTCTTCAGTTTGCATACATGGGGCTCCTTCCCATGTGCCTCAAAGCCCTGTGGTTGCTCAATGTACACCTCCCCCTGTATGAAGACATTGAGAAATGCGGTCTTCACATCTATCTGGTGGATCTTCCAACCCATCTCTGTCGGGAGGGAATTTCAGGAGTGCATTCCCGAGGTAGTATATCGAGCCACGGGAGCGAAGGTCTCCTCATAATCAACTCCTTCTACTTGGGAGAACCTTCTAGCCACAAACCTTGCCTTGAATTTCTCATTGCTGCCATCTGCAGCATGCTTTACCTTGTAAAGCCATCTGGAAGTAACCACGAATTTGCCCTCAGGCCTTGGCACCACCTCCGAAACATCATTCTTCATGATAGAAGAATACTCCTCCTGCATGGCCTCTCTCTAGACCTAATAGCTAGCTGCCTCCTCATAGCTAGAAGGCTCAGAGTCAACGATGTTGGCAACCATTGCCATATAGCTACAGAACCTCTCAGGTGGTCTGCTCTCTCTGACTGGTCTCTTCGGCCCAGCAACAGATGTGGCCTCTCTCAAGGTATCTTGAAGCCACTTGGGCTTCCTCTTCCTTGAGCACACTTCTCCCACTGGAGAATGAAACTTTTCATCCTCATTAGGAGCTTGAACTCTGAATGTCTGTCTGTTGTCCTCCTGCCTGAACTTGAACTTGTAGATGCTGAAGTATCGTGTGAACTGTCCATCAGTGGACTACCTAGTGAACTGCTCTGCGGACTGCTTTGCATGCTGCCCGAAGCACCACCCCTCTGACTCTGCGAGCCACTGCTCACTGATGGACCTGGCACCGTAATCAATGTACCTCCTGATCCCTGCCCACTGGATCCTTGTGACTGACTCAGCTACTCCTGAGGGTCTGGCTGATCCAGATACTCTAACTCCCATGACCTCCTGAAAGCCTTGTCCTCCTCGAACTTCACATCCCGCCTGACAACAACTCTCCTCTGTGCAGGAATATAAATCCGAAAGGCTTTCGAGGTCTCACTATAGCCCACAAAGATACCTTTCTCTACGGTGGGCTTTAGCTTGGTCCTCTTCTCCTTGGGTACATAGGAGTATGCAATACACCCAAAGATACGAAAATGACCAATATCAGACTTCTTCCGAAAAAAAGCCTCCTCCGGAGTCACATGCCCCAAGGCACGATGCGGACTCCTGTTTTGCAAATACACAGTAGTGTTGCAGGCCTCCGCCCACAAAAACAATGGTAACCCCTGATCATGTAGCATGGCTTTGGTAGCCCCAATGATCTGCAACCACGTTCTACTGGGGGTTGTAAGGAACTGTGAACTCCCTCCTAATGCCTGCCTTCGCACAATAATCAACAAACTCACCAAGGGTGTACTCCCCTCCATTGTTCGACCTGACGGACTTGATCTTCCGACCTGTCTGAGTCTCCATAAGAGTAATGAACTCCTGAAACCACTTGAAGACCTCACTCTTGGTCTTCAAGAAATAAATCCAGGTCTTCCTGGAGTGATCATCAATGAATAAATAGTACTCATATCCACTCAAGGAAACATGAGACATCCGATTGCTCACATCGGTTTGAATCAAATCAAGTATCCCAGTTGATCTGCTGTCACTGCTGGGAACAGGGGATTTGGCAAACTTGCCCATAGCACATCCTCTGCATGTATCAATGTGATCAGTACTGAAATCTGGCACACCTGTAGTGATCTCCCGCAATGTCCTCAAGGCCCCATGATACATGTGCCCCATCATGCGGTGCCAAATCTCGCACAGCTCTGAACTGCTAGCTCTGCTGCCGGTACTACTGCTCAATGCCAGAAGGGGCTAAAATGCAAACTTTTACACCTTTGCATGGCGTACACCAATCACTCTAGCTGAATCAGCTGGAGCGCCCCTGGGATATATATATTATAAGCACCTGTCCTCTCCTGAACAATACCTCATATCCTCTGTCCTCCAATGCCGAGACGGATATAAGGTTCTTCCTCATCCCTAGCACATATAAAACATCCGACACTTTCAAGAGAGGTTTGGGTTCCCTATCAAATGTTAATGTCTCCACACCGACTGCTCTAACAACAGTGTCATCTCCGAGTACTACCTTTATATCAGTGTCACTCTCTGAAAGCTCTGAGAAGTACTCACAGACTCCTGTCATATGACGTGAAGCCCCATTGTCAACATACCAAATACCTGAAGATGCTCTGCTAGTGGAGGGAAATGCACACTCCCTCTCAACCTCTGTGGCAGGTGATCCTGCACTAGTGGACTCATAAGCAATGAACCCAAACTCCGGGTCAAAGCTCTTTGAAAAGTCCTCTATCTCTGGTGATGCTGCCATGGTCTTGTTCTTCCCCTTCTTCTTCTCCGGACACACAACTGCATAGTGTCCCGTCTTCTGACAATTCCAACACTTCACCTTGGAATAGTCCTTTTCCTTGTTTAGCTGCTTACCTTTACCTTTGCCCCCACCACCACTTGTGGAAGCTTGCTTCTTTCCTTTCCCTTTCTTGCCCCTTGCTACCAGTGTTACATCCTCATCCTTCTCAACTGATTTGGCTGCTCCAAGATGGTTCTTTCTTATTTCATTCTGTATGCAATCATCCCACAACCTCTCCCAAGAGGGAAGGGTTTCACGTGCAACAATCCCATCAGCAAAGCTCAGCCATGAACTATGAAGGCTATTCACTACAATCTGCACCAACTCAGTGGGTGGAATGACCTCTCCAACTGCTGCCAACTCATCTTTCACATTAATGATCTTTGTGAGGTATGCAGTAGCATTATCAGTATTTGCCATCTTAATGGCCTTCAGCTTCTCCCTTAGGACCATTTTTCTGTTCTCATTGGTACTCTGGTAGAGATTGGTCAAGGCTGTCCACATCTCATGAGCAAGTCTCTTTCCTCTCACCTGAGGAATGCAATGGTCTTTAACACCATCCATAATCAGTCTCTTACCCTTGTTATTCTTCTTGTCAAAGTCTGCCAACTGAACAACATCAGTAGGCACATTCACAGTGTGCTATTGGGTATTCACCATTATACCCCAGAATTTTGCCTCTTCAAAGATGCTCTGCATTCTTTTCTTCCATATACAGTAGCTGCTATGCCCATCCAACCTATCCTCCACCTTCAAGCCCAAAGACATGTTTGCTGTCATAATAAACTGAAAATGACACTGCTGTGGTAAAGGTTTAATTTTCTGTGTGTAAAATCAGCTTGCTGTAATTTTTCTCTTTGCCCTTCCAAACTGTACTTTTCAGCGAACTAGCTCTGATACCATGTAGAAATTTTATAACCCACTCCTGTTTTCAGTTTCTCCTTATTTCTCCCATAAAGTTAAATGCCCATTCCCATAACCATACATTCAACAAGCTGGAAAAATCAATATTTTCTGAAAACACAAATTCTGGAAATTTTAGTGTTGAAAATGCAGAAATAAAAACTTAGAAAATAAATCAACCACATACAGAAATTTGACACGTTGATTTTTGGTCAATATGACTTTGGAAAAACTCCCTACAATTCTTGGGGAAAATCAGTTCGAAAGCTCTATTTTATTTCTGATAAATAGCTTTTACAGAGAAATAGAAAAACACAGAAAATTCCAGCAACCAATATTTTTACTTGTCTCGAAAATCGTGCACAAAGTTATCAATTTTCGTGCCAAACACAGAAATTTACAGCAGAAAGTACAACATTATATGCTATACAGATAACACTGAAAACAATGCCGGAACAACTGTACGACCACCTTGAAAACTGTGCCACTTGCTGCCTTGAAAAACGTGCTGTACGAACCTCAATTTGTGTGCTGAAGTACTGCTGTACGGATTCCAGAAAACAGACCTGTTTTGCTGCTGTACGAACCTCGGTTTCCGTGCCTTCTTAATTGCTTTATAGACCTTGAAATCTGTGCTGCAGTAAATGTTGTTTTCCCTCCTTGAAATTCATGGCACTTGCCTTGAACTTCGTGTTGCTGCTTGCTGTACGGATTCGCTGAAATATAGTTGCCTCGATATGCGTGCCAAGGTGTTGTTCTTCCTCCTCCTTTGCTTAGAAATACCCTTTGCTCTCTTCCTCTCCTTCTCTCTCAATCTACTCACGAAAGACTGAATGATCTTTTCCCTCTTTTCCTCCTTTAACCTAACCCTAAGTGACTTTTGGGGAATCCCTAAATCCAATGGCTGAGATAGCTTTAGATCTAGGGCTGAGATTAAATGTGCATTTAAATCTCACTTTCTAATTTTTAATTCACCCCACTTTAATAAAGACCCTCTTAGTCATTTATTTCCAAAGTCACTTTTCACTTTCTAATTTCACATTGACTTTATTAAAGTCACTTTAGAACTAGACTTAGTAATTTTATCACTTAAAGTCACTTTTAAATTATATTTGACTTTATAACTTATAAACTCACTTTAAGAGAAAAAGTGAAATACATTTGGACACTTTTCCCTAGGCCAAAGATCAAAGCCTTAGGGAACCCCCTGTCCTCCGGTAACCAAATTTCAGCAAAAGGAAGACAAGGGAAGTGGAGAATGATAGATAAGATAACATGAGATCCCAGTGTTGAAATGCAAAGAAAATAATTGCTTTTAGCAGAACATGCTAAGAAATTTTTTCAGTCACTTGGGTATTGTACTATTGTAGCTAAGACAAAGCACCCACTTTAAATCATTTGAATTTTTAATGATACATTCAATGAGTGTGCTTGCTAGGGTTTTGATCTTTGAGTACAGTGCTCATAATTTTAACATTTAATTGTTCAGTTTTAAATCCTTTAGGTCAGAAGACAACTCTGTTGCCATCATCTATATTCATGTTCTTTGGACTGCATCTATAGGTTTTTTGGAAATGCTACTTATATCTTTCCTTCAGTTAAGTATCCATGCTACGAGGGGCATTTCTATGCAATCAAAATCACCCAGGACATTCACCTGACCATGGCATTAGCCAAATTTTGATCACCTTACAACTTGCCACTAGACAACACACTTGTGGCAGATTGCATTTGTATCAATAATGTTGTTGCCTGTTATCTGTAACAAATATCTTGTCTATGTTGCTATGCTAAGTGGCAAATATGAAAAAATTGCGATTTTATCGCGAGTTTTTCGGGCTGCCGATTTTATCGGCGATTTTTTCAACGATTTTTTGAAAAAATCGTTATCGCGATTTTTTGAAAAAATCGTTATCGCGAGTCGAAGGGAAAAAATCGTGGCAGCCTCCAACAGCGAGTTTATAATGCGATTTTTGGTTTTTTGTTTTTCATTTTTAGTTGGACAGACTTGCTTATGAGAGCCAAGGAGGGAAGGAGGAGAGCCAAGGAGGGAGATACGTGATTTACAAGCCCAAGATTGGACAAAAGTGAAGAATTTCTTGCGAGCCAAGCGAACAAAAATCGAATTTGGACCAAGTGTCTCCGGCAAAACGTTTTTCCAGGTATGGGCATCAAATTTGACCCATTTTTTTTTGTTTTTTTCTTGTTCTTCCATGGGTTTCTATTACCCATGTATTTTTCATCATTTGTGATTGCATTTGGTTGTGTTTTTGTTTTTGTTTTTGTTTTATTGAGAGGAGAGGGTTTATTTTGGTCAAAAATGCAAAAAATTGTTTGTTAAATTTTGTTTTTTATATTTCTTCTTGTGCTCTTAGTTTCTTCCTATTATTTTTGCATTGAGTCGATGGTTTTTTTTTGTGAAAAAAATGAAAAATGAAAATGTTGTATGTAAAATTGTAATTTTTTAATTTTATTTTTTAACTTGCAATTTTTCTTGTGCCCTAGGTTCAAATTTCAACATTCAAAGTTCAAAGTTTCCAACATGCCAAGGAAATTAGATCCTTTATGGGAATTTGGTGAACTTGATCATGGGTTTGACCGATTAAACTTGACTTGCAAATTATGTGGTCAACACATGGCAGGGGGGATATACAGGTTGAAATACCACCTGGCACAAATTCCTGGGCATGAAGTAGGCCCTTGCAGAAACACCAATGCAGAAATAATCAAAAGAGCCATGAACTCATTGGGAGAAATAGAAACCACTAAACTCAGCAAAGCAGCTCTGAAAAGTCAAATATCAGGGTTTGGAGTTGACCGTGAGAGTGGTAGTGGCTCTTCAGCATCAGCCTCTTCTACAGGCAGCCCCGTAGCTGCCTCCTCATTTTTTGTTCCTAGAACCACTGCCGGGGCACAGCCATCTATCTCCTCCCTTATTAAAAGAAAGGAGAAGGAAGAAGCCGATAAGTTGTTGGGCAAACTGTTTCTTTGGAGTGATATTCTTTTCAATGTTGCCAGGAACAATCCATTTTATCAGGCTACGATTGATGCTATCGCTGTTGTTGGCCCAGGATACAAAGCCCCTACATATCATGACCTTAAAGGGCGCATTCTGCAAAATGAGAAAGCTGACTGCACCAAGAGATTGGAAGAGTTAAGGGTATCATGGGAAGTCACAGGATGCACTGTGATGTCAGATGGTTGGACTGATCAAAGGGGTAGGACCCTTATTAACTTCTTGGTCAGTTGTCCCAAGGGGACAATGTTCATAAAATCTGTTGATGCATCTGCACATGTCAAAGATGCAAGATTATTATGTGATTTATTAGATGTGTTCATTATGGAGGTTGGGCCCCAAAATGTTGTCCAAATCATAACGGACAACGCTGCAAACTATGTTTTTGCTGGCAAGATGCTTATGGAGAGGTATCCGAGCATATTTTGGACACCTTGTGTTGCACATTGCCTTGATTTGATGTTGGAGGACATCGGAAAACTTGATTTTGTCAAAGATATTGTAGAATCATCAAAGAGAATCACAAAATTTATATATAACCATGGATCTGTGCTTCATTTGATGAGGACATTCTCCAACAAGAAGGAGTTGGTGCGGCCTGCTATTACACGATTTGCCACTACTTTCATCTCTCTTCAATCCCTCTTGAATTCTAAGTGGGATTTGAAGAGAATGTTTCTTTCAGATGAGTGGCGTGCTTTGACTATCAGCCGCAAATCAGAGGGACAGGCCATCTGCACGTTGGTGTCATATCAGAAAGATTTCTGGGTTGGAGTGGAAGAGGTGTGCAGCATTAGTGAACCTTTGGTAAAGGTTCTTAGATTGGTGGATGGAGAGAAGCCCGCAATGGGCTACTTGTATGAGGCCATGGATAGGGCCAAAGAAGCTGTTCGCAGCTATTATGATGATAAGGGTGATGAGGGGTTTCAGAGACAAATTCTTTTATGGGAAGTGATTGATGATCGATGGAACAACACACTCTATCGTCCCATTCATGCTGCAGGGCTCTTCCTGAACCCCGCATTTGCTTATTCATGTGGTTTTCTATTTGATGCTGAGGTCATGGATGGCTTTTTCACTTGTGTTCAGAAGATGGTGCCAAATCCATTAGAACGTGCAGAGATATCCAAAGAGATGGAGGTATATAGAATGGCAGGTGGCACCTTGAGCTTCGACATGGCTGTCCAGGATAGGACTGCTAAAATGCCAGGTAAGATTTTCATTATTTTAAAAATTTTCTTATGTTTGTAACTTTATAAGTTTATCTTATTTGTTGTAACTTGTAACTTGTATATGCATGGTGGAGGAGCTACGGTGACAGATTACCAAAACTCCAAAAACTTGCCATTAGAATACTCAGCCAAACATGTAGCGCTTCAGGATGCGAGCGCAACTGGAGTGTATTTGAAAAAATACACACCAAAAAGCGCAACAGGTAAAAAACTTAACATATTCCAAGTTTTTCCAACTGATTTTTGGAATTCATTAAATATTTTTTTTTAAATATTTAATTTATTAATTTATGACCCTTGTACAGGTTGGAGGGTCAGCGGCTCAATGACATGGTTTACGTCTACTACAATCTTAGATTGTGGGTGAGACAACTTGAGAGGACCCGTGATATGGAGGCCATCTCTTTAGATGCGATTGACACCACTGCTGAATGGAGGGTTGAGGTTGAGAGGCCTGTCATGGAGTCAGCGCCTGATTGGATAGAGCAGGAGGTAGTGGAGGGGGAGGACTCGGAGGAGGACGAGGAGGAGCAGCAGCAGCAGGAGGAGGAGGAGGAGCAGGAGGAGGAGGTGACACCACCTACCACTACTACCGGTAGAGGACGTGGTCTGCCTCCTTTAGCTCCTAGTGGTTCAGGTTCCCGTTCCGTTCTGGTGCTTCATTTTTTACTTCTAGAGCACGACAGAGCCCATTGCCAGTCCCGCCAGCTTCTTCATCTAGAGAGAAAGGCAAAGCTATTGTATTTTCTCGCAAGAGGGGCAGAGGAAATCAATAGTATAGGACCATAGGTTATATGGTGCATTGACATTCCTTTGTATATGACTGTTGACATTATGACTCATGATAATGAGATACATTATTATATTTTTGTTGATATTTTGAGGCTGAGTTGACTCTTGAGACTCAGGACTTAGTATTCAGGACAGGATTCAGTTTTATGTGTGATGTAGCACTAGACATGATATTACACATCTTATATATTAGTTTTTTTTTCATATTTATGTGTCAATGCATTTATTTTATGTTGTAGATGCTTTAGATATTAAAAAAATTGAAAAAAAATGAATATTTTTGTATGTGCCGATTTTTTCCCGATTTTTACGATTTTTTCTCGATTTTTACGAATTTTTCTGATTTTTTCCCCTCGGCGATTTTATCCCGATCGCGATTTTTTCATCTTTGAGTGGCACATCAGATAGTCAAATAGTTTTTTGACCTCCTGCGATCACACTTCCAAGTGACAAGTATGTACAGTCAACTACCTCTTGGTTACACTTTTGGTTGTGGACTAGATACTCGTCCAGTAACACTCAAGCTTTTCTACTCTTTGATGATTTGTTTTGATTTTATGATCTTTGGATGAGTTCATAATAATCTATTCCCAGACTTTCCAATATCTTTAGTTTGTGAATGGATACATTGCTTATTCCTGTGTAGAATAATTGCACAACTTGTGTGCGTAATCTGAAGTTAGTATGTGATGAAGCTTGCTTACGTATTGACTGAGTCATCTAAACCAACAAGGGTGATTATATGAGAAATCAGATACTTTTATCTACTCAAATCATTTTGCTTTCACTGCACTTTAAAAAATAAAACTTCAGATGATCTACCAGGAACTTTCTAAAGCATCTCTAAGTTCTGATATAAGCCTTCGAATATGTTTCTTATATAATCCGCGTAAACACCTTTAACCTCTAGCTATACATTAAAACTAGACTGTCAAACTCCCATTTACCTAACAGTTAAATGCATGTACACACACAGAATCCAAAAGCAAAGTTTCTTTCATAAGTATATGCTATATCCATTTGGTCCCAAAAGATGAGTCTCTTTTATACATCTAAGATTAGATATCATTTTTTTGGGATTCAACTGTGTTAAGTAAGTCATTCATCTATATGACCAATGCCATGAGAGGTAGTCTCAATTGATGAATTTCTCATGATTTTTGAATAGTCCACTTGGCACTCATTGCATCAGGCGATGCTCACAGGGGTGAAGAAGTGGGATTGAAACTAGTGAAATGAATCACATAATGTCAATCATCACTTCCAGGGCTTGCACCTGGTAACCAGGAATTCCCGGGAGGTCAGCCATCCCAGATTGCCTCTGGCTCAAGTGTGCTTAACTGTGGAGTTTTCTCCACAATCAATCCCACTTCTTCACGTCTGTGAGCATCACCTGATGCAATGAGTGCTAAGTGGGCTATTAAAAAATCATGAGAAATTTGTCAGTTACGACTACCTCTCATGGAATTGGTTATAGATGAATGACTTACTTAACACACTTGAATCCCAAAAAAATGATATCTAATATAATGCACTGCGAAAACCCTTCAATACATCTAAGATTTTTAACTTGTTTTTCAGTATCTTCTGCAATGATCCCTAATATATAGAATCTGTAGTTGCACCTCATCTTGTATGAAAGTAAATGTACCACTGTTGTGAATTAATAGTTTTAGCTACGAGAATGAGGCACTAGCTAGAAACTCAATTTTCAGCTATTAATAAATAGCAGGTAAAAACAAAGTCATGCTTTGCTTTTCAGTAATCAAGAGAGAGATTAGGAAGAAGCCTATCACGTGGTTTTCTTCTGCAGGAAAGGTATTGCTTACATTTCGAATGTAGCTGTTCGTCAAAGAAGGCGGAGAAGAGGTGTCGCTCGAAGATTAGTCATAGAAGCAGAAGCTTTAGCGAAGAGTTGGGGCTGCCGCTCCATTGCTTTGCATTGTGATGTTAACAATTCAGCAGCAGTAGCATTATACAAGAGCCAGGGCTTCAGATGTGTTAAGGTTCCTGAAGGAGCCAAGTGGCCTCACCCAAAGACACTACCTGGTTCTACATTCCACTTCATGATGAAACTCCTCCATGTACAATATTCTTAACTTTGATCTTATTGATCGACCCTTAACTTCTTTCTTTCATGCGTTGAAGATCAGAATGCTAATTATCTCTACCATTGCTGCTGCAATTTCATAGTGAAAGCAGGCTTATTGTACAGAAGATATGAAAGTAGGACATTTTCACTGTAACATAACGTTGACAGCCATGCTGCTGATTGTTTCCAGCTTCCACTCCCTAATGTTTCTTGAACTGGTCTTTTGGACAACTCTAAGCGGTCTCTATATTGTCTTTTCGTAAAGACTAATTCATAAAAGAATGGTAATCAAGGAGGATCATCCCCTATAGGGAAATGTAAGCAGGGTTGTCTAAAAGATGCAAAGAAAACTGTACTGTACCGTATTCGTATCTATGAAGAAATATAGCATATTGAGAATACTTGTCCAGTTAAGGTTGATGATGTGGGCTTAATCGAATTTATGGATTTCAAGACCCTGTCTATAACTTTAATTCTATGTTTGCCTATTTAAGCTTGTTAATTTTGGAAAGTTGTTGGTTAGGGTTAGATCTTTCTCTATGACAAACTTATGCAACCTGCAAAGAATAGCAGTATCTGCGTAGTCTTTTTCCATTATGGTGCTCCACTTTATGGCATGGATGTAATTGATACAAATGTTTCGTATGATGAATTATAAATATTATCATTTTAGCTTCTGGGGTTCAGGAGTTTTATAGTTGCCTAAACACTTCTATTGAATTATGTTTGAAGCCTGATAAATAATGGGCAGAAAAGAATGGTCATTACCTTATAATACATGAAGATTTATTTTGAATCTTTTTTGTTTGATCCAGATGCAACCAATCACAGAAGCGTCTAAAAAAGGAACACTTGTTAACTTTTAAAAAAAGTTGTGAACTGTTAACAACATAAAATTGAGAATTTCGGATTGTTCGAAAAAAATTGCAAAAGAATGCACAACATTATGAATTGTCAGAACCACAACTGTCAGTGTTAGAAGCTTACAGTTATTGTGTCAGTAGTGGCTGCTCTCATATTGCTTTTCTGCTTGACCATTATTCTAATGCTCTGATGGGACCTCTTCTAGAATTTATTGGCCTGTTGAAGAGAAGGAGACAGTATCTACAGAATGCCTCTTTTCTGAAGGGTACATTTGCTAAAAAAAATGGGAGGACTTGTCAGAACTTTGGATAGAATAATGGTTGGTTAGGGACTATGTTTTTAACATGGACAGAAACCCCCTATCAGGGAGGTATTTTGGCCAGTAATTCAGAGTAAAATTTAAAGTGAAATATATATATATATATATATATATATATTAACACACATACATATTAGATGTTTCTTATCATGATGCAATAAGCAAAACCTTCATCCGTTTGGGAATATTACAATGAAATATTGCCAACATACAACACCTGAAGAAGGTCCTTTTGGCTGCAAAGTCACAAATAGGGTATCTATTGCACTAAAGTCACTCTAGAGTTGCAAGTGGGCTGAACCACTTGAATGGTTCGTTTGGCTGGGTGAGAAGGGTGAAACAGGTTGGTGGGGATTTAAGACTTGGTGGAGGGGATACCTTTGAATCCTAGGAATTTTTTCTTAATAAATTTTTTCTTTAGTTATTAATAAGATGAAAACATGTGAATCGTTGGGTATGTGTTATATTCTTTACACGACTTATATGCACCATGAACAAATACAGCCCCCCCTGGTTCCACCCCCCTGCAATTTTTTTGGTGCAGTTTTTGCGTCTGTTTTTGGCGGCTTTTGGGCCCACGGTTTTGCTAAAAGCGATTTTGTAGCGCAAGGTGGTTTTGTAGTTTCGGTTATGGAACTACAGTTGGATTGACGGTTCATGTGTATGCTACATGATATATATTGTATTGTAACGCTGTACAGAAAATATTATGAAAAACGCTTGCATTTTTAACCGGGTTTGGGTTTTCAAGATAAAATCTGTGTAAATTTGTGTGTTTTCAATTGTATCTTTTCTGTTTATTAAGAATATGTTTGCAGTGATTAATTGTACAAGGTTAAGACCTACATAATTTGAGAGTATTAAAAAAAAATAAAAAAAGAAATTGTCCACTACAACAACATCCACACCTTGAGTTATCTTAAAGACAACTGCCCTAGTTCAAAAAATCAAAATTGTCACAAGGGCTCATGATCCATATAATCATAAAACTTTAAACATAATAAATTTGTCCAACTAACATACATAAAGAAATTAACAATGAATAAAGAGCATTGCCATGATGCAATAATGTTCATGCTTATATTGGGTGAAGGTCATCTTGGTCCTTGGGGATGGTACCTAATCATCTTTAGTAAAATCCATATTTGTGATAAAGGGATCCCACCCATCATTCTCCTAACTAGGCTTAGTGTTGAGCAGGAAAATCCCCTCTGCGGACAGAGACGATCCCTTTAGCCCTAGGGTGGGTCTAGCAACAAGGGAACATGCTGAATTCCTGAATTCCTAGTTTGTAAATGAAAGATGGACTGGGATAGATATCCTAACTCGGTCCAATGCTTTTGTTGTGACACGCAGCAGCGATCCTTCGATCGTTGTCTTCACGCCTTGCGCTCCGTTGGTGATGACGTCCATGTACTTGCACAAAGATCAAACAAACGATGAAAGAATACAAGCATATACATTCATCTACAACTATTCAACTGGTCAAGGAGAGTTAAACACTTCGCATATAAATGGAAACAAAGTTGGAACCAGAAACCAATCATGTATTATTGATATAGAAAAAGAAGTTTACAACCTTATGCCTTGACGTCGCAGATCTCCTTCGATGGGTTCAGTTGGCACGTCTCAAGCATTCGTTCGTTGTTCGACTTAATGAGGCAATGGGCTTAAACTCTCTCTCAACAATGGATTCTTCTCTACTTTCTCCAACACACCAACTATAACTATGACTGTTCAACTAGCTGAATCGATGCGAGGAAGAAGAATTTATAGGAGAGGAGGAGGAGGTTTGGGATTCCACATAAGGTGGAGGAGAGGTCTATCCCTTTGGGGAGTTGCACATTTGTAGGAACTAATAAGCCAAAGGGACAAACTCGACTTGATTCAGTCGAACAAACCATGATGACTCTGCTGACGAAGCTGTTAATCATAGAAGCTTTGTTTCTATTTAAAAAAAAAATTCAAAAGCAGCTCGGCGTGGGCACCCTTCTGAGACAGAGCACCAATAGGCGTGAGGCTTAGTGCTAATTTCTTCATGGGCGTGAGGCCATAACTGCTTACCAGTGCCAACACAAAATCATATGTTTTTGAAGGTTAGCTTAAGGAATGATCAACAAAGAATTTGTTCTTGACATGCCAAGGGATGCAATGACATTTATGGTAATGTATGACAATACACAAGGGTCACTGAAATGGTCCTCCAATGTTCGGGATGGGAATTGCAGGCACGGTGACAAAATACTGTGTAACAAATGCTCCCTAAAGCATGATGTCCGAGAGAGAGGGAGGGGTGAAATGCTTTATGAGAACATGTCCAAACCAAAATGCCACCGTCAGAAAACTTGCAAGATCAAATACAATTGATATCTCTGATACATGAATATGTGGCATGGGTGCAACCATCCATAATAGAGAACATACAATAAGATCCAAGGTATGGATGCAACCATCCATTAAGAAGGATCATCAAATAGACTCAGGTATGGTCGCAACCATCCAATCAGAGGAGTCATGCATATAGTCATGATAAACCAAATCGTTCCGCAGCCTGGATTTCATCAGACAAAACCCAGGGTCTTGCCCTCCGTCTCGACCCGAACAAGTACAAATTCAAGCATGCGAATGAATGAAATAAAGTCGAACATGCAAGAAAGTCACCTGATTACTAGCCAATGATGAAAACTGTTAACAGGGGTGAGAGAAACCACCAGTAATGACAATGGCTCTCAAGGTACAACTAGTACAATCCGCGGAATGTGAACAATGAGCTGAAGTTGAACATCCGCGAAATCACTCGATCGAAGGCCAATGATGAGAACTTGCCGTCGAATGCGAAGAACTTACCATTGAGGCATGCAAGCTCTAAGGTACCAGAAGGGAGTCTTTAGATTAACTTCCTAGATAATGAGCTGAAGTCGACAGGAAGTGACCGGTCGAAGGAGGGCCATAATGTTTCCCACATCATCGACACAAGACAGAGGAATAAGTTGATAGTGAATTAGGACTAAACAGAGAATCAGGGGTTGAAAAATGCAGAAAGAACTTCTCTTGAACATATTGGCAACACGACTCCAGAATTTGGCAGTATTTGACATCAAGGGATCTGAGGTTATGGTGACATGGCAAAGAGCGGATGAGAGGTCAAAACAGATAACCCAAACCCATGGAGGCAAAAATGACGAATGTGGGATATCCCCAACCCGACACGAATTGCAGACAAGTGTCATGTTCAAGAGTGACATTTTACTGAGACGACTAAGAATTGGTTCCATTTTCCCCCACTATTTATGGTGAGTACCTCTTTATTTTTACACAAGCTTGAAGATGATAGCATATGCTTGTCATATAAGTTGTCTTTCAGACAAATCCATCCTAGTACATTTTACGGGCCCTAGAAAGGAGGAACTTGGTAATGTCATGGTGACGATTTCTAATGTCATTTAGTTTTAACGAGTCCGACAAAGAGAAAACTCGTCATCTTTTCATGTTTAGAGAGTTTGAAAAGAGGCGAAAAGAAAACTCCAGATGGCCCTTTTAGTAAATAGTCCCTCATACCCGAAAAGGTAAAAAACAAAATATGAGAGAACCTCTTAGTCGCGATTGGCTAAGGTATTCCTTTTTCTTAAATAGTTTATTTCAGCTCGAAAAAGGGGTAAATGTATACTGGGTAAACGTCGTTTCACAACCTTTAAGGAGTTCGAAACGACAAGAGCTCGACAATCTTTTCATGTTTTGAGAGTCAGAAAAGAGCTGAAAGTTGACTCCTCTTGGAGGAACGAGTGGTATTAAGGGTAGTAATTGGTTCTGGTGATGGTGGAACTGCTAAGAACAAGTAAAGGTCAAGAGGATGGCTAACAAGACCACTCATTGCAACGGTTCCTCAGGAATGGGTAAAACAACCAAGTCAGGGCATATGATCGGCCGAGCAGATGGTAACTATGGAATGAGAAAACCAAGGCTCATCTAGCAAAACAAGCTGATAAAATGGAAATCACGAGAGGTAAAATAAGAATGGTTTTATTTTTACACAAGCTTGAAATCAGGAAACTCTGCTTGAAGTTGGTTTAATTTTTACACAAGCTTGAACCTTATTAGAAAACTATGCTTGCAACCGGTTTCATTTTTACACAAGCTTGAAATGGAAACAAACTATGTTTGAAATAAGTTCGCATGCCCCCAACATGATGACTCAATTCGAGGTACATCGTTATGACAAATCCCTTCTGCAGACAAATGCGATCCCTCTAGCCCTAGAGTGGGTCTAGCAACTACGGGAACATACTAACATCTACCTTCCTAGATTGTAAATGAAATTCAGAGCAAGGAAGATGACTTACCTTGTTCTAATGCTATGTTGTCGTCTTCTGTCGAAGCTTCTTGATTTGTCGTCTCCCCAAGCTCGATACACACTGCTACTTACGTCTAATTGCTTGTACAGATAGTCAAGACACCACAACAAGTGTAAAATCACGACAAACATAAAACAATTACAACCTGTCTAACTGATCAAGGAATGCTATACTCTTATTATAAATGTAAACACGAGTGGAAGATAAACATTCGTTACATTTTATTATGATAAAGACAAGGGGAGTTTACAACTAAGCCTTGATGTCGAGGCTTTCCTTTGGCAAGTCCATATCCAGGCACGTTTGCAACACCTTCATACACAAAGGTCTAAGATCTCACTATGTTCCTAACACACAAAAACAATCACACTTTGCTCTATTCTTTCGAAGCTATAATAGCACTATAATTGCTTCTTCTCTCTGTGATTGCCACTTCTAACTAGCTAAGGCAACAGAGTTGAAGGAGGTCTCCTTATATAACAAACATAGTTGAAGGAGGTCTCCTTATATAACAATGGAGGAGGGTATGGGCCTTCAAATAATGGGAAAGAAGCTTATCTTTTGGAGTAGTTCCTATTTTATTGGAACAAGAAGCCCAAAGGGGAATTCCTCGGCCATATCCTCAAAACAAACTTCCAGCTCTCCACTTCGTGAAGCTTCTAGTAGTGGAAACTTCGTTTCTATTTTAAAAAAATTTCCAAAAGAGGATCGGCACGGGTTAGACATTAAGACAGAGCGTCGATCAGCGTGGGTCTCAGTGCAAATATCTGCTATCGGCGCGGGTCAAACACTGAGACAAAGCATTGACCTTGAAAACCAGGGTTTTATACGGATCTTCTAGAAAATTTGTAAAGGGAGATGAATTGGCAGATCCCCTCTGTGGAAAGAGGCGATCCCTCTAACCCTAGGGTGGGTCTAGCAACTACAGGAACATACTAACATCTACCTTCCTAGATTGTAAATGAAATTCAGAGCAAAGAAGATGACCTACCTTGTTCTGATGCTATGTTGTCGTCTTCCATCGAAGCTTCTTGATCTGTCGTTCTCCCCAAGCTTGATACACGCTGCTACCAACGTCCGATTACCTGTACAGATAGTCAAGACACCACGACAAGCATAAAATCACGACAAACATAAAACAATTACAACCTATCTAACTGATCAAGGAATGCTAGAAATCTCATTATAAATGTAAACGAGAGTGGAAGATAAACATCAGTTGCATTTTATTATGATAAAGACAAGGGGAGTTTACAACCAAGCCTTGATGTTGAGGCTCTCCTTCCCCAGGTCCGTATCCAAGCACGTTTGCGACACCATCATACATAAAGGGCTAAGATCTCACTATGTTCCTAATCACACAAAAACAATCACACTTTGCTCTATTCTTCCGAAGCTATAATAGCACTATAATTGCTTCTTCTCTTTGTGATTGCCACTTCTAACTAGCTAACTAAGGCAACAAAGGTGAAGGAGGTCTCTTTATATAATAATGGAGGAGGATGTGGGCCCTCAAATAATGGGAAAAAAACTTATCCTTTGGAGTAGTTCCTATTTTATGGGAACAAGAAGCCCAAAGGTGAATTCCTCGGCCATATCCTCAAAACAAATTTCCAGCTATTTGCTTTGCAAAGCTTCTAGTCACGGAAACTTCGTTTTTATTTAAAAAACTTTCAAAAAGAGGATCGGCGCGGGTCAGACATTAAGACAGAGTGCCGATCGACGCGGGTCTCAGTGAAAATCTCTGCTATCAGCATAGGTTAGACATTAAGACAAAGTGTCGACCTTGAAAACTAGGTTTTTATAGAGATTTTCCAGAAAAGCTGGAAAGGGAGATGAATTGGCAGACAAAGTTTGGTTCAGAGGTATGTATTCCATGCTTGGAAAGTACACAAGGGACATTGTATGGGTCCTCTAGGATCAAGGAATAGGGAGTATAGGGACAGTGACAAATTGCTGTGTAATAGATGCCCCCTAAAACATGAAGTCGAAACATGAGTGGGGTGAAATGCTTTACTAGTATGTGCAAGGAACCGGACGCTACCGTCGGGAGATCTGCAAATCAAGCATATATACATATACATAACTAGAATCTCTGATGAAAATACATGAATCAAGGTATGGATACAACCATCTGTGAAAGAGACCATGGTATGGTTGCAACCATCCATCTGAAAGAAACATGTATCCAATCATGGACAAATCATATCGCCTTGCAACTTGGACTCTAGAGAATAAAATCCAGTGTCTTGTGCTCTGTCACGACTCGAATGAGTACAAATTCAAGCATGTGAATCAATGCGCTGAAGTCGAACATGCAAGAAAGTCACCTGATTACCAGCCAATAATGAAAGTTGTTAACAAGCGCGAGAGAGACCACCAATAATGACAATGGTTCTTTAGGTACTACTAGTACAATCCACGAAATGTGAACTATGAGCTGGAGTCGAACACCCGTGAAATCACTCGATCAAAGGTCAATGATGAGAACTTGTCGTCGAATGCGAAGAACTTGCCATTAGGGCATGCAAGCTCTAAGTTTCTAGAAAGGAGTCTCTAGATCGAATTCTTGGATAATGAGCCGAAGTCGATAGGAAGCAATCGGTTGAAGGAGGGTCATAATGAATCCCACATCATCGACACGAAACAATGAATTTGATATGAGTGTTAATCAAGACTGAAACAGAGGATCAGGGTATGTAAAAATTGCAAAAGGATTTTCTCTTGAACATATTGACGACACGACTTTGGAATTTGGCAGCATTCGGCTCAAATAGGATTAGAGGTCATGTTGGCAAGATTGGTAATCGAATGAGAGGCAAAGGGATTTCCCAAACTCATGGAGGCAAAGTGATAGAGTGAAGATATCCCAACCCGACACAAACTGTAGATAAGTGTCATGTTCAAGAGTGACATACTGCCGACACAACTGACGAATAACTTCCATTTCCCCCCACCATTTTTGGCGAGTACTCCTTTATTTTTACACAAGCTTGAAAAGGATAACATATGCTTTTCATATAATTTTGTCCTTCGGACAAATCCATCTTAGTACATTTTACGAGCCCTAGGAAGGAGGAACTCGGTAATGTCATGGTGACGATTTCCAATGTCATTTAGTTTTAACGAGTTTGACAAAGGGAAAACTTGACATCTTGTCATGTTTAGAGAGTTTGAAAAGAGGCGAAAAGAAAACTCTGGATGGCCCTTTTCGTAAATAGTCCCTCATACCTGAAAAGGTAGAAAACAAAATATGAGAGAACATCTTAGTTGCGATTGGCTAAGGTATTCTTTTTTCGCAAATAGTTTATCCCAGCCCGAAAAAGGGGTAAACGTATACTGGGTAAACGGCGTTTTGCAGCCTTTAACGAGTTCAAAACGACAAGAGCTCGACAACCTTTTCATGTTTTGAGAATCAGAAAAGAGCTGAAAGTTGACTCCTCCTGGAGGAACGAGTGGTATTAAGGGTAGCAACTGGTTCCGATGATGGTGGCACTGCTAAGAACAAGTAAAGGTCAAGAGGCTGGCTGACAAGACCACTCATTGTAGCTGTTCCTCAGGAATGGGTAAAACAACCAAGAGAAGGCATATGATCAGTCGAGCAGATGGTAACGATGGAATGAGAAAACCAAGGCTCATCTAGCAAAACACGCTGATAAAATGGAAATCACGAGAGGTAAAATAAGAATGGTTTCATTTTTACACAAGCTCGAAATCAGAAAACTCTGCTTGAAGTTGGTTTCATTTTTACAAAAGCTTGAAACTTTTTAGAAAACTATGCTTGCAATCGGTTTCATTTTTACACAAGCTTGAAATGGAAACAAACTATGCTTGAAATAAGTTTGCATGCTCCCAACATGATGACTCAATTCAAGGTACATGCCCCCTAGCTTCAGTGCATTCTCCTGAGCAGACTGCTGGCTACCAACAGATGGATGGTGGGAAGAGTCAAAGACTCCACTGGGATTTTACGAGATCTGATCAAAGACTCGAATTGAAAAGGGAACCCTATCCTTTTCAATGAGGTTGACATTGTAAAAGAACTATCCTCATGACCTAATTCATTTTTTAATGAGGTTGACATAGCAAACGAACTATCCTCAAAGAGCTTGTTTCATTTTTTAAGGAGCTTGACACAAGAAAACGAACTATGCTCCGACGAGCTTGTTTCATTTTTTAAGGAGCTTGACACAAGAAAAAGTACTATGCTCTGATGACCTTGTTTCATTTTTTAAGGAGCTTGTCACAAGAAAACGAACTATGCTCCGACGAGCTTGTTTCATTTTTTAAGAAGCTTGACACAAGAAAACAAACTATGCTTCGACGAACTTGTTTCATTTTTTAAGGAGCTTGACAAAAGAAAACAAACTATGCTCCGATGACCTTATCATGACGAATAAGAAGTCATGGCTTCCAAGAGTTTCTCATCCGACGGGAGAACAACACTCTGGAAATTAGGATCCAATGCCCCTAGTAGATTGTGTACTACCTCACTGACTGAATTATCAGTGGACACAGACATGGAACAGGTGGCCACATAATTGACCTATGGCGGGGAAGATATCACCGACAGGTAAGGACTAAGAAGGGATGACGGTAGACCAAACGTCACATTAGGACCAAAGAATGAAAGTTGATCAATGGTCACTATCCAACCTTTATGTGGAAAACAGATCACACGAAAGAGGGAAGAGACAAGCACGCCCATGGCTTAAGCATAGTCGTGTCCCAGGAGTAAATTAAAATGCAAGGGGCCTTGGAAAACCATCACGTTTATATAGACAATTTTCCCTCCCAAAGTAATAGGCAACTTCGAAATGATCCCTAATGGTTGACTTGTGCCTTTGTTAAAAGCCAATAGATTCTGAGTAATGGGCACAAGCTGCGAGGAATCTAAAGCTTGCCAGGTAGTTGACGACAAAATACTAACCGAGGCGCCTTCATCTATAATCGTGCCCAGTATGACCATATTTCATCTCTGTACAATGATCTCAAAGGGCACATAAGAAGGAAGACAATATCCCGTAAATCGACTCCAATCAAAGGAAGCGACTAAACTACATGGAGGGGGTGCCATAGGAATAAGAGGATTATCCCCTCGCATTACGAGAGCAGAAAGACCATCCTCCTGGGCTCCAGGAACGAGAGCAGGAGGATCAATTTTTGGAACTCTGGCAATAGGAGTTGGATGATACCCCTCCTGGATCATGGAAATAGGAGGATCGCCCTCTGATCTTGGGGAATCAAAGGGAACAAAAAAAACCTGGCTAGGATGAGACCCACTCTCGACGGAAAGACCCGATGAACTGTAGATGGAATCAGGTTGACATTTTTCTCAATCAATGATTGGTCGGGAATGGACTCGGGAGACTAACTTTCAGAGAGGGTAGAATTGAACGGAGACGAATCCCGATCAATGGGTTGATAAACTTTTGGAGGATTGGAAGAGAAATTTCGGTAACCGACGGGAAGACAAGACTCAAAAGTCGAAAGGGTATCCAATACTTTAGAAGCTTCATCCATATAAGGACAAAGGTGAATGGGATGGTTCCCTTCACACAACCTACAAGGAAATTTGATCTTACCTTGTTTCTTACGAGTATCATTATCTTTAGCTAAAGGCTCATCATCAACATGAAGAAGGATGAATCGGGCCAACATACCACACTTCTAGCACCTTGGGAATACCAGGGCAATCACGAAGAAGATGGTCACCCTCACATAGCTTGCAAGGGAATTTAACTTTGCGAGATAGAGTGGGAGGTTTCTCAATATTAGTTGCACGGGTAGCAAAAGCTGCTGATTCCCCCTTAGCTTATTTTCCTTCTTCTTCTTCGACTCCTTCTTCTTCTTCTTCTTCTTAGCCACCTGGATAATAGAATCCAGAATTTCACCAGGCGATGAGGAAGAACGAGGTGAAGAAATAGGCGAAGAAGGTGAGGGGTCAATCCTAAGATCAACATGGGGTTGACATGGTTCAGGCGGAGGAGAACTTGGTTGGACAAAGGTTGGAACACTCGGGACCACTAAGGTTGAAAATAACCAAACGGGTAAACCAATAGTTAACCTAGGAAGGGACAACGTCACCATATAAAGGGAGCCAACATTTTCAAAAGAAGGAAAAGGACCAGGACTCCCATCAGATGGGGATCCTTGACTGGTAAACCTAGGAAATGTTGCAATTGACCTCACCCTAAGAATCACCAAGGAATATAAATTTAACCGGGGATATTTCGTGGGTAGTTAATCTTATAACATTGAAACAAGACTGTGCCTTTTCATGTTTTAAGAGTCGAGAAAAGGACAAAATGTGACTCTAGTCACTTTCGGATTTAACGAGCTCGAAAGGACAAGTGCTCGATGATCTTTTCAAATTTAAAGAGCCAGTAAAGATAAAAAATGACTACTCAAGGTATTCTAGGCATAAAGGGTTACCAGGTAATCGTGAATTGCAATATACACCTTGGTGATCAAATGAAAGAGAAATGACCAAGGACTTGACGTACGACAACCAATCTCCCGAATGTTGTGTTCGGTGTATGACGGTTACAGGGCGGCAGACTCGGCTTCCTATGGATAAAGGCTCGAAATCTATGAGGGTCTCCCTTTATATACGTGACGGTATGGAGCGCAAGTCTGTACTAGCGCTGTGTAATGCAATATTGCGAGTGACAACTGCTAGGTTTAACGACGCCGGAACACGTCATTAGCCTAGACTTCTAAGTGTGACCGTTAAGTTTCAATGCTTCCTTAGATTTATTGAATAAATTTTAACAGTTTATGTTGAACTATGTTTCAATTCCAAGGCCCTACCACTATCTTCTGAGAACTTCTATATGCAGCTACATGAGAAAAAAAATCTTTCAATTTGATGAATGCTATCTAATTAAGGGAAGAGTCTCAAAGAATGATGCAACAAATAGTAATACTACAAACGAAACTTTTTCCCAATTAAATGACTTTCACTATCTCAAAGTAATCTAAAACATTCAAAGATGCGAATTATGCAATGTAATCTATTCAATTTTTTTTTTTTGAAAACTATGCAATTATAACCTATGCACAATTTCATTTTTCTTTTGAATGAATAAGAATGCACTCAATGCACTTTTCGATGAAATGAGAATCTACTTGATGCATGCTTTTAATGAAAGAGAATGCAGTCAATGTGATTTTTAGTTTTCAATCATTAAACAATGTAATCTAAGTTCAATGATAAATTTCAAACATGACTTTTCAATGCAACTTGATCTAATGCATTTTGACAAAAAGCAAACTTTGAGACGAAAAATAAATGAATGCAAATTTCCTTAATGCCAAAAGGGTGCAACAAACATTAAGAATACAATCCTGTTTTGAACACTTTGTAACGAAATTCCTCAAAAGGCTACAAGACATATGAGTTCAAGCACAAAGAGGACTTCCAAAGCCTGGGCTCAAAACAAGACATTCATTCCCTTTTACATCAAGCAATCATACAAAGAAGACTTCAGCTGAACAATGAGCAATGTAATCTATGCTCACAAGTGAACAAGCAGACCAAATGAACTCAGACAACCACTTGAGACTTGATCACTCAATCAACCAAAAAGAAAAAGGCAATCAACTAGAGATGGCTCACCAAGCAAGGAGACTGACTCAATTAGTAGAGTGATGTCCTACGAAGCACGCAACCAGGAAATTGATGCACAATCCTAAAAAACGTAGGATCCCAACAGAAAGGAAAAAAAAACAACCAAAAACCAAGCCAAAAAGCCAATTAAACCAACTTGAGTGAAGGGGAGAAAATGTAAATCATGCAGAGAAAAAGACCGGAAGGGAAAGACACATTGGTGAAAGACTTAGGGAAAAAACCTTAATTTTCCACACACATAGGAATGGGCGCGACTTTTGGGGTTGAAACTAGCGTTGAAAGCTCAATTGGCGCGATTGTATAACTGACAAATAATGCTGATTGGCCTGATGGACGCGACTTTTGGGGCTGAAACTAGCGCTGAAGGCCCAATTGACGCGATTGTATAATTGACAACTAACGCTAATTGGCTTGATTGGCGGGACTGTCAGAAAAATAAAAGCGCCAATTTCTGAAAAAATAATAAAACAAAGAATTTCTCCTAACCAAGACCAGACTCACCACTTCAAG
The DNA here is from genome assembly GCA_034641835.2 of Pinus albicaulis. Classification (NCBI taxonomy): domain Eukaryota; kingdom Viridiplantae; phylum Streptophyta; class Pinopsida; order Pinales; family Pinaceae; genus Pinus; species Pinus albicaulis. The sequence continues at coordinate 1,220,258,137 of CM076583.1, read as the reverse complement.
CAAAAACTAAAAGATTGTAATTGATGAAAAACATAGGAAAAAACAGAGAAATGGTTGTTCAACTAAACTTGTCGAATGACTAAGACCTCAAAGAGTGACAAACTCAAAGGAAACTCCCCAGCGCAGTCGCCAATTTGTTGTGCAGGCAAATCCCCTTTGTGGACAGAGGCGATCCCTCTAGCCCTAGGGTGGGTCTAGCAACAAGGGAACATGTTGAATTCTTGAATTCCTAGTTTGTAAATGAAAGATGGATTGGGATAGATATCCTACCTCGGTCCAATGCTTTTGTCGTGGCACGCAACAACGATCCTTCGATCTTTGTCTTCACGCCTTGCGCCCCGTTGGTGATGACGTCCATGCACATGCACAAAGACAAAACAAATGATGACAACATACAAGCATATACATTCATCTACAACTATTCAACTGGTCAAGGAGAGTTAAACACTTTGCATGTAGATGGAAACAAAGTTGGAACCAGAGACCAGTCATGTATTATTGATATAGAAAAAGAAGTTTACAACCTTATGCCTTGACGTTGCAGATCTCCTTCGACGGGTTCAATCGGGCACGTCTCAAGCATTCGTTCGTCGTTCGACTTAATGAGGCAATGGGCTTAAATTCTCTCTCAACAATGGATTCTTCTCTGCTTTCTCCAACACACCAGCTATAACTAATGACTGTTCAGCTAGCTGAATCAATGTTAGGAAGAAGAATTTATAGGAGAGGAGGAGGAGGTTTGGGATTCCACATAAGGTGGAGGAGAGGTTTATCCCTTTGGGGAGTTGCACATTTGTAGGAAATAATAAGCCAAAGGGAGAGCTCGAATTGATTCAGTGGAACAAACCATGATGGCTCCGTTTACGAAGCTGTTAAGCATAGAAGCATCGTTTCTATTTTAAAAAATTTCCAAAAGTAGCTCGGCGCGGGTACCCTTCTGAGACAGAGCACCAATAGGCACGAGGCTCAGTGCTAATTTCTTCATGGGCGTGAGGCCATAACTGCCTACCAGTGCCAACCCAAAATCATATGTTTTTGAAGGCTTGCTCAAGGAATGATCAATAGAGAATATTTTCTTGCATGCCAAGGGATGCAATGCCATTTATGGCAATGTATGACAATACACATGGGTCACTGAAATGGTCCTCCAATGTTCGGGATGAGAATTGCAGGGACGGTGACAAAATACTGTGTAACACTTGGGTTGTTTTTTCAACTTCATAAATGACTAGAGCTAGTTGAGGATACTTTTTCATCTTAGGGTGGAAAATGTGGTTGAATGTGGCACCTTAAAACATATTGTCTTCTTTCACACATTACCCAAATTGCATGGTGTTGTGCCTTGCTCTTAGAGTGTTGACATCACATGGAACATGTAAGAGATTAAGAGGCTAATTTCTTATGACATAGGGGGCATTCCATTAAAATTCCAATAGTTGGTGTAGGTGTGTCATCACCACTTTGATCTTGTTAACCTAAGCAATGATCTATAGGTGAATATGTGCACATATCAAAGCAGTGTCATACTCGATAAATCATTTTTCATGTTGTGTTTTTAGAAATAGAGCTTTGTGCCTTCGTTTCCATATATTCTAATGAGTAGCATCATTATGTTCAACTAAAAATCGATGTAAGTCTTTCCCCTAATAATGTGGCTTTCCATGAAATAACAACATGGAGGATTTGATTACATGATTTGAATGATAAATCTCAACTATATGTAGGATAAATGCAAAACCAAAATAGGGATTTAAAGATTCAAATTTCCATATATAGAACATTTCCCATGAGGCACTGTTGCAGTGTTATTAATGTTAGGCCCAAGGCAAGGTCATAAAAAATGATCAAGGAAAAATGGATTTCTTATGATATACATATGGGTTCCACATATTTTAAATTGCTTTTTTTTTGGACTTGAGCCTCCACAATTTGTTTAGAATGACATTAAGCATTAGATTTTAACAAAGCTATGTATATCCATTTTATGCCCTATATTTCTTGAAAGCAATGACCTATTCCATTCATAATCTTTCCACCATGTAATGGGATCTTAGAGGGCCAATGCAATCACAAAAGAGTCATTGATGAGCTCCTCAATGTGATTCAATACCAACATATCAAGATTGGCTAGGTAGAATCTAACTTTTAACTATATCCATTACAAATAGCCCCTAGCTTGTATGTTAAAGACATTAGTGATCTTATTGATGACTCTTTTGAAAATTGGATCATTAAGAACCAAGTAATTTTAATAAGAATTCTATCATTGTAGGTCAAGATAGGGGACCGCCATATGGACTCTAATTATTGAAAGACAAATAAGATGTAAGTGAATCTTCCTTTTAGACAAGATAAGGATTAACTACCTCCCATGCTTCACATACACTTTGGGCCACAAAGGTGCCTTGATATTGATGTACACTAAATTAGTGATATTAAGTCTTTGTAGGTTAAGGCCTTTGTTTTGTATACCTAAACACACTATACTTATTTATATGAATAATCTATGTTTATTTTGTATGTAAGCTTGTAATTTTGTAATAATGTTTTAGACTCTTGTAATTTTGTATTTTGTAGAAAGATTCCTATGTTAAATAAGGCCTCAAATAAATAAATAATACACAAGAGATAAATTTGTTAAAAATGTATATCTCTCTTAAAGGTAACTTGGGACAAAAGTTAGAATTTTAATTCCTCTTTTGTTAAAAATTGTTTCCATTCTCTTTTGTATCATCATTATAAAATCAATCATTGAAATATTATTACTCATTTGAGTAGGATCATTTGGAGATGTATTCAACACTATTACCGATGAAATAGGTAACTACAGTGGTACCTACTTTTTGACGTAGCAAGAAAAACACCTGATTTTGAAAAGTGGTGATGCAAAATCATTTTTATTTTTTTTAGCATGTTTTGGCACTTTAATTTTGTTTATTTTTTATTTTATATTATTATTATTATTATTTATTATTTATTTTTATTTTTATTTTTAATTAATTAATTAATTATTATTTTTATTTATTTATTTATTTATTTTTTTTTCTTTTTTTCTGTTATGCTTTTTATGTCGATTTTGAATAGTGGTGGCGTATCATCACCAACATTTTTTTAGAGGATTTATTTTGACACTACATTTTCTAATGTCTTCTTCTTCTTCTGTGAGATGTTTATTTTAAAGTGCATTTATGTACTTGTGTTTTAAAAAAAAAAAAAAAAAAAAAAAAATAAAAAAAAAATTGTAATGATATCTTCACTTTTTCACATAGATAAAAAATGAAAAAAGGGTCAATATTATAAAGTTTATATTTTCTACAAGTTTATATATTGTTAATTAATTTTTCAATGCACATCAAATAATTGTCGCTAAAAAACCAATATTTTGAACGATATGACAAAAAAATACAAATTTTCAATACAAATAGAATGCAAAAAATACACTTTTAGAGACTTTTTGTTAAAAAAAACATGTCTAAGAAAATAACATTTTTATTGAATTTTATGTCAAAAAATAATAGTAATCACATGGTTTTTGTAAAAAATAAGGATTCTTCTCATAAAATATCAAAGTCTAAACATTGCAAGTAAAACTGATTAATAGATCTAAAAAATGAGCTTTGTTTGCAAGCATAACTTAAAGATCCTCAACAATATCAACTAATACATGTTCAACATCATCTAGAACATCATTGATGACTTCTTCCGCAACATTTTCTACTTCATTTTGGTCATTGTCATTTTCTAATGGATCTTTCATGTCTGTAAATCTTCCAAAGTGTCCATTTCCAATCATTCCATATAATGGTGGTTGAGGTTCCTTTTTTTTTTGCCACACATGATTCATTAAAATCCCCTTTCCTCAAACCAACTTCTTGCTTCGCATTTGGAAGGAATTCAAGAGCGTTAATTCTTTGTTGAATAAATTTGCATTGCAGTGGGTCTTTCTAAATGGAAATGCAATTTCTTCCTTTTGGTAGGCAACATGCTAATGTTGTACCTAATAATCAAGTACAAAAGAAATAAGTAAGAAAAATAGTATAAAGACATAAAAAGTAAAAAAATAAAATATTTAAATTTAAATTTGTATAATAAAACTTACTTGAACCTAAAAATAGATCCAAAACCCAATCTCCTTATTTTGACGGCGTCACCGGGCCTGCCTCTGGCCCCCGGTTAGGCGGAGGGCAATTCCGAGAATCGCCCTCCGCCCAGCTGGGGGACGGAGGCAGGCTGGGCAGTCCTCAACGACACCACCCAGCCGACCTCTGCTCAGCTGGGGGCGATTCTCGGAATCGCCCTGCGCCCAGCTAGGGGTGATTCTCAGAATTGCCCTTTGCCCAGCTGGGAGCGATTCTCGGAATCGCCCTCTGCCCAGCTGGGGGTGATTCTCGGAATCACCCTCCACTCAGCCGGGGGACGGAGGCAGGCTGGGCGGAGTCGTCGAGGGTTGCTGAGCCTGCCTCCGGCCTTTGGTTGGGGGGAGGCAGGCTGGGAAACCCTTGATGGTGACACCCGGTTGGCCTCCGGCTCCCGGCTAGGCGGAGGGAGATTCTCAGAATCACCCTCCGCCCAACTGGGGGCCGGAGGTTGGCTGGGCGGCACCGTCGAGGGTTGCCCAGCCTGCCTCTGGCCCTCGGCTGGGCGGAGGCAGGCTGGGCAACCCTCGATGGCCCCGCCCGGCTTGCCTCCGACCTCTGGCTGGGCGGAGGGCAATTCTTAGAATCACCCTTGGCTGGGCGGAGGGCGATTTCGAGAATGACCCTCGGCTAGGCGGAGGGTGATTCCGAGAATCACCCCCGGCTGGGCGGAGGGTGATTCTTAGAATCGCCCTCCACTCAACCAGGCGTGATTCTCGGAATCACCCTCCGCCTAGCCGAGGTCATTCTCGGAATCGCCCTCCGCCTAGCCAAGGGTGATTCTAAGAATTTCCCTCCGCCCAACCAGAGGTCGGAGGCAAGCCGGGCGGGGCCATCGAGGGTTGCCCAGCCCGCCTCTGCCCAGCCGAGGGCCAGAGGCAGGCTGGGCAACCCTCGACGGTGTCGCCCAGCCAACCTCCGGCCCCCGGCTGGGCGGAGGGTGATTCCGAGAATCTCCCTCCGCCTAGCCGGGAGCCGGAGGCCAACCGGGTGTCGTCATCAAGGGTTTCCCAGCCTGCCTCCACCCAACCGAGGGCCGGAGGCAGGCTGGGAAAACCTCGACGACTCCGCCCCCGACCTCGGGTCCCCGAGCTGAGCGAAGACGATTCCCGAGAATCACCCGATTCAAACGAGGGCGATTCGAAGAATTTCCCTGGCCCAAGCCGGTGGGTCCGAGAGTCACCCCCAGTAGGCACGGAGACGATTCGAAATACGCCCCGGCTGGGCGGTCCCGGCTCGTGTGTGTCGTCGAGGGCTGCCCGGCTGCCTCAGGTCCGGTGAGACGGAGGCGGTTCTCGGTAAAAACCCTTGGCGAGGGCAGAGGGCGGACATTGACGCCGTCAAAATAAGGAGATTGGGTTTTGGATCTATTTTTAGGTTCAGGTAAGTTTTATTATACAAATTTAAATTTAAATATTTTATTTTTTTACTTTTTATGTCTTTATACTATTTTTCTTACTTATTTCTTTTGTACTTGATGATTAGGTACAACATTAGCATGTTGCCTACCAAAAAGAAGAAATTGCATTTCCATTGAGAAAGACCCACTGCAATGAAAATTTATTCAACAAAGAATTAACGCTCTTGAATTCCTTCCAAATGCGAAGCAAGAAGTTGGTTTGAGGAAAGGGGATTTTAATGAAACACGTGTGGCAAAAAAAGAAAAGGAACCTCAACCACCATTATATGGAATGATTGGAAATTGACACTTTGGAAGATTTACAGACATGAAAGATCCATTAGAAGATGACAATGACCAAAATGAAGTAGAAAATGTTGCGGAGGAAGTCATCAATGATGTTCTAGATGATGTTGAACATGTATTAGTTGATATTGTTGAGGATCTTTAAGTTATGCTTGCAAACAAAGCTCATTTTTGAGATCTATTAATCAGTTTTACTTGCAATATTTAGACTTTGATATTTTATGAGAAGAATCCTTATTTTTTACAAAAACCATGTGATTACTATTATTTTTTGACATAAAACCATGTGATTACTATTTTCAATGTTCTAATATGTTGTCTTTAATTCCCTTGTTACAATGTGTCAAAAGTGTGACACAATGTTTTTTTTTGTTATTCCAGCATCAACTCGTTTTGTTTTGAGGGTATTTTTTCAATCATTTTTTCAAGAAACAATTTCGTTTTTAGCATAATTTTATAAAAAGGTGAAATTTGACCTTGAGGAAAAAACAAGTGCATTTTGGAATACACACTTCTTGTTTTTGGGGCATTTTTTCATGTTTTTTGAGTATTTTTGGGCTAGATTTCCTGTTTTGAGGTAATAGTTCCTGTTTCATCGGTAACATTGTTCTTCCTTCATTTTTTAGGAATTGCAGGAAAACTCCAACTTGGTTGCACAAGTGCACACAATATTCATGTGTATATCTTTTGATATCATTGTTTTTTATTATTTTTGTATGTGATATTAACAATCTTTAGTGTAATGGTGGCTTCCATTTTGGTTCTAGGGACATATCAAGTGGTATCAAAGCAAGTTTTGGGTCTTTATGCTAGACAATATCCATGTTGCAAAAAAAAACTTTTATTAAATAGTTAGACTGAACTAGTCTTGATGTTTTATTAGAGACTAGACTTAGAGGCATTTCCAATGACTACTCACTGATAATTTTTGAAGTAATATCAAGGGAGATATAGTGGACACAATACACCCCTCTCGCACAATGCAAAACATTATCCATTTTGATAACTTATCTTTGAAGAAGCGTGATTTTCAACTAGAGTGTTTATTGAGGTGTCATTTCTTTTTTTTAGAAAATAGATTTTGTAGGCAATGATGGGCTGTATAAGAGATTTCATAAAGTAGAGACAAAGGCACACAATTTAGAAGTTGTTCATTTTCAATCTCAAAACTTTAGTTGAAAGGGAGAAATCATTGCAACTCCCAATTGAACAAGAAATCAATTATCATTTTTTTTGGTTTGAAAACAATCCAAATGTAATTTGCATTAAAATATTAGTTTTAGAGTTGCACTTGGAAGAGAGTTATATTTAATGCAAGCTGTCTTTTATTTTTTTATATGAAACCCTTGCTTGAAAAATAACTTAAAAAAAGTGATGCGTATTCAACGAGGTTACAATGGGAGTGATATATATATATATATATATATATGATTGAATTTGGGAAAAGCTTATGAACTTGGAACCATCTTCCAACTATGTGAGGATAGGTCACAAATATAGATTTATCGAAAGTTAAAAATGATGTGTTAGTATAGAACATGTCTAAGCCATTTGCAATTTTTGTCTTCAAATAATAGTTCATACTAAAAAATTTCCCTAAACTTAACACTATACACAATACATTTTTTGAGCAAAACTTTCTAAACTTTGTTCCCTTAATTTTCCAAATCATCCATCTAACACAAAGGGATTGAGATTAGGTATGGATTTTGCTAATACCCATACCCCATAGTTTCTTGACAAGGAACATGGGCCCCAATTGACCTTGTATAAGCCTTTTCCCATACCCTTTTCACTTTAATTTTTTTTTGAAGAGGCTTTTCAAATCTTAAATACACAATAACAAAAGGAACCCAATAAGTAGAATATTAAGCAAGAGTGGAAACAATGCCTTTAGTGTAGTTTGGAATTTAGTTCTCTAAAGAAATGACTTGGTTATATATTTAGCAATGTTTTTCCCCTACCCTATGGATAATCACATTCTATATTTCTTTAGGAGGCTTGAAGTGTAAAGGAACCCTCAAAAATTGAAAACTTACTTGATATATGAAAAACCTTGGTTGGCAAATCAAAGGGAAGCATCATTTTGGCTTTATCTAAAGTGATGAGTTTTGGCCCATTGGATCCTAGAGCTAGAGGCTTCAAAAAATATCTAGAGATAGTGTATGGTGCCCAAAATTAAGAGAAGGGGCATTACTAAAAGAATAAATCTTTACAAAGGTTTTAGCACTAACATATAGGCCAATTTTATTTGAAAAACCCTTTGCAAATGAAAGCGAAACTTTTTGCAAAATTCTTTTCCCATTGAGCAGGGTTTTTTTAATTGGTGCCTTATGCAAACCTAGTGATTTGCAATAGTTTTGACATGGGAATACCATTTGCACATGCTAAATGCAACATACTCTGCACCCTTCTGTTCATTGTCAAGAATACAAGGTGCTTTGAAAAACATCATTTCTCGTTTATCTTTATTCTAACACTAAAATATTTTCTCCTTATTTTATCCCTGACATTATATTTGACTAAGAAATTGATTTGACCCATTAGTCATAAAATATACACTAGAATCCATTACTTGTTGACCACCCTTGGGTCAACCATCCATTGACTATACAATCAATTGTTGTTAACTGTAGAAACAAATTTTTTGTCTTTCGACCACTCGTCAACAATATGCGTGGAGTCGCTATCCATCAATGATCGAAATCTGGATCAGGGGCAAAAATTTGCTTAAAAATGGAAGTGATAATAATTGCACCAAAATTGAACGACAATGACTGGTCCATCGCCAGGAATCCAATGCAACTCGTTTCGTCGGAAATTGAGTTTGGATGAAGAAGTTATGGTTTGCTGATCGCCGTTCGGAACATGCAATTTTTTTTTTTTAAATTGCAGAACAGGTACAAGGTGATGACATGGCAGCCTAGTCAGAATGCAGGGAATCTTATTCAGTCTTTTTCCAATGGGACTGTGACAAGTGTCACTGTAGGATTCGGTGGTATGGTTTGTGAAGGTGAAAATTTCCCAATGTCCTCCTAAGGTTGAACTCGATTTATTTATTTATTTATTTTTTATATGTTGGAGGACAGCCCAACCAAGGACCGCCACGTGTGACTTGGTGCACCCCCTCTCCAACACCTGGTTCAAATTTCATCGATATCCTAAGGTTTGATTTGGTGCATATTATTGTTAAACGATAGGGTCGAAGTTTATTAATTTTGGCATATAACCATATTTCGAATCCAATGCATTTTGGGGTTATTTATTACAGTGAAAATTGTATTATTACATTTCCGCATTATTGCAAAGTCCGTTATATCCAAAGTTCTAGCCTATGGTGGATTGAATATGGTGGTAGCGCAAATACATCATATTCCAAAGTTTAAACGGTGGCAAAATATTTATTAACCCTATGGTTCGGAGCATGAGAATATTAATACATATGGTGGTGTTAACTATTGAAAATTCAAAGGTTTATAACCTTGCCTATGGGCGCGTATGATATGGTTTGGGTATATTAACATTGCGTTGAAAAAACGTGTATGAGGGGCGAGGTTGGGGCTCGACCCCATGACCTCTCCCGCTCCACTCTCTCCGCTTACTGTTAGGCCACGAGCATGATCCTTGAAAGGATTGGCCATGAACTTATATTTCAATGTAGCAAAATCCGATGGCGGAGGAAGGAGGGGGCCAGCCCCGTGAGCCAACCCTCCTCCTCATGTAACCGCATCATATAACCTCGACCCAACGCTCCCAATAAATGTAGATTAGTGTGTGTTAATTTGCAATTAAGATTTAATTAAGCTGAGATTAAGTTGGCGGAATTTTGGCAGCCACCTCCAAATCCGGTGCCACTCCAGATTTGTCGAAGCTAACTAGCAGTTTTCCAGATTTAGAGGCAGAATATAGGGGAAAATTTAATGAGACCTATCTTGAGAAAATTTCAAGAAATTTTGGCTCAAGAATAGTCATTCATAGTAGATTGGCATGCTCTAAATCCATTGGAACAACATGCAGAGGAAAAAGAGAAAATCTACAGGTCTTTTTGGTCACTTGAAGAATTTTTAAGCCTAGGGCCACCAGGAAGGAAGGCCATGCCCAGATTAGCTGAAGGGAAAATGGAGTGAATGAACAATAATTTTTAGATGTATTTGATGTTATAAACATAGTGGTATAGTTTCCAGAGGCGTTGGAGCACATCTGAAGGTGATTTTGTCACTTTGGAGATTAAACAAGCCCATGGCCACCAAGATGGGAGGTCAAGCCTAGATCAGTTGGTAACCAATTTCAGAGATTAAATAGTCATTTTTGGGGTCTTCATGTCTTCTGAAGCCAATGGAACAATAAAAGATTCCACTGGAGCATCACAAATTCTTGTAATTAGACATTGAATCATAATCCCAAGAGGGCCTAGCTAGTTAAAGCAGGTCCATGGAGATGTAGCCTAGGAGGGGTGTTGAAGCGGGGTCCCTTAGGACCGAATTTTGATAAAAATACTATATTTTTTGTAAGTTTTTGTAATTTTAGTCATGCACAGCACATGTCAAGGGGCTTTGGGGCGTGTCAAAGCCCCTCATGAGTTGTAATGGGCTAAAGGGTAGAACTAGGGGCCGCAAACCACAATTTGCGGACCTTAGATGAGTGCAGGCTAAAATTATCAATAGGAGTCTAGATTGAGTCGATAAACGATGATGTAAGAGATCTAACTATGTTTTGATGTTTTGAGAAAACTTGTTTGGGTTAGAAGGCTCCTTCTAGTTGTGTGCACGGAGACCTTAGTCCTGTTGTGTGCGGACCCCGCTAGCTGTGTGCGCGAGTAGATTGAAGGTGCTGTAAGGAAGATTTGAACTATGAATGAATAAAGGAATGTTTTGGATGATATCTAAGTATCAAATGCATCTTTCGTTTGCTTTATGACTTGTTTCCGCATCTTATTTCTGTTTATTGTGTTATCGATGTTCAAATTGGTTGCACAATTGTTTTATGCTTTAGATGAATGATAAATGAATGGATCTATTACCGTCGAGCTTTAATAATATGTATTAAGGACTATTAAGGGGATTGTGGATTTTGTTTTAGCACACACATAAGGTATTATGTGTAATTGACCTAAATCTGTCTGGTTAGGTTTTCTGGTTAAGGCCTCTGTTGCGAAGGTTTGATCACAATTGTTTTAGATCTAAAGACACCCACATCATTTGACTCTCTCTCAAGGTGTGGAAACCTAGTTCCAGCACCCCCCCATACTGCTTCGCGTGAGACTTTGAATTGTGCAAGTAGGTCACTACTAAAAGGGCCAATAGTAAGAGTGTTTTGTTGGTTAACCTTAACTCCGAACCTAGGTCAAGACCCCTTAAGCCAACAAATGGTTCCATTGCCGAGATCAAGATCATTTTGAGAGAGATTAGGTGATGTGGTGGCCATCAAAGCCCGAATTAGAGGACTGGTTTGAGAAGCAAATTCAGGAATTTTCCCTTAAAGAAAACATAAGTATGAAACTGTCTTCTGAAGATTGGAAACATAAGTATGTTTCCACAGAGGTTCACGAGATCTTCTCTATGACCTTTGCGCACGAATTACAGGAGTGGTTGTTAATATTAGCAGAGTTCCAAACCTGTAGGAAGGATGACAAGGTCACGTAGTGGACACCTTAATTGATCCAACAGTGGGAGCAGAATGATAATTCCATCACCCGGAGTGTAGATCAATCGGTTGACAACATCTTGGGTGGGTTTTTGACAGAATTTGAAGTAGATCAGTTTGTGTCGTATTTTGAAGCTGAAAGGAGATTTTTCAAGGGATTGAGAGGTAAATTCATATGCTTTCTGCCTCTGCTGATTAGGATGCTATTGTGTGAAAAGGGTGTTTTGTGAATCCACACAGAGTCAATGACCCCTGATAAGATAGAAAGCACCATACGCAGCGGAAATATTATTGGGTCAATCAGAGAGGGGACCGATCTTTATATAACCCTCTAATAAATTCACCTGATATAGAGAATAGTGAGGCTGCGCGCGTCGAAGGTAGCCCTCATGCTATGCCACAATCGAACTCGCGTAGGGGTAAGACATCCCCTACCCACTACCACCACCACCTGCAGAAGATATGGCTACGCATATGAATCTACCCACCTTTAAGGGTGTGGGAGATGAGGACATGGATAGGTTTTGTTTTGTTGCTGATGCAGTATGGACTACGCAAAATGTGAATATTGATGCTCTCAAGAGATCGCAGCTGCCTATGGCATTTGAAGGTCGCGAATTAGATTGGTTCATGGGATATTGAGCTCAGAACGTTGATCCCACTATTGTGCAGATTAAAGACGCTTTGAAACAACAATTCAGGAAGTCAAAGTCCTATTCAAAGTGCATGATAGAATTAAAAGATATCAAACAAGGGCCGACAAAATGCATTTGGGAAGCTGATCAACGGCTGAAGCGCACCATCAGAGAAGGAGGATTTGTTTATGATGATAAGAAGCATAAGGAATGGTTCATTGCCATGATTTTTCCACATCTGCATGGGCCTATGGGTGAATAGAAGATTGATTCTCAGGTTGAAGCTCTGGAAGTTGCTATGAAATTGGAATTTGCGCCCAGAGAAGATGCTCAATTCAGAACACTGAAAATTCAAAGTCAACTGGAGGCTATGGACTTAGAAATCTAGAACCTACACAGAGATCGGGGTAAAGAAGTTGGCGCAAATGTCTGGTGCATACGTTGTAAGGGTTCAGGCCACACCAAAGACTAATGCACTCTGTTCTCAGATTACATGCAAGTGGGGGGACCGAATCCAATGCACCCCAGGGATGTTGCTGGGCCAAGTGCCCCCACACTATGGTGCACTGATTCTAGGGTAGCTGGACGACCTCATACAAATCATTGTCCTCGATTAGGAAGCTATGTGCCAAAGCTGAAGCAGCAGTGGTGCATATTTTTCTCTTCATTTGGTGATCATGATGAGCACCATTGTCGGACATTCGACCTAATGATAGACAATGCTAACCTCTATAGAGTGTAGGCCGACCCTTCTTCACCAGCATCTCCCTCTGGACGTGGAGAATCTTCAGCAAGAGGAAGGGGAGGGGGAAGAGGTGGAGGCGTAGGTCGGGGAAGAGGGAAATTAATCTTCTATAACTGTGGAGACATTGGACGCTATGCACATGACTTCCCAAGCCCCACACAACAATATCGCAGGTACTGTAGGCAATTTGATCATGTAATTGAGGATTGTCCCATGTTAATTGCTAAAATTAAGAAAAGCAACATCAGACGCCTATGAAAAACATACAAATGGTTAAAGATGAATCATGCGATGACGGTCCAAGCGTAAACATAATTACATGCAGTGGTGCTGCCACCGGAGGAGATGGGGAAAAGAGGGCTGATGGAGAGCCACTAATCAAGAAGGCTTCTAACAAGAAAGCAAGACTCAACCTGTAGAAGGAAAAGGTGACTTTCATTGAAGCTAGGAAGGATTTTGCTGTTGCAAGAGCGTCCACATCGAAGTCTATCATGGAACCAAAGACTGATGATGAAGTCAAACCATTCCTACAAGCCTGTGTTAAGTTATTACACAATCAAAAGGCAGTATATAATATGTAGGCCCTAATAGACAGTTGCATGGAAAAGGAAATACCTTGAACTGAGACCTAAGATGTGAACATGATTTATAAAAACAAGAAGAGAACTGGCCAAGAGATGCACATGATTGTGCAGATTGGAGAGTATGAGATGGATCAAGTCATCCTAGACCTAGGGTCTGATGCAAATGTTCTACCTAAGAAAACCTCACAGAAGATGGGAGAACCAAAGCTGGAATGGTCCTCCATTCAGTTATGCATGGTCAATTAGCATAATATCATTCCACTTGGGAGACTCCCCCAAGTTCCGGTAGATATTGCTGGAGTAAAGGTCAGATTTTGAAGTGATACAAATTGTGGATGATGCAGATCCCTACCCTACACTGTTATGATTGAATTGGGCCATCGATATGGGAGGCATCATCAACCTGAAGTGTAGAAGCATGATCTTCGAAAATTATTTTACGTGGGTAATAGTACCATTGGACCTGACATAAGGAGAAAGATACATAGAGCAAGTGCACGAAGGAGATGATGTCGACCATATTTACAAGTTGAATGTGCGGGACAAGGATTAGATCAACCCTACAGCTGATGGAATGTTGAATTGGGAGAAGGATAGTTCATGTTTCTTAGATTCAGATGGGGAGATGAAGAATTGGCAGAATCGGTTGCATGATTTTTATATGCTGCGCTGCCTCAAGATCACTAAAAACTTCTTATGCATCTCCTTAGAGGTAAGAGAACTACCCTATTTTGATGGTTCTGGTAGTGTCATAGTATTTTTGGAAGAATTGGAAAAGGTTGTCCTAGAAGAACAAAGGTTATGGGTGCTTAACCTGGCTATGCGCGCGAACCCAACGCATTGGTGGGATACGCACAAGGGTGTTTTTAGGGATTGAGAGGAATGTAGAAAAATTATGACGTTGCGCTTTGAGCCTCCCGCTACCCCACCAAATGAGATTTTATATGGTCGGGGAGACCCGCGCAAGCACCTAGCCATGTTGGTGAAATTTTGGAAGGAAAAGACTTGGAATGAGTGGGTTCATATGTTCATTAATTTGTTGGGGCCGGTACCTACCACTTGGTATCTGGAAATGGAGCTGCACCGAGGAACTCGCCATTGGATTACAATGACTGATGATTTCCTATCAGCCTTTAGCTTGGTTGGGGGATCGAAAGAATTGGATGAAGCTCTATAGAATATAGATTCTCTTGTCTTTGATGATTCTCGACCTTGAAGGGAATGTGCTGCACTAGCATGAGACGCGCAAATGCAAGACATTGTCAATTGCAAGAACCTGTCAATATAGGATAATGAAGATTATCCAAGGAATGTCAACATCCCTGAGTCTGAAGGGGAGCATGCAGTTGCAGGGCCCTCATTGGGAATGGTAGATGTAACTAAACCTCTGAGGTTAAAGGAAGTCAACATTGGGACAAAAGAGCATCCCAAGTTGGCCAAAATTGGGGAAAACTGGGATGATGATACAGTAGGGAAGATTGCAGAGCTGCTGACAGAGTATCATGACTTGTTTCCTACAAAGTTCTCTGAGCTCAAAGGAATTATAGGAGACCTAGGTGTTATGTAGATCACATTGAAAACAAATGCGCACCCTGTCAAGCAGTGAACATACCGATTGAATCCCAAATATAAGCAGAAAGTAAAAGAGGAATTAGAAAATATGGTGGCTGTAGGCATCATTGAGCCTGTAGAGCAGTCTGATTGGGTGAGCCCAATGGTGGTTTAAGAAAAGAAGACCAAAGGAGATATTAGGATTTGTGTTGACCTGCACAAGATGAATGATGCATGTGTGCATGACCCCTTCCCTACATTTTTAAATGAGATCTTGGATAATGTGGGAGGAAAAGAGGCTTATTCTTTTACTAATGGATTTTCGGGGTACCATCAAATCAGAATTGTGCCTGAAGATTGCAACATAATGGGGGTCTTTCAAGTACATTGTCATGCCTTTCAGATTGAAGAATGCACTTGCGATCTTCTCGCGCGTGGTAGTGGTTGTGTTCAAAGAATTCATGCATAAATTTTTGGAGGTGTATTTTGATGACTGGATAGTGTTTGGACTAGTAAAGAAACATGTGTCGAACTTGTGCTGCTTGACACTTGTAGGAAGCACCAAATTTCTCTTAACCTAAAGAAATGTATATTCTGCATGCCTTTTGTAATTCTGTTGGGACACATAGTGTGTCAACAAGGATTGATGGTCGATTAAGCCAAGATCGCAGTCATCATCAACCTATAAGTTCCCACTAACGAGGAACAACTGCACTCCATCTTAGGACACACCCGATATTACAGGAAGTTTATTCAGGGCTATGCTCTAATCACTGCACCAATGGAGAAGTTAATGAAGAAGGATGTGTCATTTTTTTGGGATGAAGAATGTCAAAAGATATTTGAGCTGCTGAAGGAGAAAATGGTCACTACACCTATTCTGATATTTCCAAATTGGTCTAAGGTTTTTCATGTACATGTGGATGCATCTGGTATAGAATTTGGGGCTTTTATAGGACAACCAGGAGAAGGATACATTGATCACCATGTTGCTTTTGCCAGTAGGAAGCTCTCTAGTGGAGAGCATAACTACTCAACCACAGAAAGGGAAGGATTAGACATGGTCTATGCTCTGCAAAAATACAGGCACTATCTGCTAGGAGGACACTTCAAAATGTTCACTGACCATTCTGCTTTGAAATTCCTGGTCAATAAGCTTGTGTTGGGGGGGGCGGATATTTGCAGATGGTTTCTATTATTTTAGGAGTATGAATTTGAAATCATTGTGAAGCCTGGAATATTAAATACTGGACCTGATCATTTTTCATGCATTGAAAATGGGGAAGAACCAACCAGTCTGGAGGAGGGGTTACCTGATGCACAACTCTTTGCTATCAAGGTGTTTGATGAGCATTTTGATGATATTATTCACTTTCTGACCACTGGAAGCACATGCACTGAATATTTGGTACAACAAAAGGAGTTGGTTGCGCGCGCAGTTGATTTTACCCTGATTGCAAGTCAGTTGTATAAGCTGGGAGTAGATGAATTATTGAGAAGATATGTGTTGGAACATGAGAGACAGGATATCTTGGATGAGGCTCATGGAGGGGTGGCAGGAGGCCACTATGCTGGGAAGGCTACTATGCAGAAGGTGTTGTATGCTAGGTTATGGTGGCCCACACTGCACAATGATGCACATGCATACTGCTGAGCCTGTGATGCATGTCAAAGAACGGGGAAGCCCTCGCGTCGAGATGAAATGCCCTTGCAGCCACAGATGGCCCTGCAGGCCTTTGATGAATGGGATATAGATTTTTTTGGACCTATCAACCCTCCAGGAAAGAATACTAGAGCGAACATATCATCACTGCCACATATTATGTAACAAAATGGGCAAAATCTAATGCAGTTAATGACTGTACTACAGATACCTCTGTGCACTTTGTTTTTGAACATATTTTGACAAGGTTTGGATGCCCGAAGATATTGATGAGTGATAGAGGTACAAGCTTTTTTAATGAAACCATTTAAGCTTTGACAGAGGAATTTCGGATCCATCACCAGAAGAGTACCCCGTATCACCCACAAGAAAAGGGCGTAGTAGAGGCTTTCAACAAAATTTTGGAGAATGCGCTCACAAAGATCTATAATGCCAACCATAATGAGTGGGATGTGCACATCCCTTTTTTTATATGGGCTTATAGGACCACATGCAAGAATTTGACTGGGAAAACACCTTTCAGGATGGTCTATGGGCAAGAAGTGATCATGGCAATGGAGTATATTGTCCCAAGCCTGCACATCACAAGATTCACTAATATGGTTGATCCTGACATCATGGAGGAATTTCTGGCACAATTAGTTGCCTTAGAAGAGGATTGGCTCATTGCTAACTTCCATCAGCAAGTGCATAAGGTGCGCGAGAAGGCCTGGCATGATAGGCACATCAGGAAAAATGTGTTCAAAGAGGAAGACTTGGCCTTGTTATATGACAGTCAGTTTGCACACCAGCCAGGGAAGTTCAGGAGAGATTGGTTGAGGCCATACGTTGTGAAGGAAATCACTGGCTAAGGTGTGATGCGCTTGGCTATGCTGCGCCGTGAGAATCTTCCTCGATATTTCAATGGTAGCCATCTTAAGCCGTATAGGGACAATCCTATGCCAGCCAAATGACTATATGGTTGGAGCATAAGAATCTATCTATCTGTGTGCGACGCCGAATGAATGCGTAGACAAGTGTGACAAGAGCGCAGGGGTGATGCGCAGGGAAAGAAACTAGCCGTTGGAACAATGAAACTTGGTGAAAAAGTAATTTTACTGTTGGATGGAGTGGGTTTTATGCATTTAATGAGGCAATATAATGGGATTTTTGACCACTTTTACGGAGGTAAGTTGCATTTAATGAATATCTGACCGTATTCACCTTGGATCTCTTATAAAAGGAAGGGTGCGGGTCACAATTGGTTCATTTTATTTCTGAATACATTGCGCCCTGAGCTTATCCGTGATTTGTGCCATAAATTTGTCTGTGAGAACTGTATGTCTTGCCGAGAGACCCCATCTGATGTGAGAAATACAGAATTCATATTTTGCCCAAGAATGACGACCACCAATCTAGAGAGCGCGCCTATTGAGGATGACTCTATGCCCCTCACAACATCGACTGAGTCGAGGTTAGACGATGTCCATGAAGTGGTGCTTGATGTTGAAGAAGTCATGTTTACGCCGGATAAGGGGAAGGGAAAAATATCGAAGTGGTCCTCCTCGAAGCTGCGGACCTCTCCGAGTAATGTGACATCCCTACGTAAGGTTGCAAAGGATAGATCGCCTATAGGTGACCCTTCAAAGAGACCAATGAGCACCACTGAGGAGGCTGCATTCGTCGAGCCAATCTCATGGCGAATGTCGTATGTCAAGCCACACAGACCCTCCGTGCGCATGCCAAAGAGTTTAGATTCATTGTGGGACTACCTTCAGATGCCTCTGGCCCCACAGGATGTTCCCCTTGTTGATGATATGTTTGGCAATATCCCGAGTGTCAAGTTCGATTATCATGATTTGGAGAACGAGGAAACGTTCCCAAAACTAGCACCACAGTAGTACTTGGAGTGGATGCTCTATGATGATGTGGTGAAGGTTGAGCCGATGCCATGGGCGCGCGAGCTAAGCAACGCCAGGATCCTAAATTTTCTGAGGCTTCTGCACTTTGGGAGGTACCCTATCGCCACTATCTATGTGTGCCAACTATTGGCATTAGTACATGACGGATGTCTGTGGATCCATGGATGCATTTAAATTGATGCCGTGCTGATCCACCGAATCACCGACTTGCCCAAGAAGGGGCCCCATCCCATGGCTCGTTTTGGAAAGAGCAATGAGCTTAAGGTGGCTGCAAAGGTAAAACAAGATTACCATTTTGGGCGAGACACCAGAGGATTCTTGGTACACACAATTGCAGATCTTCTAGAAATGGCCATTCCTGCATCCTTTGCACCGCAGGTCAAAATTGAAAGCTTGGTTGCTCCATTGAAGGCGTCCCAGCTAGAGGTGCAGATAGTTAAGGTAGAATTTGAGCACCAGATTGCTGCATTACAAGCTAAGCTGCAACCAGAGACTCCCCTGGTGGTGGGCGCGCAATGGGCATCCTTGGTGAATGAAGCACCAGAAAGGATCTTTTCTAATGTTGACAAGGGCTCCGCACTACTCAAAACATCAATGGGACTGTGGAACTCTATGCAAACAGACCCACTAGTCAAAAATATCTCTTAGGAGTTGCATGCAAAGGCGCAGGCATTTGACGACCTCTAGGAGGCCTTGCCCACTTTTGTCCCTGCTCAGTGCATGGCCCTCTTGCAGATCAATCAAATATTGTGTGATGAAGTCGAGGAGCTCCACAGGAAGAAATAGATCGTGATAGAGCACATGAAGCCATGGGTAGATGAGGCGATGAAGTTGTCACAGGACCTGGATGGATCCGTGAAGAATCTGAATCAGACCTTACAAAGTATCAATTTAGCCACAGAAGGGATGAAATTGTAGAAGCTGGGGGATACCGTGCAGAGTGCAGCAGATCAAAGTGCGGGCATCCTGGGCCCTTTGTTGCTGCCATTGAAGAAATGCAGAATAAGATGAAGAACCCATCATCACAGTGACTCAGGACGAGTCACAAGATTGTGTTGGGGGCCTGTTGGAGCGAGGTCCCTTAGGACCGAATTTTGATAAAAATACTATATTTTTTGTAATTTTTTGTACATTTAGCCATGCGCAGCATAGGTCAAGGGGCTTTGGGGTGGGTCAAATTCCCTCATGAGTTGTGTTACACCAATTTTTGGTCATCTAACCTTCCACTATTAAATGGAACAAAGTACACCATGTAAGACCAATTTTACCCTTGTAAAATTTCTTTCACTATGAAAAATAACTTAGTAATCCTTAATTTATTAAGTTATTTATGGTCTAAACATGAAACCCCATGAGGAATAATTGAATAAATCCTTATTTATTTGATTTTCCTCAAGGGATAATTAGTTAAACAACAGTTTAATTAATGTTCCTGGTCATATTTAACCCAAAACAAGAAAATTAATTAGACAAATCATTATTTATCTTATTATTTTCTAGGAATAATGATTTAAAACATTATTTAAATAATATTCCTTGTTAAATTTGACTAAATCATTTATAAATAATTGAATAAATCACTATTTATTTAATTATTATTCAACCGCATTCTTAAAATAATAAATAAATCATTTATTTATTTATTATTTACAAATAAAGGGATTTGACCAAATTCAAATTCTTTTTCCCTCCAAAAAATATAATAAAATATTCCACAAAAAGTTGGATCTAGATTTGGTTAATAACATTTTAATTATGCACCAACATCTAGACTAACTCAATATTTTTTTATAAATAGAAAGGTTTTTTCCATTCACTCACTACCTTATGTTGCCTAAAGATCACTCTGGATCTATACTTTTGGTTTGACTCTGATCCTCCATCATTGTCATATTTTTTCTATCTTTTTCCTTGTGAACTCCCCTTCAGTTCCATTTTTGTCTGGGTTTTCTACACCATCAAGAGAGAGAGAGAGAGATCTTAGATCTGAAATACTGAGGACATACAAGAACCCATCCCATTGAGGGGGACTGGTAACATCTTTATATGTTCCCTTCCCAAGTGTCATAAATACAAAATTCTTTAAAAATATTCTTGTCTTGTCTATTTGACGCATGGAGAAACTTTTGTTTTTATTTTCTGTTTAATGTCTTTAACTGCATAGATCTGGATTTTGTAGCATTTATCTTGGTCAAATAACTGCATATCTAAAAAAATTGGTAGCCATCTTTGATGTTAGGGCTATTTGTTATGCACAGCTAAAGTGAGATTTTTTTGTACGCCTGCCATTAGAATTCACACCAACAAGTTGTAATGGGCCAAAGGGTAGAACTAGTGGCTGCAAACCATAGTTTTCGGGCCTTAGACGAGCGCAAGCTAAAAGTATAAATAGGAGTCTAGATTGAGTCGATAGACGATGATGTAAGAGATCTGACTATATTTTGATGTTTTGAGAAAAAATTTCTGGGTTAGAAGGCTCTTGTTGGATCTGTGCGTGGAGGCCTTAGTCCTGCTTTGTACGGACCCTACTGGCTGTGTGCGCGGGTAGATTGAAGGTTTTGTAAGGAAGATCTGAATTGTGAATGAATAAAGGAATGTTTTGGATGATATCTAAGTATCAATTGCATCTGTTGTTTTCTTTATGATCTGTTTTTGCATCTGTTTACTGTGTTATCTCTATCCATATTGGTTGAATAATTGCTTTCTTCTTTAGATGAATGATAAATGAATGGATCTATTACTGTCGAGATTTAATAATATGTAATAAGGACTATTAAGGGGATTGCAGAGTCTGTTTTAGTGTGCGCATAAGGTATTCTGGGTAATTGATCTAAATTTTTCTAGTTATGGTTTCTGGTTAGGGCCTCTGTTACGAAGGTCCGATCACAGTTGTTTTAGATCTAAAGACACCCACATCATTTGACTCTCTCTCAAGGTGTGGAAACCTAGTTCCAACACCCCCCCATACTGTTTCGGATGATACTTTAACTTGCGCAAGTAGGTCACTACTGAAAGGGCCAGTAGTAAGAGGGTTTTGTTGGTTAATGTTAACTTCGAACCTGGGTCAAGACCCCTTAATCCTGTTAGGAATCTGTAATTTTAGCAGATTGGTGAGACTAAAACTGCAGAAACAACATCGTTTCAACCACTCTGGGATCCTAGGATCTAGCCCTCCTGAATCCGGAGAGGGATCTCTCCAATAAGTGCAAAGATGGATTTGTCTTTGAAGTTTGGGGTTATGATATTAGGCTAGTTATGAAGACCAAGGGTTTTGCTTTGTTTTGGATGGTTGAGCATGATTACTGTTTGAGGTGGAAAGTTCCAAAGGCAAAGAGTTTCAAAAGTGAGAAGTTGCAAGCAAATAGAACAAACTTTGGCGAAAAAGATAGATAATTGCAGGTTTTAGTCCATTGGGCTATGGAGTCATAATAGGGTTTAATTGGAACATCAAGAGGCAAGAGTGGTCCATGGGGCAAGTCATCTATGTCTAAGGATCTCTTTAAAGATTGATTTATGGAATGAAATGATACAATAAGAAGGAGAAATTAACAGATGCAGAAACAAGAGCAGCCCAGGATCTGGTAAGTACTTTGAAACTAGCCAGCCTTTGACATGGACTCAAGAAAAACATAAAAGTAAACTAGGATCTGGTAAGTACTTTGAAACTAGCCAGCCTTTGATACACTTTCAATAGAAAACATCTCAAAACAAAGGGAAACTTGAAGGCAACTTTTGGAGAAGAAACTAGCGGGCCGGGCTCACCACAAATCCTCTCCTAGCTCTGCTTTACTTGGTTACTTTCAAGACCAACACAAAGATAACACAGAATGGCCTAAGATCTGGTAAGTACTTCTAAACTAGCTAGCTTTTAACACATTCCAAGGGAAACATTCAGACAGTCTTTGGGGATAAAACTAGGACCAGGGCACACCATATCTTCCATAGTAAATCTCTACTTAACCAGTACTGAACATAACATTTAAGAATAATATTCAGCTAAGACAATAAGACGAGGGAACACTAGCATTCCTATGCTTAAACTGAATTAAATAATTCCTAAATAACACAGATGGAAGAAAACATTCAGATGAATATTTTCAGTCAGAGAAGGTTACTGATATATAGTAGGTCCTAACTCTATGCATGCTGTTCTTTATAAGAGAAAATGAAACACAGTGGGAACAAAAATAAAATAACAAGTTACAATGAGAAAAAACATCACCGTCAACATAGACCAGGATCCCATAAATCAGCTTGTATTGATGCTCCAAACCAGTTACAGCTTTCAGTCCAGTGCTTTAGTTTAACAATCATCTACGCATCTCAGCCTAACTTATCTATCACAAGTAGAGCTCCAAGTGCCAGTGAACACTATTTACAATCAGAAGTTTAAGCTCAAATGTATTTCAAAGTTCTGCAACAAACAATTTCTCATATTCTACAGAAGTATTTAAAGTAGAATGAGGAGGTGAGATCTAAAATAAAAGATCTCCCAAGACAATAAATACAGATTCAAGACTTCTCGGCCTTTTGAGGGGCTCGATGGAGAAGTTTATAGGTGTGTCACTGTATTAATTGATTTACATTCATGAATTTAAGCTCGGTGGGAGCTTTTTTTGACTTTGAGGCTCTGTGTAATGTTTGGAGTAACTCTGCAGATATTTCTGCATTTATTTCCTTGGAGAAGTAACTCCCTGGCTGTGCTGGAGGCGAATATCTGATTTTCTTCAATAACTTCGGCCTCTGTTTTGAAAGGTTTGAGGCAACAGGTGGCTCTGTGGTAGCTGAGGAATCAATTCGCCTAAAATAAGGCGGTGAAGGCCTTTTATGTCAGTGAAACACTTATGATTTTATATTGACTGTGCTTTAATCCAGGGAATTAGGCTTTTGATAATCATTCTTAGCCGTAATTCCCCAGATCTATCTTTAATCTTCATCTGCTGTGCTTTGTCTTCAAACTTATACTTTTTAACTTTTTTTTTTGAATAAAACAGTGTCTTGTCGATGTGCAGGGCCGCACAGGCCATTTTACATGCTATCAACGCTCATGAAACATTGATAAATCATTGAACTCAAACCTGTGAATGGTTCTTTTTAATAGCTCGAAGGCGCAGGAAACGTCTTTCCCAATCCTCGGCTTTCCTTCTTTATACAATGAAAAACCATTAAAACACCTGCAAAACACAAAAATAATTAAGAAATCCTATGTTTTTAGGTTTAGACTGCTTCATATGGCGGGGAAAGGAGCGTAGTCGTTGGATGGCATCATCCAACGGTTGGGATTAATCGGGAGAGATCGTAGAATGGGCGGAAGAAGATTGAATTTGAGCCGTCGATTGCATAGAGATCCACGGTCGGGAGCGGAGTTTACACATATATGACCCAATCGCGCGATTGGTTCTTTTCAATCAACCCATTTTTATATCTGCGATCGCGTGATCGGGCGATCGGTTCTTTTCAATCAACCCTTTATAAAAACACGTGATTTTGGTATTTAGACCAAAACTTTGGAAAAGTGGGTCTTTGGATTTTACAAAGGAAAAAGCTCGATCGGGAATGAAATATTTACAAGGTTTAAGTACGAAGGGCGGGCCCGCGGTATATATAAAATAATGATGCGATCGAGCGGATTGGAGGATTGTGCGATTGCGATGAATCGCATCGCAAATATTTGCGATGGGTATTTCAAATAAACCCGCAGCTTGGAAATATTTGATTGCGATTAGCGCTTGGGTCTATAACCTTTGGTTTTTGCAGAGAAAGCACGAGATTCGGGGCTCAAAACAAAGGAGTTGATCGCAATTGCATTTTCACAACATGGAACTAATCGCAAAAACTTGCGTTCTTTGAACGTTTGCGATGCGATAAGCGCCTGTTGTGGCCAGCAACAACCCCCCTTTTTATTTAAGTATTAGTAATAATACTAAATATCAGGGGACCCTTAGTCAAAAAATCCAAAAAAATTAATTAGTGCTTGTTTCCTTTCTCAAATAAAACTTACTATCATAACTTATGGAAATTCCTTAGGAAATCATTAAATACACTTAAGTTTATGATAAATTAGAATAAAATCTTTTCTTTGAAGAAAATATTGTATCCATCGCAATAAGTAGACATCCTTTGCAAGGCAGAATCTTTTAAATTGCGATTTCGCGATATTGCGATAGTGCGATCCCAAAAAACTATGCATTAAAATATTGATCACAAACCGCATATCGCAGAAAAGATGTTTAAAAAATACTTTTCATATATTATATTTTTCGATTTTGCGATATTGCGATGCTATGAGACTGCGATTCGTGAATATTGGGATTTGCAATATTTGCGATGATTTCGATTTGAGAAAACTGCGATCTGCGATATTGCACAACAAATCGCAGATCACAGCGTCGCAGATTCTTAAAAGCTCGTTGTCCAAAGAAAATCTTTTCATAAATCAATATCCATTATGCGCTTTAAATGATTGAATTAATGAATGTATTGTCAATTATCGATAAAAAGGATTTTGTTTTGATTGAAAGGTTGTTTCATGTTAAAATAATATATTTCATCCGCCTTCAGCATTTAAAACTATCCCGTCACCTTTCTCATGTCGTTACTCTCACTTAATTTGTAAAACCGCAGGCGCGAAGGAGCAGAAGACTATACAAAGCATTCACAGAGTATTATGGGAAAGAAAGAGAAAACTCCAAGTTTTGAAAACAAATAGATGGATTCCCTGTATGAAGATACTATTTGCAGCAAGGATGCCGGTATCACCACCTGGGAGGGAATGCATAATCTGCTCGAAGAAGAAAATCCCAGGGTAATGGAAGTCGCAGCTACTGCAGGTTCAAGTAATTCATCTGAAGCATCTCTTACAGAATTGGCTTGTTCATTTTTGCACCGGATAGCAGCAAGACCGATAATTTTTTCGTATACAGATATGGTAAAATGGGTGCTGGATAGCACCGATATTTCAGACAGACAATTTAGAACTCCAGAACAAGAGCTCATCGGGTCATTCACTACAGAAGATTTGAGACTTATGTATCACTTACCGGAGCCTCAGGCAACTTACAACAAACAATTTATGGATAAATTTGCTAGGGAAAATGCAATTTTACTGGAATGCACCAAAGAATGGACCAAAAGAGATGAACCATTGAAAAAAGACAAACACGGTATGTACAGTATTGGTTCACTCACCTCTCCCTATTGTTTTGCTGCTGCTATGTTATGTAGGCTTTTTGGAAAGCCTGACATAAATAAGGTCTTGCCTGAATGGCTTCCGTTATTAAATGCTGCTGTTAACGCTATCATTGTAGATTGGGCCAAAATACTGTCTGATAATTTAGCCACTGCTATTTTCAATTACCGGTCTAAATGGACTGTCTCTCAGAGGATTTATCCTCCTTTTTATCTGTCTGCCTATGTTATGGATTCTATCTGCTTTGTTTCTAAATTCCCTTTAATGGGTTGGCAATGGACAATTCATGATCCTTTGCCTATTCATGTGTATCACAAAGAACTATGAGAATCAAAATTTGTTCCTCATTTTTACAAGATTTGCCATGGCATAATGTTGCCATTTTACAGAATATTGTATAATAAGGATGCTCCAAGGTTTTCTCTGGAAGCAGAAGTCGACATTCTCCCTGTCGCACGGTGGTTTGGAGAAGAGTTGTTTACCTATGTAAGGGTTTTTGGAAGCTCTGCTTCTCCTCATGTTTTACCCTTGTATGTTCCGGATAAACTTATAGCTCGGGAAATTGCATACCAAACCTGTGGTGAAAGAGGTTTGACAAAGGAATTAAAGGATAAGAAGAAGGCCATCTGGCCAAAATTTCCCGTAGCCTGTGGAGCATTTTCATTGTTTGATGTTGGTCATGCATTCAAAGAGGTAAGCAATATTACATGCTTACAACTGTTCAAGTTTTCGAGAAGACTATTTGATCCATATGATGTTGTCAAAGATTTCACCACTGCAGTTAAGGTGAGAGTATTTTCTGGAGAAGAAGATCCTTTTGATGATATGTTTCAAGAAAAATGTTCATTTAAAGAAATTTTGCATTTAGCTTAAACACAGTTTTCTCCAGAAGTGTTTCAGGAATTTAAAATCTACAGAGAAAGAAGATTGACTACTATCCCTTTGGATAATTTACGCTTGGAACCCGCAAGGGAACCAACTCCTAGTGTCAGTCTCAATGGTAGCTCAGATACTGACAGGTCTAAATCAAAGTGTGACAAAGAAACTTCTGAACGTTCTCAAAAGTCTGATAAAGATGAAGGCTCAGTGAAAGATACAACTCAGTCAAAAGAGCTTTGACAACTACAGACTTCAACCACTCCATAGTTGAATCTTCCACCTCCCACTGTACAGCAACCATCCACCAGCATTCAATTAGATAAAGAATGGGAAACGTTTACTGAATTGCTTAATGTTGAACGACAGAATACAGAAACGCCTGTACAGACAACAAAAGTTTTAAGCACGGGAATAAGTGGCAATGTCACAGAAACTGAGCATATACCTATCACTCCCTCCTCTGAAATTGTACTTAATATAGAGGACATTCCTCCTCTGGATGTATTCTACAGCCCGCAGTATAAAGCATTAGTGAGGAAGCAAAGGAAAAAGAGAAAGTTAGAGAGCGCAATCTCTACTAATGCAGAACAATTAGATGTCTTATGGAAAGATCCTACTACGGATCCTATTGAGAATCTTACCAAGCTATCTCAGATTACAAGAGCTTATGCCTCCACAACTATTGACAAAGCATCTGAGGTACAACTATTATTAAATGAAAAAGAAGATCAGATACAAGTTCCGCAACAGCAATTGCAACAAGCTCATGCTAGTAGTGAAGCACAGGTAAAACTTGAAAAGTTACAGCAAGAGCTTCAAGAGATGCAAATCAGAAACAAATACAGATTATCCGAGAAGAGCACAATGATGATCCCAAACTTCCAGAGTTTATTTCAGAATCTATTTCCCTAAACAACCAACTACTGCAACAACAAGATGTATTATGCCAGAAAATCTCGCAATGGAACTCTTTTTGTCTAGAAAGTGATAAAATCACTAATCATGTCGTAGAATTACGACATGATTATGATTTATCTAATGAAAGAGTTACTAATTATTTGGCATGGAAAAAGACAGAGGAAGGAAAAAGAGCTGGTGCAACAATTATCAATAACAGTCATAAAGAAATACTTTTCAATAATTGGGATGCACAGATCAGAGAAGCAGAGAAAGCAGCAGAGGAGTCAGCTACAGCAGTGGGAAATATTACCGATTGTGTAAATGAGAATTTGCACAAGGCTAATTTCATTTCAGAGACTATTACGGGATATATTCCACAGGCACAACAATTGCAAGCAGAATGGAAACAAAAGGTGGAAGAAAAAGCAAAATCAATTCAAGGATTGACAAGATTAAATTGGGATTCTTACTGGACATATCTAGTAAAACCACACAGTCAATGCAGCTCTCTTAATTGCATCATTAATTCTGCTGAGAATATTGCGCCTACACTTGCCGATTCTGTCTTTTTAGGACAGTTGAAATCTAAAGTCGGCCAGCCACCTCTTCTCAAAACAATGCTGGATGCTTGCAAATTCAGAGATCAAATTCATAAGTAGTTAGTTGATAGTTTTCAATTTTAGATTTAGTTTCAGTTTTACTTTATTTTTTCCTAGAAAAAGGATGGTCATTTAAACCGGATCCTAAATTTTTGTAATAAACTATAATTAGATTTTGTTAGTAGTATTTAAACCCTTCTCATGCATTTAGAGAAGGGTCCTGAAATTTGTCAAAAACTTATCCTCAGAACATGCACTTCTGCACCCTCAGAGGAGGTTTTGATGAATGAATGGAACGAGATTTATTGATATCTGTGTCTAATATTTGTTACTGATGTTGCATTTCTATACTCTTAATGGATGTTGGATTAGGAAGAGATAAATCATTATTGCTTCTAGCTCATGAGTAGAACCAGTTATAAATGGTACTTTTATCTCTTAACTGTTTCTGTTTCTGTGTTAAAAGTGATACTTATTTTCAGTTATTTATATATTGATGTTTGAATGCTTGAGTTATCATTTGGCACTTTTGTACGGTGATAACTATTTATTTGTGCTTGATGTATGAATAGCTTATTATGCGATATGTTTTTCACAACTGTTTCATCTAACTTTTTATATGAAATGGTTTATCTTTATTGAATTCTTTTCTAATAATAATTGAATGATCTTTATTACCGATTGTTATCTGAAATCATTTTAGATCGCATAAATAGAAAGATTTACATCCCAGGTTAGTTTTAGAATTAGATATTTCTTAGAATACAGTTTGCATATGAATAGATTAGAAATAGATTAAAAGCATTTTACTTAGGAATTTTAGAAAATAAATATCAAATCTTAAACACACACACACATATTGGGAAACTGATCCCATTATCCCCAGTCGGACCCACTACACCAAACGGAAAAGGAGCAGCTAACCAAGGTCCGGACCGAGTGGGTATCCCCCTTGTTGTAGACTCGATTTTCGGGGCTTCAACAACGCCTTAACCTATTAGCAAGTGTTTCCAGCCCCAAAGCGTATGGTGGGGAAGTGGTTTAGGAATTAAGCCCAAAGGGGCTTAAGTCTATAGTAAAAACTTGTATTTTTTATGAGTTTTTCATAGCTTTCAATGGAATGGGGGGTTTCGGAATAGTTAAAAAATGAGTTTTTAACTATGGAAAAAGGATTTTCATAAATTGAAGAAGAGGATTTATGAAAACAAGGGAGTTTTTATGGAGGAAAAGGGAACAAATGAAGGTTTGAGAAGAGGGAAAAATGAAGGTCTTTCAACAGTCTTGCACTTGGAATCAGCAGAATTTTCTGAGTATAAGATGGAAATAGTAATGAAGATTTTGGACAGAGGCATGAAGTCTTTCAAGAGTTTTCAAGAGCCAACAATTTTTAGTAATAAAATTTGTTCCTTGGAGGCTCAGAAAGTCTTAGCCACCTTTTGGTATAATAAATATTATAGGTGGCTAAGAGTGGCTCCACTTGGGGATGGTGCCTACTTGAAGGCATCAAGAACTTCAGACTTGCATTTCTCTGGGAGGCTGATCAGTTGCCTCATCCATTTATGTTCTCTGGGAGGCTGATCAGTTACCTGATCCATTGGGCTGCCCTTCCTTTGCTGGGATGATCTTCTTTAAAAACATATTAGCAGCTATGAAAGCAATGGATTTTCATCAATACAAACTTTCTACCTACCCAATCCTACTGATCTAGCATTTTTCTTCATTAGAGTGCACTTGGATTGGCAAACTCTTTTCACACCATTTTATTCTTTTGAAAATAGGAAATCTAATCTATTTCTACTTCTTATTATCACACCAAATGGATTCATGGATTGAAGTTAGATGCTTCTCTGCAATCTACCTTGTTTAGGGATTAAATTGTCCAGCAGTTTTATTCTCTATTTCTCTAAATTCTGTAATTTAAAACACTCAAGTCGGGGATTAGGCAGATTCTGATTTGTTTCGTATATAGCATAAAAACAAAGTTGCACATAGACATTTATTTTGCGGAAAAATTAAATCAAAATGGAAGGCTTGAGAATGCGGATTTAAAGCACTTCCTTTACTTTTTCCTCCACAGTTTAAGATTTTGAGTTATTCAGACCAGATTACATCTTTTTGACTCAGAAAATAGAACATATTTGAGTCATCTCTCTTTTGGAAACTTAGGTTCAGATTTTGTGCATGTTTGAACCTTTAATTTCTATCCTAAAATATCTACTGATAAGCCAAGATTAAACAGTTTGACAAATCGAATTCACTATCCTATAAAGTCAAGTCCCCACTATTGAAAAGGGGCTTCAACAGTGATTGGATGCAGAGGTAGGGGTAACAGTTTTCTTTTACCTTCAAAAAGTTGACACTTATGACAGGCGATGATCATTTTGTGCACATCATGGAAAAGAGTAGGCCAATAGAAACCAGCCCTCAAAATTTTATTTGCTGTTGTCTTCCAGTACAAATGACCTCCACACCCTCCTTCATGGAACTGGTACTTAACCTTCTCTGCATCAAGCTCAGGCAAATATTTAAGCAATAGACCACTTGCATTTTTCCAATAAAAACATTTATCTATAATGCAATAGTTTACAACTTTTAACTTAAGGAACCTTGCCTTTTCTTTTGTCAAACCAGGAGGTGTATTCAAATTAAGAAAAACATAAACAATATTAGTATACCAAGAGGAATTCATAAAATGGTTTTCAACAATGGGTGTCGAGTTTTCCTCTTATTCCTCCAAAGCATTAATTATATGAATATCAAGAACTTCACAATTTGATTCAGCCATTAATCTAGCTAGAACTTGGCCTTTGATGAGTTTAGTGAGCTTTATCTCTAAATCATATTCAAGAATAACAGCAATCCACCTACCTCTCTTACCATCTGGCTCCTGTGTTAGAATGTCTTTAACAGCTGAATTCGGGACAAAGGCAATGACGTGTGAGTGAAGGATGTATACTCTGAAGTCTTTCAATGCTTTAACCAAAGCAAAAGCTTGCTTCTCCATAATGTTATACTTGAAAGGGGCGTCCCTCAATGCCTTGCTAAAGAATGCAATAGACTGCTCTTGTCCTTGTGGATTTTTCTGTAAAAGGATAGCAGCTATGGTATGTTCTGATGCAAACGAGAAAATATAAAAATCTTTTGAAAAATCAGGACTTATCAAAACCGGTGTTTTGGTTAACGCTTGTTTCACCAGTTCAAAGGATTGCTTTGCTTCCAAGGTCCACTTTACCCCTTGCTCATTTTTTAACATGTTTGTGATATTCCTAAGGAGCTCAGCCAAATTTGGGATGAACCTTCTCAAAAAGTTAATCTTTCCAATGAAAGACTCCAACTCCTTGATGTTCTGAGGATGAGAGATTTGCAATATGGCCTCAATCCTCTTCGGATCTATCTTTATACCCTCTTCTGAAATAATGTGTCCAAGAAGCTTACCTTCTTGGAGACCGAATAGTGTCTTCTTAGGGTTTAAGGATATTCCAAACTTTCTGCATTTCACGAAAACTTTTCTTAAATGTTCTAAGTGTTCTTCATCTGTTTTTGAAAACACAGTGACATCATCAAGATAGATAATGATGAAGAAGCCCAGTTCTTCCAAGAATGATATGTCCATGGCTCTTTGAAAAGTTGCTCTAACATTCATTAGACCAAAGGGCATTTTCACATACATGAAAGTGCCCCATGGTGTAGTAAATGCTGTCTTTAGTTGATCAGCAGGGTAAACCAAGATCTGATTGTACCCTGAATAGCCATCCAGCAAAGAAATTCTTCTAGACCCTACCACCCTTTGTAAAATATGGTCCATCTTAGGTAAAGGGTAGTTGTCCTTTAATGAAGCTTTGTTTAAGTCTTTAAAGTCTATACAAAGCCTGATTTCTCCAGTTTTCTTCCTAACATACACTAGATTGGATACCCATTCAGAATATCTAACAGGGACAATAATACCAGCATCGTACATTTTCATGATCTCCTTCTGAACCAAGGGCAACTGAACAGGGTTTATTCTGCGCAGTTTCTGTTTGAATGGTTTTTGATTTTCTTTGAGGGGGATTTTGTGCTGTATTATTTCAGTGTCATAGGATTTAAGATCTTCGTAACTCCACGCAAAAACATCATAAAACTCTTTAAATAGCTCAACGTATTTGAGTTTAATGTGAGCTGGTAAAGTTTTAGACAATTTAATCATTTTCGGTTTTTATTTACTGCCTATATTGCATTCCTCCACTTCAGTCTCTACAGGTTCCAGCTTTGACTTCTTCGCCACATCGTCAAAATAAAACAACTCTTCTAAAGGCGCCAGACCACTTGGCAAACTTTCATGTTTAGAGCGCAAGGTTTCTAACTCCTCTGTTTCGTTTGTAAGTTTGCTAGACAGTAGGTTAATATTGACAGGCTCAGGAGACGGTTCTTCTTCACCAAGAAATTTTTCTTCACTATAGTCTGTTTTGTAGTCTGAGTTTGAACTGTTTAGTTTGAATTCATTTGTGAATTGCATGAAGTCTTCTATTTGTTTGTGATTGTCAAACACTTGCCAATACTTTTTATTATCTGGCACTACTGGCCTAAACTTTATCTCAATTGTGCAATCTTTGGTTTCAAATGGCGTTAAGCATGTCCTAGCTGCAAAGACTAAATTGTGGGCCGCAATGTTTCTTTTTCTCCTGTGGGCCGCAAAGGTCCATGAAATCTCCTGTAGGATCTAAGTCTGGGATGATTTGTGTTATACTCCCCATTGACTTGCCTAATGATTAACTCAAAATCCCCATACACATTGATTCTT
This sequence comes from Pinus albicaulis, assembly GCA_034641835.2. NCBI lineage: Eukaryota > Viridiplantae > Streptophyta > Pinopsida > Pinales > Pinaceae > Pinus > Pinus albicaulis. The sequence goes on along the minus strand of CM076583.1, from coordinate 1,220,225,227 downwards.
CTGGCTTCCAACTTTTTCAATAGATGTAAGCCTAAGATAAGGGATTCATATTCTGCTATGTTATTGGAACACTGAAAGTTTAATTTACATAAAATGCTTTCGGTGTGGTTGTTTTCAGTGTTAGTAATCCGAACACTTGCACCAGCGTTAGTTCTAGTGCACGACCCATCAAAATACATACTCCATAGAGGACTATTCTCAGTTTCATCTGTTTGGTGAATGTCCTCCTCAACTACTGTGATTTTGGATGTTTCTTGAATATTGACACTCAGTTGTATTTGTTTAGATTCCTCAGGTTTTTCGTTAGGTGGAAGACCACTTTCTTGAGTGTCAAGGTTTAAAATCAAAGGACGTATGACTTGTAGTTCAAGACCCATATTTGGTTTGCTGTTGTTTAAAGGTTCAGCAAAATGTTTTGACAGTTCTGTGGTATTTAGCTCCTCCTCTCTATCGGCCATTAATTCTTTTAAAGTGACTTTTTCATGGAGTGTTTCATCAGTAAACATGATAAAAGAATCAAGGCCTGTATTGACAGAATATATAGGAGAGTTTTGTGGTCTGTCTTGACTTGTCACTGTGTATTACATATGAGACTCCCTGTAAAGTCTTTTGGTTTGATTGAAAACAGGGATAGTCGCATAGGTCATGTCCATTTGCATAGTCCCTTGTAACTTAGCCCCCCAAGACCATGATAGTAACATTCCATACTTTGGGCGCACATCAGCCACAACATTATCCATGACTAAGCATTTAGCTGGAATCTGGGCTAAGTTAACACAAAGGTTTTTGATCAATCCTAAACATTTTCCTCTGCTTGAGTCAAAAGAGTAAAGGTCTTTATAAGGTCTGGTGATTTCTAGACCTAGGCTCTCCATCACAACTTTACGCATTAAATTGTGAGAGGCTCCTGAGTCATGCATAACGTTGTGAAAAATCTTGTCATGAACGTTAAAACTTACATAAAAGGGAGGAACATGTCCCTCTTGGTATCTTCCTTCAATCTTTGGACCAAAAATGAGTTCTGGCTGGTCATCATTAAGATTGACTGTATCATTGTTGTCTTCTAAATTTAAAGCCTTCAAAATTTGAGTTCTATATACATGTTGGGCAGCTAACTCATTCAAGGGAACATACATTTTGATCTTCGAAATTTCCTGCTCCAGGCTGAACGAAATTTGACTCTTTACAGTGCTGGTTTAAGCCTTATTAGCTATCACTCTATCAACAACATTTGATTGCTTATTTGTTCTATTTACACTTGACAAAATGGTTGTAACAGGAGTACTAGCTGAAGTGTTAGTACTACTAATGTCTACACTCTGTTTTTCAAGATTCTGAGTGCCTTTCTCTTTACCTTTATCAGAATTTACAGCCACCATTTTTTCCTTTGGTTTGACCATTTTAGGCTTGGTTGTAGTGCTATTTTGTGAAGATTTGTCAGAGTTTTTGTTGTTGGGGGTTTGTTGACTAGTTTTGCTTCTAAGGTCATAGTCTCTTTGAGGTTCCGTGATGGCATTTTCCATGTTTTGATAATAATTTTCATTATCATCTCTTTTGTCATTATAAGGTGTGTAAAGACCTTTTTTTTTATCGTAATTAACTTCAAAGTCATCATCATCTACCCCAAACAGGTTTATATCATCTTCCTCTGTTATTTGATCTGTTTCCTCAACCTCAATCACATAGTTTTGATGAAAAGGAGGGGTGATATGTTGATCATCCTCCCTAGGTCTGTTTGGAGGTTGGTTCCTTCTAGAATTTTGATTCTGGTTCTGGTTTCTGTTTTGAGGAGCATTTTGATTTTGACTTTCTTGTGCTCTCTTAATTATGCTCATCTCTTTCATCATTTCCTCCATCATTCTTTCCATCTTTGAGTTGGAAGTATAAGGTGAGGATTCCTCTCTAAACGATACTCTCTTCTCAGCTTTCGTCCTTTCTCTTTTCTCCATCAAGTTGACTTCCACAGAAAGAGCACCTCTTTGCATATCTTCAAGAGTTGCAAAATCTCTTTCTCTTAGCAAATAGGTCATGTCAGAGTCAAACCCTTCAGGAAACTTGTTTAAAGCTGAGCCTTGTGGAGGTTTTAGTTCTAGGGAAAGTGCATTATACACACTATTAAATCTAGTGCAATAAGCTTGGACACTTTCCCCAGGGTTTCTATGGAGGTTCTTGTAATCAGAAAGGACTTGGAGAGGATTCTTCTTCACTTCCCATTTGTTTAAGAAAGTTTGATGGAAGCCTTGGAGATCGTTTATACTATGGGGGGCTAAGCTTTTAAACCATTTTCTTACTTCTCCCCCTAAGCTTTGAGAAAATAATCTAAGCTTGACAGAATCATCATCAATTTCATTTCTGTCAAGGTAGTCATTCATCTTATCCACATGTTGTGTTGCAGTTATAGTATTGCTAGCATCATATAATGGAATTTTGGATTGATAGTCCTGTGGAAGATTGACTAATGGTGCAGGAAGGACTAGGGGAGCATACCATGCAGCCATGGTAGGAGGTGGAGGTGGATTTACAAGAGGTGGATTAAAAAAAGGGAAAGTGGGCTAATCTGAATTGGTTTGGATAGTGAATGAGGGATGAAGGGATGTGGATGGAACAACAGTAGACGGCTGAGCTGATCTTGGATGAGAGACACCTAAATTGTGCAGGAAATGTAGATTAGGGGGTGTTGTTTCTCTATTACCAGGATGTTCACTTGTCTCCGGGGATGAAAGTGAAGACTCAAAATCTAGCTAAATTATATCATGAAATGACCTAGTTCTAAATGGATTTACTAAGTCAACTTGTGATTTTTGTAGAGCTGAAAGATTTTCAGGGACTGAATTAGCTCTCAAGGGTGATTTGAAAACAGTTGATAATTTTATCTTTGGAGACTTCCTAAGGATACCTTCTGGGATATCAACTACTTTAGGTGGATTAGGGTCAGGATAGGCTCTAGTGTGAATCTTTCTAGGAGCCACTATGCTGTGTTTTTCAGACCCAAATAAACAAGACAATTTCAACCAGGTATGACAATCTGTAAGAGGTTAACTAGTATGTTTTACAAATTTAAATCCTACAGTCCTCTAACTGAGTTTGAATGATATTATAATGATAAGGGTTCTTCCCAGTGGAGTTTTAAGGTCTGCTAAGGATTATGGAGTCGCCAAGTGGAAGTTTTTAGCTCTGTTCAGAGGTAAAAGGTTTTATGGTCCACCACCATGTTTATTGAATACCAATCTGAAATATTTTTAGTTTTTTCTGAGTTCTTTTCCAGTTGTGTGGTTTTTAAGAATATCCTAACTCTGTTTCAAAACTTAGCTATGGTTATGATATGAAGACAGTCTACTCTTATGGCTAAGCCAGCTGATTTTTCAAGGTTAAATAAAGTCTCTAAGAGAATCCTAGGGTTTACCTAGTTTGTCACTGATTCAAACAAGTTTCATCGTGATTACCATTTCTTGGTAGTGCTTGAAAAGGCTGCTTTTTACTCACAAAGTTTTATAAAGTTTTTAAAGGAAACTAAGATGAAAATTCAACTGAGTCCCCAGCGGAGTCGCCAGAAATGTTAGGAATCTGTAATTTTAAAATGATTGGGTGAGATAAAACTAGAAACAACATTGTTTAAACCATTTGGGATTGTAGGAACCGGCCTCTGAATGGGAAGGGATCTCTCCAATAGATGAAATATGGATTTGTCTTTAGGATTTGGGGTTATGATATTAGGCTAGTTATGAAGACCAAGGGTTTTGCGCGATTTTGAATCACGTTGAGCATGATTATTGTTTTGAGGTGGAAAGTTCAAAAGGCAAAAAAAGAGTTTCAAAGGTGAGAAGTTGCAAGCAAATAGAACAAACTTTGGCCAAAAAGATAGATAATTACGAGTTTTATCCATTGGGGCACATGGAGTCATAATAGAGTTTAATTGGAACGACAAGAGCGAGAGTAGTCCATGGGGCAAGTCATCTATGTATAAGGATATCTTTAAGATTGATTTATGGAATGAAATGATCTGATAAGAAGATAACGGATGCGAGAGGCAGCGACTGAGGGATAGAGCCATTCTTTGAAACTAGCCAGCCTTTGACATGGACTCAAGAAAAACATAAAAGTAAACTAGGATCTGGTAAGTACTTTGAAACTAGCCATCCTTTGATACACTTTCAATAGAAAACATCTTAAAACAAAAGGGAACTCGAAGGCAACTTTTGGGGTAGAAAATAGTAGGCCGGGCTCACCACAAATCCTCTCCTAGCTCTGCTTTACTTGGTTACTTTCAAGACAATCACAAAGATAACACAGAATGGCCTAAGATCTGGTAAGTACTTAGAAACTAGACAGCTTTTAACACATTCCAGGGGAAACATTCAAACAATCTTTAGGGATAAAACTAGGACCAGGGCACACCATATCTTCCATAGTAAATCTCTACTTAACCAGTACTGAACATAACATTTAAGAATAATATTCAGCTAAGAAAATAAGACGAGGGAACGCCAACATTCCTATGCTTAAACTGAATTAAATCATTCCTAAATAACATAGGTGGAAGAAAACATTCAGATAAAGATTTTCAGTTAGAGAAGGTTACTGATATACAGTAGGTCCTAACTCTATGCATGCTGTTATTTATAAGAGAAAATGAAACACAGTGGGAACATAAATAAAATAACAAGTTACAATGAGAAAAAAATCACCGTCAACATAGACCAGGATCCCATAAATCGGCTTGTATTGATGCTCCAAACCAGTTACAGCTTTAAGTCCAGTGCTTTAGGTTAGCAACCATCTACACATCTCAGCCTAACCTATCTATCACTAGCAGAGCTCCAAGAGCTAGTGAATACTATGTACAATCAGAAGTTTAAGCTCAAGTGTATATCAAAGTTCTACAACCAACGAGTTTCTCATCTTCTACGAAGTATTTATAGTAGAATGAGGAATTGAGATCTAAAATAAAAGATCTCCAGACAATAAATACAGATTCAAGACTTCTCGGCCCTTTGAGGGGCTCGATGGAGAAGTTTACAGGTGGATCACTGTATTAACTGTTTTACATTTATGAATCAAGCTTGGTGGGAGCTTTATTTGACTTTGAGGCTCCGTGTACGTTTGGAGTAACTTCCGCAGATAGTTCTGCATTTATTTCCTTGCAGAAGTAACTCCCTGGCTGAGCTGGTGGCGAATATCTGATTTTCTTCAATAACTTCGGCCTCTGCTTTGAAAGGTTTGAGGCAACAGGTGGCTCTGTGGTAGCTGAGGAATCAATTTGCCTCAAGATGTGGCGGTGGAGGCTTTCTGTCTGATAAAACACACGATTTTATTAGTATTTGTGCTTATTGTGCTTTAATCCGGGGAATTAGGCTTTTGATAATCATTCTTAAGCTGGTAATTCCCCAGATCTATCTTTAATCTTCATCTGTTGTGCTTTGTCTTCAAACTTATACTTTTTAACTATTTTTTGAATAAAACAGTGTCTTGTCAATGTGCACGGCTGCACAGGCCATTTTATGTGCTATCAACGCTCATGAAACATTGATAAATCATTGAATTCAAACCTGTGAATGGTTCTTTTTAATAACTCGAAGGCGCAGGAAACGTCTTTCCCAACCCTCGGCTTTCCTTCATTATACAATGAAAAACTATTAAAACACCTGCAAAACACAAAAACAATTAAGAAATATTGCGTTTTTAGGTTTAGACTGCTTCAGATGGCGGGGAAAGGAGCGTAGCCATTGCATCATCCAACGGTTGGGATTAATCAGGAGAGATCGTAGAATAGGCGGAAGAAAATTGAATCTGAGTCGTCGATCGCACAGAGATCGATGGTCGGGAGCAGAGTTTACACATATATGACCCAATCGAGCGATCGCGCGATTTGTTCTTTTCAATCAACCCATTTTTATATCTGCGATCGCGCGATCGGTTCTTTTCAATCAACCATTTATAAAAACACATGATTTTGGTTTTTAGACCAAAACTTTGGAAAAGTGGGTCTTTGGATTTTACAAAGGAAAAATCTCAATTGGGAATGAAATATTTACAAGGTTTAAGTACGGAGGGCGGGCCCGCAGTATATATAAAATAATGATGCGATCGGGAGGATTGGAGGATTGTGCGATTGCGATGAATCGCATCGCAAATATTTGCGATGGGTATTGCAAATAAACCCGCAGCTTGGAAAGATTTGATTGTGATTAGCGCTTGGGTCTATAACCTTTGGTTTTTGCAGAGAAAGCACGAGATCCGAGGCTCAAAACAAAGGGGCTGATCGCAATTGCATTTTCACAACATGGAACTAATCACAAAAACTTGCGTTCTTTGAACATTTGCGATGCGATAAGCGCCTTAACCTATTAGAAAGTGGTTCCAGCCCCGAAGCGTATGGTGGGGAAGTGGTTTAGGACTTGCCCAAAGGGGCTTAAGTCTATAGTAAAGACTTGTATTTTTTATGAGTTTTTCATAACTTTCAATGGAATGGGGGGTTTCAGAATAGCTAAAAAATGAGTTTTTAACTATGGAAAAAGGATTTTCATAAATGTAAGAAGAGGATTTATGAAAACAGGGGAGTTTTTATGGAGGAAAAGGGAACACATGAAGGTTTGAGAAGAGGGAAAAATGAAGGTCTTTCAGCAGTCTTTCACTTGGAATCAGCAGAATTTTTTGAGTATAAGATGGAAATAGTAATGAAGATTTTGGACAGAGGCATGAAGCCTTTCAAGAGTCTTCAAGAGCCAACAATTTTTAGTAATAAAATTTGTTCCTTGGAGGCTCAGAAAGTTTTAGCCACCTTTTGGTATAACAAATATTATAGGTGGCTAAGAGTGGCTCCACTTGGGGATGGTGCCTACTTGAAGGCATCAAGAACTTCAGACTTGCATTCTCTGGGAGGCTGATCAGTTGCCTCATCCATTTATGTTCTCTGGGAGGCTGATCAGTTGCCTGATCCATTGGGCTGCCCTTCCTTTTGCTGGGATGATCTTCTTTAAAAAAATATTAGCAGCTATGAAAACAATGGATTTTCATCAATACAAACTTTCTACCTACCCAATCCTACTGATCTAGCATTTTTTATTCATTAGAGTGCACTTGGATTGGCAAACTCTTTTCACACCATTTTATTCTTTTGAAAATAGGAAATCTAATCTATTTCTAGTCCTTCTTTCTCCCTGAACTCAGATTAAACAGTTGAGTTCAGATGCTTCTCTACCTAATCTACCATCTGTTGGGATTAAACTGTCCAATAGATTTTTATTCTCTAAATTCTGCAACAGAAATTTAAAAGCACTCAAGTCAGGATTGAACAGTCTAACTTGATGCTGGTCTATGGGATAAAGACAAGTTGCACATAGACATTTATTTTGCAGAAAAATTAAATCAAAATGGAAGGCTTGAGAATCTGAAAATTTAAAGCACTTCCTTCTTCCTTTTCCTCTGGTTCAGATTTTGAGTTAATTAGAACCAGATTTTTACATCTTTTTGACTCAGAAAATAGAACATATTTGAGTCATCTCTCTTTTGGAAACTTAGGTTCAGATTTTGTGCATGTTTGAACCTTTAATTTCTATCCTAAACTATCTACTGATAAGCCAAGATTAAACAGTTTGACAAATCGAATTCACTATCCTATTAGCAGAAAATTTAAAGCTAATTAGTCAAGATTAGACAATTTGACTAACTAGAAGTGTGTTATGTAGGAGTGGCATTTACGCTGGCACACTTTCAGATTTGTTTCTCTTTTTTGGTATGGGGCTATACCTTTCTTGTTTTGACAATCTGCCCTCTTTTATTTCTTTTCATTGTTTTTGTATTTTTGATTTTTACAACTTTGAATGCAATGGTGGATAAGATATTTATAATGGAAAAAAGATAAAAAGGCTTTTGGAACATAACATGGATCAAGAGAAGTAATGCTTACGCATCCTGCCATTGACAGGACCCCCAAACAGTTCCGCTCCATTCAACTCCTGCAAGAAAAATGCATTGTTACCAGCAGCTGAGTGACTAGAGTAAGGTCCAAGCCATAAGTGGTCAAAATTTCCAAGCTTGCCCTTCTCTTCCCTTCTTGAATCCCACTTGAAAAATTTGTCCCCAATCTTGAAATTGCTTGCCTTTGTTCTTCTGTCAAAAAGATTTTTAATGCTGTCTTGCTTTAGCAATGCTTTGTTATAAACTTCCTCTCTGGTTTGCTGAAGATGAATGGTCTGATTTATTCTTCTGATCATATCATTATCTTCAGTTTTCAACTCTTGAATTAAATTTATCACTGGTACACCAAGGCTGTTCGGAAAAATTGCATCTGTACCATACACAAGCTGGAAAGGTGACATGCCAATGTATTTCTTCAAAGTCAATATATCAGCCCACAGTGCATGAACCAGCTTTGTGTGCTAAGACTTCTTGTTGTCCTCCAACAGTTTCTTGATAATTTTAACTAAACTTTTGTTTGAGGATTCTGCAAGTCCATTACCTTGGGGGTAATAGGCCGTGGAATTCCCCAATGTTATCTGATATCTATGACAGAACTCAACCATTTTCTTTGATCCAAATGCTGCTGCATTATCAATGATGATCTTAGTAGGACAACTAAATCTGGAGAGAATGTTAGTCTCCATAAATTTTATAATAACTGAATCATTGGCCTGTCTACAAGGTATGGCTTCTATCCACTTAGTGAAATAGTCTATGGCAGCGAGAATCCATCTATGCTGGGCAGAAGATGGGGGATGGATTTCTCCGATAAAGTCAAGTCCCCACTGTTGAAAAGGGGCTTCAACAGTGATTGGATGCAGAGGTAGGGGTAACAGTTTTCTTTTTCCTTCAAAAAGTTGACACTTATGACAGGCTATGATAATTTTGTGCACATCATGGAAAAGAGTAGGCCAATAGAAACCAACCCTCAAAATTTTTTTGGCTGTTGTCTTCCAGTACAAATGACCTCCACACTCTCCTTCATGGAACTGGTACTTAACCTTCTCTACATCAACCTTAGGCAAACATTTAAGCAATAGACCACTTGCATTTTTCCAATAAAGACATTTATCTATAATGTAATAGTTTACAGCTTTTAACTTAAGGAACCTTGCCTTTGCTTTTGTCAAACCAGGAGGTGTATTCAAATTAAGCAAAACATAAACAATATCAGCATACCAAGAGGAATTCATAAAATGGTTTTCAACAATGGGTGTCGAGATTTACTCTTGTTCCTCCAAAGCGTTAATCATATGAATATCAAGAACTTCACAATTTGATTCAGCCATTAATCTAGCTAGACCTTGGCCTTTGATGAGTTTGGTGGGATTTATCTCCAAATCATATTCAAGAATAACAACAATCCACCTACCTCTCTTACCATCTGGGTCCTGTGTTAGAATGTCTTTAACAACTGAATTCGGGACAAAGGCAATGATGTGTGAGTGACGGATGTATACTCTGAAGTCTTTCAATGCTTTAACCAAAGCAAAAGATTGCTTCTCCATAATGTTATACTTCAAAGGGGCGTCCCTCAATGCCTTGCTAAAGAATGAAATAGGCTGCTCTTGTCCTTGTGGATTTTTCTGTAAAAGGACACCAACTATGGTATATTTTGATGCAAACGAGAAAATATAAAAATATTTTGAAAAATCAAGACTTATCAGAACCGGTGTTTTGGTTAACGCTTGTTTCACCAGTTCAAAGGATTGCTTTGCTTCCAAGGTCCATTTTACCCCTTGCTCCTTTTTTAACATGTTTGTGATATTCCTAAGGAGCTCAGCCAAATTTGGGATGAACCTTCTCAAAAAGTTAATCTTTCCAATGAAAGACTCTTCCTTGATGTTCCAAGGATGAGAGATTTGCAATATGGCCTCAATCCTCTTGGGATCTATCTTTATACCCTCTTCTGAAATAATGTGTCCAAGAAGCTTAGCTTCTTGGAGACCGAATAGTGTCTTCTTAGGGTTTAAGGATATTCGAAACTTTCTGCATTTCACGAAAACTTTTCTTAAATGTTCTAAGTGTTCTTCATATATTTTTGAAAACACAGTGACATCATCAAGATAGATAATGATGAAGAAGCCCAGTTCTTACAAGAATGCTATGTCCATGGCTATTTGAAAATTTGCTCCAACATTCATTAGACCAAAGTGAATTTTCACATACATGAAAGTGCCCCATGGTGTAGTAAAGGCTGTCTTTAGTTGATTAGCAGGGTAAACCAAGATCTGATTATACCCTGAATAACCATCCAGCAAAGAAATTCTTCTAGACCCTACCTCCCTTTGTAAAATATGGTCCATCTTAGGTAAAGGGTAGTTGTCCTTTAATGAAGCTTTGTTTCAGTCTTTAAAGTCTATACAAAGCTTGATTTCTCCAGTTTTCTTCCTAACAGACACTAGATTAGATACCCATTCAGAATATCTATCAGGGACAATAATACCAGCCTCGTACATTTTCATGATCTCCTTCTGAACCAAGGGCAACTGAACAAGGTTTATTCTGCGCAGTTTCTATTTGAATGGTTTTTGGTTTTCTTTGAGGGGGATTTTTTGCTATATTATTTCAGTGTCATAGGATTTAAGATCTTTGTAACTCCATGCAAAAACATCAGAAAACTCTTTAAACAGCTCAACGTATTTGAGTTTAATGTGAGCTGGTAAAGTTTTAGACATTTTAATCATTTTCAGTTTTTCCTTACTGCCTATATTGCATTCCTCCACTTCAGTCTCTATAGGTTCTAGCTTTGACTTCTTCACCACATCGCCAAAATCAAACAACTCTTCTAAAGGCGCCAGACCACTTGGAAAACTTTCATGTTTAGAGCGCAGGGTTTCTAACTCCTCTGTTTCGTTTGTAAGTTTTCTAGATAGTAGGTTAATATTGACAGGCTCAGGAGACGGTTCTTCTTCACCAAGAAAGTTTTCTTCACTGCAGTCTGTTTCGTAGTCTGAGTCCGAACTGTTTAGTTCGAATTCATTTGTGAATTGCATGAAGTCTTCTATTTGTTTGTCATTGTCAAAAACTTGCCAATACTTTTTATTATCTGGCAATGTTGGCCTAAACTTTATCTCAGTTGTGCAATCTTTGGTTTCAAATGGCGTTAAGCATGTCCTAGCTGCAAAGGCTAAATTGTGGGCCGCAATGTTTCTTTTTCTTGGGACAAAAATTAATTCGGACTCCTCAAATGTTTTCAAAAGGTCCATGACATCGTTCCTATAGTCTCTAAGTCTGGGATGATTTGTGTTATACTCCCCATTGACTTTCCTAATGATTAACTCAGAATCCCCATACACATTGATTCTTCTGGCTTCCAACTTTTTCAATAGATGTAAGCCTAAGAGAAGGGATTCATATTTTGCTATGTTATTGGAACACTGAAAGTTTAATTTACATGAAATGCTTTCGGTGTGGTTGTTTTCAGTGTTAGTAATCCAGAAACTTGCACCAGCATTAGTTCTAGTGCATGACCCATCAAAATACATACTCCATAGAGGACTATTCTCAGTTTCATCTATTTGGTGAATGTCCTCCTCAACTACTGTGCTTTCGGATGTTTCTTGAATATCGGCACTCAGTCGTATTTGTTTAGATTCCTCAGGTTTTTCGTTAGGTGGAAGACCACTTTCTTGAGTGTCAAGGTTTAAAAGCAAAGGACGTATGACTTGTAGTTCAAGACCCATATTTGGTTTGCTGTTGTTTAAAGGTTCAGCAAATTTTTTTGACAGTTCTGTGGTATTTACCTCCTCCTCTCTATCGGCCATTAATTCTGTTAAAGTGACTTGTTCACGGAGTGTTCATGATAACAGAATCAAGGCCTGTATTGACAGAATATATAGGAGAGTTTTGTGGTCTGTCTTGAATTGTCACTGTGTATTGCATATGAGACTCCCTGTAAAGTCTTCTGGTTTGATTGAAAACAGGGATAGTCGCATAGGTCATGTCCATTTGCATAGTCCCTTGTAACTTAGCCCCCCAAGACCTTGATAGTAACATTCCATACTTTGGGGGCACATCAGCCACAACAATATCCATGACTAAGCATTTGGCTGGAGTCTGGGCTAAGTTAACACAAATTTTTTTTATCAATCCTAAGAATTTTACTCTACTTGAGTCAAAAGAGTAAAGGTCTTTATAAGGTCTGGTGATTTCTAGACCCAGGCACTCCATCACTACTTTAGGCATTAAATTGTGAGAGGCTCCTGTGTCATGCATAGCATTGTGCAAAATATTGTCATGAATGTTAAAAATTACATAAAAGGGAGGAACAGGTCCCTCTTGATATCTTCCTTCAATCTTTGGACCAAAAATGAGTTCTAGCTGGTCATCATTAAGATTGAATGTATCATTGTTGTCTTCTAAATTTAAAGCCTTCAAAATTTGAGTTCTATATACATGTTGGGCAGCTAACTCAGTCAAGGGAACATAGATTTTTATCTTCGAAATTTTCTGCTCCAGGCTGAACATAATTTGACTCTTTACAGTGCTGGTTTTAGCCTTATTAGCTATCACTCTATCAACAACATTTTCTTGCTGATTTGTTCTATTTACACTTGACGAAACGGTTGTAACATGAGTACTAGCTGAAGTGTTAGTACTACTAATGTCTACACTCTGTTTTTCAAGATTCTGAGTGCCTTTCTCTTTACCTTTATCAGAATTTACAGCCACCATTTTGTCCTTTCGTTTGACCATTTTAGGCTTGGTTGTAGTGCTGTTTTGTGAAGATTTGTCAGATTTTTTGTTGTTGGGGTTTTGTTGACTAGTTTTGCTTCTAAGGTCATAGTCTCTTTGAGGTTCCGTGATTGCATTTTCCATGTTTTGATAATAATTTTCATTATCATCTCTTTTGTCATCATAAGGTGTGTAAAGACCTTGTTTTTTATCATAATGAACTTCAAAGTCATCATCATCTACCCCAAACAGGTTTATATCATCTTCCTCTGTTATTTGATCTGTTTCCTCAACCTCACTCACAAAATTTTGATGAAAAGGAGGGGTGATCTGTTGATCATCCTCCCTAGGTCTGTTTGGAGGTTGGTTCCTTCTATAATTCTGATTCTGGTTCTGGTTTCTGTTTTGAGGAGCATTTTGATTTTGACTTGCTTGTGCTCTCTTAATTATGCTCATCTCTTTCATCATTTCCTCCATCATTCTTTCCATCTTTGAGTTGGAAGTAGAAGGTGAGGATTCCTCTCTAAATGATGCTCTCTTCTTAGCTTTCGTCCTTGCTCTTTTCTCCATCAAGTTGAATTCCACATAAAGAGCACCTCTTTGCATATCTTCAAGAGTTGCAAAATCTCTTTCTCTTAGCAAATAGGTCATGTCAAAGTCAAACCCTTCAGGAAACTTGTTTAAAGTTGAGCCTTGTGGAGGTTTTAGTTCTGGGGAAAGTGCATTATACACACTATTAAATCTTGTGCAATAAGCTTGGACACTTTCCCCAGGGTTTCTATGGAGGTTCTTGTAATCAGAAAGGACTTGGAGAGGATTCTTCTTCACTTCCCATTTGTTTAAGAAATTTTGATGGAAGCCTTGGAGATCGTTTATACTATGGGGGGCTAAGATTTTAAACCATTTTCTTACTTCTCCCCCTAAGCTTTGAGCAAATAATCTAAGATTGACAGAATCATCATCAATTTCATTTTTTTCAAAGTAGTCATTCATCTTATCCACATGTTGTACTGCAGTTATAGTATTGCTAGCATCATATAATGGAATTTTTGACTGATAGTCCTGTGGAAGATTGACTAATGGTGCAGGAAGGACTATGGGAGCATACCATGCAGCCATGGCAGGAGGTGGAGGTGGATTTACAAGAGGTGGATTAACAAAAGGGAAAGTGGGCTAAAAGGAAGTGGTTTGGATAGTGAATGAAGGATGAAGGGATGTGGATGGAACAACAGTAGACGACTGAGCTGATCTTGGATGGGAGACACCTAAATTGTGGAAGAAATGCAGATCAGGGGGTGTTGTTTCTCTATTACCAGGATGTTCACTTGTCTCCGGGGATGAAAGTGAAGACTCAGAATCTAGTTGAATTATATCATGAAATGACCTAGTTCTAAATGGATTTACTAAGTCAACTTGTGATTGTTGTAGAGCTGAAAGATTTTCGGGGACTGAATTAGCTCTCAAGGGTGATTTGAAAAAAATTGATAATTTTATCTTTGGAGACTTCCTAAGGATGCCTTCTGGGATATCAACTACTTCAGGTGGATTAGAGTCAGGATAGGCTCTAGTGTGAATCTTTCTAGGAGCCACTATGTTGTGTTTTTCAGACCCAAATAAACAAGACAATTTCAACCAGGTATGAAAATATTTAAGAGGTTAACTAGTATGTTTTACAAATTTAAATCCTACAGTCCTCTAACTGAGTTTGAATGATATTATAATGATAAGGGTTCTTCCCAGTGGAGTTTTAAGGTCTGCTAAGGATTATGGAGTCGCCAAGTGGAATTTTTTAGCTCTGTTCAGAGGTAAAAGGTTTTATGGTCCACCACCATGTTTATTGAATACCAATCTGAAATATTTTTAGTTTTTTCTGAGTTCTTTTCCAGTTGTGTGGTTTTTAAGAATATCCTATCTCTGTTTCAAAACTTAGCTATGGTTATGAGACGAAGACAGTTTAGTCTTATGGCTAAGCCAGCTGATTTTTCAAGGTTAAATAAAGTCTCTAAGAGAATCCTAGGGTTTACCTAGTTTGTCACTGATTCAAACAAGTTTCATCGTGATTACCATTTCTTGGTAGTGCTTGAAAAGGCTGCTTTTTACTCACAAAGTTTTATAAAGTTTTTAAAGGAAACTAAGATGAAAATTCAACTGAGTCCCCAGCGGAGTCGCCAGAAATGTTAGGAATCTGTAATTTTAGCAGATTGGTGAGACTAAAACTGCAGAAACAACATCGTTTCAACCATTTTGGGTTCCTAGGATCTATCCTTCCTGAATCCGGAGAGGGATCTCTCCAATAAGTGCAATGATGGATTTGTATTTGAAGTTTGGGGTTATGATATTAGGCTAGTTATGAAGACCAAGTGTTTTGCTTCGTTTTGGATGGTTGAGCATGATTATTGTTTGAGGTGGAAAGTTCCAAAGGCAAAGAGTTTCAAAGGTGAGAAGTTGCAAGCAAATAGAACAAACTTTGGCCAAAAAGATAGATAATTGCAGGTTTTAGTCCATTGGGCTATGGAGTCATAATAGAGTTTAATTGGAACATCAAGAGGCAAGAGTAGTCCATGGGGCAAGTCATCTATGTATAAGGATATCTTTAAAGATTGATTTATGGAATGAAATGATACAATAAGAAGGAGAAATTAACAGATGCAGAAACAAGAGCAGCCCAGGATCTGGTAAGTACTTTGAAACTAGCCATCCTTTGACATGGACTCAAGAAAAACATAAAAGTAAACTAGGATCTGGTAAGTACTTTTAAACTAGCCAGCCTTTGATACACTTTCAATAGAAAACATCTTAAAACAAAGGGAAACTTGAAGGCAAATTTTGGAGTAGAAAATAGCGGGCCGAGCTCACCACAAATCCTCTCCTTGCTCTGCTTTACTTGGTTACTTTCAAGACAAACACAAAGATAACACAGAATGGCCTAAGATCTGGAAAGTACTTTGAAACTAGCCAGCTTTTAACACATTCCAAGGGAAACAGTCAGACAGTCTGTGGGATCAAACTGGGACCAAGGCTCACCATGTCTTTCTCAATTCATCTTCACAAAACATATACTGAAAGTAACATCTAAGAATAACATTCAGCTAAGACAATAAGATGAGGGAACGCAAGCATTCCTATGCTCAAACTAAATTAAATTATTCCTAAATAACACAGATTGGAAGAAAACATTCAGATACAGATTTTCAGTCAGAGAAGGCTACTGATATACAGTAGGTCCTAACCCTATACATGTTGTTCTTTATAAGAGAAATGAAACACAGTGGAAACAGAAATAAAATAACAAGTTACAATGAAAAAAACATCATAGTCAACATAGACCAGGATCCCATAAATCATCTTGTATTGATGCTCCAAACCAGTTACAACTTTAAGTCCAGTGCTTTAGGTTAGCAATCATCTACACATCTCAACCTAACCTATCTATCACCAGTAGAGCTCCAAGAGCCAGTGAATACTATGTACAATCAGAAGTTTAAGCTCAAGTGTATATCAAAGTTCTACAACCAACAATTTCTCATCTTCTACTGAGGTATTTATAGAAGAATGAGGAGGTGAAATCTAACAAAATATCTCTTGAGACAATAAATACAGATTCAAGACTTCTCGGCCTTTTGAGGGGCTCGATGGATAAGTTTACAGGTGTGTCACCGTATTAATTGATTTACATTCATGAATTTAAGCTCGGTGGGAGCTTTTGCTGACTTTGAGGCTCTGTGTAATGTTTGGAGTAACTCTGCAGATATTTCTGCATTTATTTCCTCGCAGAAGTAAATCCTTGGCTGCGCTGGAGGCAAATATCTAATTTTATTCAATAACTTCGGCCTCTGTTTTGAAAGGTTTGAGGCAACAGGTGACTTTGTGGTAGCTGAGGAATCAATTCGCCTAAAATAAGGCGGTGAAGGCCTTTTCTGTCAGTGAAACACTTATGATTTTCTATTGACTGTGCTTTAATCCAGGGAATTTGGCTTTTGATAATCATTCTTAGCCGTAATTCCCCAGATCTATCTTTAATCTTCATCTGCTGTGCTTTGTCTTCAAACTTATACTTTTTAACTGTTTTTTTTTAATAAAACAGTGTCTTGTTGATGTGTAGGGCCACACAGGCCATTTTACCTGCTATCAACGCTCATGAAACATTGAAAAATCATTGAACTCAAACCTGTGAATGGTTCTTTTTAATAGCTCGAAGGCGCAGGAAACGTCTTTCGCAACCCTCAACTTTCCTTATTTTTACAATGAAAAGCCATTAAAACACCTGCAAAACACAAAAATAATTAAGAAATCCTGTTTTTTTAGGTTTAGACTGTTTCAGATGGCGGGGAAAGGAGCGTAGCCGTTGGATGGCATCATCCAACGGTTGGGATTAATCAGGAGAGATCGTAGAATGGGCAGAAGAAGATTGAATCCGAGCTGTCAATTATGCAGAGATCGACGGTCGAGAGCGGAGTTTACACATATATGACCCAATCGCGCGATTGGTTCTTTTCAATCAACCCATTTTTATATCTGCGATCGCGCGATCGGTTCTTTTCAATCAACCCTTTATAAAAACACGTGATTTTGGTTTTTAGACCAAAAATTTGGAAAAGTGGGTCTTTGGATTTTACAAAGGAAAAAGCTCGATCGGGAATGAAATATTTACAAGGTTTAACTACGGAGGGTGGGCCTGCGGTATATATAAAATAATGATGCGATCGGGCGGATTGGAGGATTATACGATTGCGATGAATCACATCGCAAATATTTGCGATGAGTATTTCAAATAAACCCGTAGCTTGGAAAGATTTGATTGCGATTAGCACTCGGGTATATAAGCTTTGGTTTTTGTAGAGAAAGCACGAGATCTGGGGCTTAAAACAAAGGGGCTGATCGCAATTGCATTTTCACAACATGGAACTAATCGCAAAAACTTGCGTTCTTTGAAAATTTGCGATGCGATAAGCGCCTTAACCTATTAGCAAGTGGTTCCAGCCCCAAAGCGTATGGTGGTGAAGTGGTTTAGGACTTAAGCCCAAAGGGGCTTAAGTCTATAGTAAAGACTTGTATTTTTTATGAGTTTTTCATAGCTTTCAATGGAATGGGGGGTTTCAGAATAGTTAAAAAATGAGTTTTTAACTATGGAAAAAAGATTTTCATAAATGGAAGAAGAGGATTTATGAAAATAAGGGAGTTTTTATGGAGGAAAAGGGAACAAATGAAGGTTTGAGAAGAGGGAAAAATGAAGGTCTTTCAGCAGTCTTTCACTTGGAATCAACAGAATTTTCTGAGTATAAGATGGAAATAGTAATGAAGATTTTGGACAGAGGCATGAAGCCTTTCAAGAGTCTTCAAAAGCCAACAATTTTTAGTAATAAAATTTGTTCCTTGGAGGCTCAGTCTTAGCCACCTTTTGGTATAAAAAATATTATAGGTGGTTAACAGTGGCTCCACTTGGGGATGGTGCCTACTTGAAGGCATCAAGAACTTCAGACTTGCATTCTCTGGGAGGTTGATCAGTTGCCTCATCCATTTATGTTCTCTGGGAGGCTGATCAGTTGCCTAATCCATTGGGATGCCCTTCCTTTGCTGGGATGATCTTCTTTAAAAACATATTAGCAGCTATGAAAACAATGGATTTTCATCAATACAAACTTTCTACCTACCCAATCCTACTGATTTAGAATTTTTTCTTCATTAGAGTGCACTTGGATTGGAAAACTCTTTTCACACCATTTCATTCTTTTGAAAACAAGAAATCTAATCTATTTCTACTCCTTATTTCTCCCTGAACTCAGATTAAACAGTTGAGTTCAGATGCTTCTCTACCTAATCTACCATCTGTTGGGATTAAACTATCCAACAGATTTTTATTCTCTAAATTCTACAACAGAAATTTAAAAGCACTCAAGTCAGGATTGAACAGAGTAACTTGATGCTGGTCTATGGCATAAAGACAAGTTGCACATAGACATTTATTTTGCAGAAAAATTAAATCAAAATGGAAGGCTTGAGAATCTGAAATTTTAAAGCACTTCCTTCTTCCTTTTCCTCTGGTTCAGATTTTGAGTTAATTAGAACCAGATTTTTACATCTTTTTGAATCAGAAAATAGAACATATTTGAGTCATCTTTCTTTTGGAAACTTAGGTTCAGATTTTGTGCATGTTTGAACCTTTAATTTCTATCCTAAACTATCTACTGATAAGCCAAGATTAAACAGTTTGACAAATCGAATTCACTATCCTATTAGCAGAAAATTTAAAGCTAATTAGTCAAGATTAGACAGTTTGACTAACTAGAACTGTGTTATGTAGGAGTGGCATTTAAGCTGGCACACTTTTAGATTTGTTTCTCTTTTTTGGTATGGGGCTATACCTTTCTTGTTTTGACAATCTGCCCTCTTTTCTTTCTTTTCATTGTTTTTGTATTTTTGATTTTTACAACTTTGAATGCAATGGTGGATAAGATATTTATAATGGAAAAAAGATAAAAAGGCTTTTGGAACATAACATGGATCAAGAGAAGTAATGCTTACGCATCCTGCCATTGACAGGACCCCCAAACAGTTCCGCTCCATTCAACTCCTGCAAGAAAAATGCATTGTTACCAGCAGCTGAGTGAATAGAGTAAGGGCCAAGCCATAAGTGGTCAAATTTTCCAGGATTGCCCTTCTCTTCCCTTCTTGAATCCCACTTTAAAACTTTGTCCCCAATCTTGAAATTGCTGGCCTTTGTTCTTCTGTCAAAAAGCTTTTTAATGCTGTCTTGCTTTAGCAATGCTTTTTTATAAACTTCCTCTCTGGTTTGCTGAAGATGAATGGTCTGATTTATTCTTCTGATCATATCATTATCTTCAGTTTGTAACTCTTGAATTAAATTTATCACTGGTACACCAAGGTTGTTCGGAAAAATTGCATCTATACCATACACAAGCTGGAAAGGTGACATGCCAATGGATTTCTTCAAAGTCAATCTATCAACCCACAGTGCATGAACCAGCTTTGTGTGCCAAGACTTCTTGTTGTCCTCCAAAAGTTTCTTGATAATGTTCACTAAAATTTTGTTTGAGGATTCTGCAAGTCCATTACCTTGGGGGTAATAGGCCGTGGAATGCCCCAATGTTATCTGATATCTATGACAGAACTCAACCATTTTCTTTGATCCAAATGTTGCTGCATTATCAGTGATGATCTTAGTAGGACAGCCAAATCTGGAGAGAATGTTAGTCTCCATAAATTTTATAATAACTGAATCATTGGCCTGTCTACAAGGTATGGCTTCTATCCACTTAGTGAAATAGTCTCTGGCCGCGAGAATCCATCTATGCTGGGCAGAAGATGGGGGATGGATTTCTTTTATAAAATCAAGTCCCCACTGTTGAAAAGGGGCTTCAACAGTGATTGGATGCAGAGGTAGGGGTAACAGTTTTCTTTTTCCTTAAAAAATTTGACACTTATGACAGGCTATGATCATTTTGTGCACATGATAGAAAAGAGTAGGCCAATAGAAACCAGCCCTCAAAATTTTGTTGGCTGTTGTCTTCCAGTACAAATGACATCCACACTCTCCTTCATGGAATTGGTACTTAACCTTCTCTGCATCAAGCTCAGGCAAACATTTAAGCAATAGACCACTTGCATTTTTCCAATAAAGACATTTATCTATAATGCAATAGTTTACAGATTTTAACTTAAGGAACCTTGCCTTTGCTTTTGTCAAACTAGGAGGTGTATTCAAATTAAGCAAAACATAAACAATATCAATATACCAAGAGGAATTCATAAAATGGTTTTCAACAATGGGTGTCGAGATTTCCTCTTGTTCCTCCAAAGCGTTAATCATATGAATATCAAGAACTTAACAATTTGATTCAGCCATTAATCTAGCTAGACCTTGGCCTTTGATGAGTTTAGTGCTCTTTATCTCTAAATCATATTCAAGAATAACAACAATCCACCTACCTCTCTTACCATCTGGGTCCTGTGTTAGAATGTCTTTAACAACTGAATTCAGGACAAAGGCAATGACGTGTGAGTGAAGGATGTATACTCTGAAGTCTTTCAATGATTTAACCAAAGCAAAAGCTTGCTTCTCCATAATGTTATACTTCAAAGGGGCGTCCCTCAATGCCATGCTAAAGAATGCAATAGGCTGCTCTTGTCCTTGTGGATTTTTCTGTAAAAGGACAACTGCTATGGTATGTTCTGATGCAAACGAGAAAATATAAAAATATTTTGAAAAATCAGGACTTATCAGAACCGGTGTTTTGGTTAACGCTTGTTTCACCAGTTCAAAGGATTGCTTTGCTTCCAAGGTCCATTTTACCCCTTGCTCCTTTTTTAAAATGTTTGTGATATTCCTGAGGAGCTCAGCCAAATTTGGGATGAACCTTCTCAAAAATTTAATCTTTCCAATGAAAGATTGCAACTCCTTGATGTTCCGAGGATGAGAGATTTGCAATATGGCCTCAATCCTCTTCGGATCTATCTTTATACCCTCTTCTGAAATAATGTGTCCAAGAAGCTTACCTTCTTGGAGACCGAATAGTGTCTTCTTAGGGTTTAAGGATATTCCAAACTTTCTGCATTTCACGAAAAATTTTCTTAAATGTTCTAAGTGTTCTTCATCTGTTTTTGAAAACACAGTGAGATGATCAAGATAGATAATGATGAAGAAGCCCAATTCTTCCGAGAATGCTATGTCCATGGCTCTTTGAAAATTTGCTCCAACATTCATTAGACCAAAGGGCATTTTCACATACATGAAAGTGCCCCATGGTGTAGTAAAGGCTATCTTTAGTTGATCAGCAGGGTAAACCAAGATCTGATTTTACCCTGAATAGCCATCCAACAAAGAAATTCTTCTAGACCCTACCACCCTTTGTAAAACATGGTTCATCCTAGGTAAATGGTAGTTGTCCTTTAATGAAGCTTTGTTTAAGTCTTTAAAGTCTATACAAAGCCTGATTTCTCCAGTTTTCTTCCTAACAGACACTAGATTAGATACCCATTCAGAATATCTAACAGGGACAGTAATACCAACATTGTACATTTTCATGATCTCCTTCTGAACCAAGGGCAACTGAACAGGGTTTATTCTGCGTAGTTTCTGTTTGAATGGTTTTTGGTTTTCTTTGAGGGGGATTTTGCTGTATTATTTCAGTGTCATATGATTTAAGATCTTCGTAACTCCACGCAAAAACATCAGAAAAATCTTTAAATAGCTCAACCTATTTGAGTTTAATGTGAGCTGGTAAAGTTTTAGACAGTTTAATCATTTTTCGGTTTTTCCTTACTGCCTATATTGCATTCCTCCACTTCAGTCTCTACAGGTTCCAACTTTGACTTCTTCGCCACATCGTCAAAATCAAACAACTCTTCTAAAGGCGCCAGACCACTTGGAAAAATTTCATGTTTAGAGCGCAGGTTTTCTAACTCCTCTGTTTTGTTTGTAAGTTTTCTAGATAGTAGGTTAATATTGACAGGCTTAGAAGACAGTTCTTCTTCACCAAGAAAGTTTTCTTCACTGCAGTCTGTTTTGTAGTCTGAGTCCAAACTGTTTAGTTCAAATTCATTTATGAATTGCATGAAGTCTTCTATTTGTTTGTCATTGTCAAACACTTGCCAATAATTTTTATTATCTGGCACTGCTGGCCTAAACTTTATCTCAGTTGTGCAATCTTTGGTTTCAAATGGCATTAAGCATGTCCTAGCTGCAAAGGCTAAATTGTGGGCCGCAATGTTTCTTTTTCTTGGGAAAAAAATTAATTCGGACTCCTCAAATGTTTTCAAAAGGTCCATGACATCGTTCCTGTAGGCTCTAATTCTGGGATGATTTGTGTTATACTCCCCATTGACTTGCCTAATGATTAACTCAGAATCCCCATACACATTGATTCTTCTGGCTTCCAACTTTTTCAATAGATGTAAGCCTAAGAGAAGGGATTCATATTCTGCTATGTTATTGGAACATTGAAAGTTTAATTTACATGAAATGCTTTCGGTGTGGTTGTTTTCAGTGTTAGTAATCCAGAAACCTGCACCAGCGTTAGTTCTTGTGCATGACCCGTCAAAATACATACTCCATAGAGGAATATTCTCAGTTTCATCTGTTTGGTGAATGTCCTCCTCAACTACTGTGATTTCGGATGTTTCTTGAATATTGACACTCAGTTGTATTTGTTTAGATTCCTCAGTTTTTTCGTTAGGTGGAAGACCACTTTCTTGAGTGTCAAGGTTTAAAAGCAAAGGACGTATGACTTGTAGTTCAATACCCATATTTGGTTTGCTGTTGTTTAAAGGTTCAAAAAACTGTTTTGACAGTTCTGTGGTATTTACCTCCTCCTCTCTATCGGCCATTAATTCTGTTAAAGTGACTTGTTCACTGAGTGTTTCATCAGTAAACATGATAAAAGAATCAAGGCCTGTATTGACAGAATATATAGGAGAGTTTTGTGGTCTGTCTTGACTTGTCACTGGGTATTGCATATGAGACTCCTTGTAAAGTCTTCTGGTTTGATTGAAAACAGGGATAGTCGCATAGGTCATGTCCATTTGCATAGTCCCTTGTAACTTAGCCCCCCAAGACCTTGATAGTAACATTCTTTGGGGGCACATCAACCACAACAATATCCATGACTAAGCATTTGGTTGGAATTTGGGCTAAGTTAACACAAAGGTCTTTGATCAATCCTAAACAGTTTACTCTGCTTGAATCAAAAGAGTAAAGGTCTTTATAAGGTCTGGTGATTTCTAGACCCAGGCTCTCCATCACAGCTTTAGGCATTAAATTGTGAGAGGCTCCTGAGTCATGCATAACGTTGTGCAAAATCTTGTCATGAATGTTAAAACTTACATAAAAGGGAGGAACAGGTCCCTCTTGATATCTTCCTTCAATATTTGGACCAAAAATGAGTTATGGCTGGTCATCATTAAGATTGAATGTATCATTGTTGTCTTCTAAATTTAAAACCTTCAAAATTTGAGTTCTATATACATGTTGGGCAGCTAGCTCAGTAAAGGGAACAAAGATTTTGATCTTCGAAATTTCCTGCTCCAGGCTGAACGAAATTTGACTCATTATAGTGCTGGTTTCAGCCTTATTAGTTGTCACTCTATCAGCAACATTTGCTTGCTGATTTGTTCTATTTACACTGGACAAAACGGTCGTAACAGGAGTACTAGCTGAAGTGTTAGTACTACTAATGTCTACACTCTGTTTTTCAAGATTTTGAGTGCCTTTCTCTTTACCTTTATCAGAATTTACAGCCACCATTTTGTCCTTTGGTTTGACCATTTTAGGCTTGGTTATAGTGCTGTTTTGTGAAGATTTGTCAGAGTTTTTGTTGTTGGGGGTTTGTTGACTAGTTTTTCTTCTAAGGTCATAGTCTCTTTGAGGTTCCGTGATTGCATTTTCCATGTTTTGATAATAATTTTCATTATCATATCTTTTGTCATCATAAGGTGTGTAAAGACCTTGTTTTTTATCATAATGAACTTCAAAGTCATCATCATCTACCCCAAACAGGTTTATATCATCTTGCTCTATTATTTGATCTGTTTCCTCAACCTCACTCACATAGTTTTGATGAAAAGGAGGGGTGATCTGTTGATCATCCTCCCTAGGTCTGTTTGGAGGTTGGTTCCTTCTAGAATTCTGATTTTGTTCTGGTTTCTGTTTTGAGGAGCATTTTGATTTTGACTTGCTTGTGCTCTCTTAATTATGCTCATCTCTTTCATCATTTCCTCCATCATTCTTTCCATCTTTGAGTTGGAAGTAGAAGGTGAGGATTCCTCTCTAAACGATACTCTCTTCTCAGCTTTCGTCCTTGCTCTTTTCTCCATCAAGTTGACTTCTACAGAAAGAGCACCTCTTTGCATATCTTCAAGAGTTGCAAAATCTCCTTCTCTTAGCAAGTAGGTCATGTCAGAGTCAAACCCTTCAGGAAACTTGTTTAAAGCTGAGCCTTGTGGAGTTTTTAGTTCTGGGGAAAGTGCATTATACACACTATTAAATCTAATGCAATAAGCTTGGACACTTTCGCAGGGTTTCTATGGAGGTTCTTGTAATCAGAAAGGACTTGGAGAGGATTCTTCTTCACTTCCCATTTGTTTAAGAAAGTTTGATGGAAGCCTTGGAGATCGTTTATACTATGGGGGGCTAATATTTTAAACCATTTTCTTACTTCTCCCCCTAAGCTTTGAGAAAATAATCTAAGCTTGACAGAATCATCATCAATTTCATTTCTGTCAAAGTAGTCATTCATCTTATCCACATGTTGTGCTGCAGTTATAGTATTGCTAGCATCATATAATGGAATTTTGGACTGATAGTCCTGTGGAAGATTGACTAATGGTGTAGGAAGGACTAGGGGAGCATACCATGCAACCATGGTAGGAGGTGGAGGTGGATTTACAAGAGGTGGATTAACAAAAGGGAAAGTGGGCTGAAATGAAGTGGTTTGGACAGTGAATGAAGGATGAAGGGATGTGGATGGAACATCAGTAGATGGCTGAGCTAATCTTGGATGAGAGACACCTAAATTGTGCAGGAAATGCAGATCAAGGGGTGTTGTTTCTCTATTACCAGGATGTTCACTTGTCTCCGGGGATGAAAGTGAAGACTCAAAATCTAGCTGAATTATATCATCAAATGACCTAGTTCTAAATGGATTTACTAAGTCAACTTGTGATTGTTGTAGAGCTGAAATATTTTCAGGGACTGAATTAGCTCTCAAGGGTGATCTGAAAACAGTTGATAATTTTATCTTAGGAGAATTCCTAAGGATACATTCTGGGTTATCAACTAGTTCAGGTGGATTAGGGTCAAGATAGGCTCTAGTGTGAATCTTTCTAGGAGCCAATATGCTGTGTTTTTCAGACCCAAATAAACAAGACAATTTCAACCAGGTATGACAATCTTTAAGAGGTTAACTAGTCTGTTTTACAAATTTAAATCCTACATTCCTCTAACTGAGTTTGAATGATATTATAATGATAAGGGTTCTTCCCAGTGGAGTTTTAAGGTCTGCTAAGGATTATGGAGTCGCCAAGTGGAAGGTTTTTGCTCTTTTCAGAGGTAAAAGGTTTTATGGTCCACCACCATGTTTATTGAATACCAATCTGAAATATTTTTAGTTTTTTCTGAGTTATTTTTTAGTTGTGTGGTTTTTAAGAATATCCTAACTCTGTTTCAAAACTTAGCTATGGTTATGAGACGAAGACAGTCTACTCTTATGGCTAAGCCAACTGATTTTTCAAGGTTAAATAAAGTCTCTAAGAGAATCCTAGGGTTTACCTAGTTTTTCACTGATTCAAACAAGTTTTATCGTGATTACCATTTCTTGGTAGTGCTTGAAAAGGCTGCTTTTTACTCACAAAGTTTTATAAAGTTTTTAAAGGAAACTAAGATGAAAATTCAACTGAGTCCCCAGCGGAGTCGCCAGAAATGTTAGGAATCTGTAATTTTAGCAGATTGGTGAGAGAAACAACATCGTTTCAACCATTTTGGGATCCTAGGATCTAGCCCTCCTGAATCCGGAGAGGGATCTCTCCAATAAGTGCAAAGATGGATTTTTCTTTGAAGTTTGGGGTTATGATATTAGGCTAGTTATGAAGACCAAGGGTTTTGCTTTGTTTTGGATGGTTGAGCATCATTATTGTTTGAGGTGGAAAGTTCCAAAGGCAAAGAGTTTCAAAGGTGAGAAGTTGCAAGAAAATAGAACAAACTTTGGCCAAAAAGATAGATAATTGCAGGTTTTAGTCCATTGGGCTATGGAGTCTTAGGGTTTAATTGGAACAGAAAGAGGAAAGAGTGGTCCATGGGGCAAGCCATATATGTCTAAGGATCTCTTTAAAGATTGATTTATGGAATGAAATGATACAATAAGAAGGAGAAATTAACAGATGCAGAAACAAGAGCAGCCTAGGATCTGGTAAGTACTTTGAAACTAGCCAGCCTTTGACATGGACTCAAGAAAAACATAAAAGTAAACTAGGATCTGGTAAGTACTTTGAAACTAGCGAGCCTTTGATACACTTTCAATAGAAAACATCTTAAAACAAAGGGAAACTTGAAGGCAACTTTTGGAGTAGAAACTAGCGGGCCGGGCTCACCACAAATCCTCTCCTAGCTCTTCTTTACTTGGTTACTTTCAAGACCAACACAAAGACAACACAGAATGGCCTAAGATCTGGTAAGTACTTCTAAACTAGCCAGCTTTTAACACATTCCAAGGGAAACATTTAGACAATCTTTGGGGATACAACTAGGACCAAGGCACACCATATCTTCCATAGTAAATCTCTACTTAACCAGTACTGAACATAACATTTAAGAATAATATTCAGCTAAAACAATAAGACAAGGGAACGCTAGCATTCCTATACTTAAACTGAATTAAATCATTCCTAAATAACACAGATGGAAGAAAACATTCAGATAAAGATTTTCAGTCAGAGAAGGTTACTGATATACAGTAGGTCCTAACTCTATGCATGCTGTTCTTTATAAGAGAAAATGAAACATAGTGGGAACAGAAATAAAATAACAAGTTACAATGAGAAAAAACATCACCGTCAACATAGACCAGGATCCCATAAATCAGCTTGTATTGATGCTCCAAACCAGTTACAGCTTTAAGTCCAGTGCTTTAGTTTAACAATCATCTACACATCTCAGCCTAACTTATCTATCACAAGAAGAGCTCCAAGTGCCAGTGAACACTATTTAAAATCAGAAGTTTAAGCTCAAATGTATTTCAAAGTTCTGCAACCAACATTTTCTCATCTTCTATAGAAGTATTTATAGTAGAATGAGGAGGTGAGATCTAAAATAAAAGATCTCCCAAGACAATAAATACAGATTCAAGACTTCTCGGCCTTTTGAGGGGCTCGATGGATAAGTTTACAGGTGTGTCACTCTATTAATTGATTTACATTCATGAATTTAAGCTCGGTGGGAGATTTTGTTGACTTTGAGGCTCTGTGTAATGTTTGGAGTAACTCTGCAGATATTTCTGCATTTATTTCCTTGCAGAAGTAACTCCCTGGCTGCGTTGGAGGCGAATATCTGATTTTCTTCAATAACTTCGGCCTTTGTTTGGAAAGGTTTGAGGCAACAGGTGGCTCTGTGGTAGCTGAGGAATCAATTCGCCTAAAATAAGGCGGTGAAGGCCTTTTCTGTCAGTGAAACACTTATAATTTTCTATTGACTGTGCTTTATTCCAGGGAATTAGGCTTTTGATAATCATTCTTAACCGTAACTCCCTAGATCTATCTTTAATCTTCATCTGCTATGCTTTGTCTTCAAACTTATACTTTTTAATTGTTTTTTTTTAATAAAATAGTGTCTTGTCGATGTGCAGGGCCGCACAGGCCATTTTACGTGCTATCAATGCTCATGAAGCATTGATAAATCATTGAACTCAAACCTGTGAATGGTTCTTTTTAATAGGTCGAAGGTGCAGGAAACGTCTTTCCCAACCCTCGGCTTTCCTTCTTTATACAATGAAAAACCATTAAAACACCTGCAAAAACACAAAAATAATTAAGAAATCCTGCATTTTTAGGTTTAGAATGCTTCAGATGGTGGGGAAAGGAGTGTAGCCGTTGGATGGCATCATCCAATGGTTGGAATTAATCGAGAGAGATCGTAGAATGGGCGGAAGAAGATTGAATCTGAGCCGTCGATTGCGCAGAGATCGACGGTCGGGAGCGGAGTTTACACATATATGACCCAATCGCGCGATCACGTGATTGGTTCTTTTCAATCAACCCATTTTTATATCTGCGATCACGCTATCGGTTCTTTTCAATCAACCTTTTATAAAAACATGTGATTTTGGTTTTTAGACCAAAACTTTGGAAAAGTGGGTCTTGGATTTTACAAAGGAAAAAGCTCAATCGGGAATGAAATATTTACAAGGTTTAAGTACGGAGGGCGGGCCCGTGGTATATATAAAATAATGATGCGATCAGGCGGATTGGAGGATTGTGCGATTGCGATGAATCGCATCGCAAATATTTGCGATGTGTATTTCAAATAAACCCACAGCTTGGGAAGATTTGATTGCGATTAGCGCCCGGGTCTATAACCTTTGGTTTTTGTAGAGAAAGCATGAGATCCGGGGCTCAAAACAAAGGGCCTAATCGCAATCACATTTTCACAACATGGAACTAATCGCAAAAACTTGCGTTCTTTGAACATTTGCGATGCGATAAGCGCCTTAACCTGTTAGCAAGTGGTTCCAGCCCCAAAGCGTATGGTGGGGAAGTGGTTTAGGACTTAAGCCCAAAGGGGCTTAAGTATATAGTAAAGACTTGTATTTTTTATGAGTTTTTCATAGCTTTCAATGGAATGGGGGGTTTCGGAATAGTTGAAAAATGAGTTTTTAACTATGGAAAAAGGATTTTCATAAATGGAAGAAGAGGATTTATGAAAACAAGGGAGTTTTTATGGAGGAAAAGGGAACAAATGAAGGTTTGAGAAGAGGGAAAAATGAAGGTCTTTTAGCAGTCTTTCACTTGGAATCAGCAGAATTTTCTGAGTATAAGATGGAAATAGTAATGAAGATTTTGGACAGAGGCATGAAGCCTTTCAAGAGTCTTCAAGAGCCAACAATTTTTAGTAATAAATTTTTTTCCTTGGAGGCTCAGAAAGTCTTAGCCACCTTTTGGTATAACAAATATTATAGGTGGCTAACAAAGCCAACAAGGGGTGAACTCCATTATCATGCATTGTGCTATGTGATTGTTGTGAGTTATTTTGTGCATTTTAGTTGCTGTATATGAGTTTTTAAAAACTAATTAAATCATAATTTGATCTTAAAAAACACATGAAACTACACACATAAACCCCTTCAGAAGTGGTTAACATGAGAAGATCTTAATAACACATTTTTAATACTGATGAGGGAGCTAGCATAGAAATAAATAACTTTCCGATATTTAGATCAAGTTGGTATCATAACAAAAGTTTAGCTCTTTTTAGCCAAGGATAGCTAATTCTTCTATAGCTATTGGTCTATTGGTTCTTGAATTTGTGCAAGGAGAAATTAACTGTGAACTTGTAAGTTTATGTGTGAAGGAAAACAAGTCAAGATTGAGATTTCAGATTTCAAAACAGAACAAAGAAGCTTTGTATGCATTGCAGGTGTGATGACAACTTCATTAAGTGATGCTTCTAGTCAATCTTCCATAGAAAAAATCTTTTATAAAGAGATGTTGCAGAAACTCTACATCATGATTGATAGGAAGCAAGAGAAGTATGAAGATAAGAGGGAGATAATTAAACTTCAAGAGCAGTTGATTGCCATTAAGGAGGAGAAACAATAACTTCTTGAAAAGATGAATGAGATGGAGTCTCAACTCCATGATGCCAAGGAAGCCTTAGTGAGACATGTGCTTGAAAAAGAGGTATGCAATTCAAGCTTACCTTTAATTTCCTCTCAAGATGAATGTGTAGGTTATTTTGAAAGACACACTAGAGGAATAGGGTCCAAATTATTGATTAATATGGGCTATGAAGGTAAAGGATTGAGAAAACATGCACAAGGCATAGTAGAGCCAATTGTTGTTGAGGAAAGGCCTAAGTATTTGGTTCTTGGTTATGGACAACATGATGGAGAAAGCTATAAATCCGAGAAGGAACATGAAGGTGTTGCAAGAAGTACTTTCATTTCATGTTCATTACCTCAAGCATGTGAAGATTGTGTTCATGAGGAATGAAAATTTTTTACACCCACTTTGTAAGAAGGTGCTCATAAACATGCATCTAATGAGAATGATGAACAAGAGGATGTTGAAATCTCTAAAGTCATTGAATGCATTGTTGGTATTCCGAAGAGAGCTACTACCTCATCAAATTCACCTCCTCAAGAAAGTGATAAAGGTGAATGTTCAAGGTATAAATTTTCTCTTAATAAATTTGCTTTTGATTATGATAAACATGGAAAACTCTCACATAAGATTTGAAGAAAGTTTTCATGTTCCTTTTCAGGTTTGGATAACCATAATGTTTCAATATGTTGGAATAAGATAGCCATGCAAAGGAAACTTTCAAAGCAAAGGAGGCAGAAAGCTAAAGGCAAAGCAAACCATGTTGAAAATAAGATGCAATTGTTTTGCACTCATTTCCATAAGCAAGGTCATCTTGTGGACAAGTGTTGGACTTTGTATCCAACAAGTCATCCACGAAATTTGAAGAAGGTGGAGAAACAGAATGGAAAGAATGGAAAAGAGGATTCCATAATTGATGTGGGTCAAGATGATTCATATGATGTGATGTGCAGCTGAAAGAAGCGCTATTGAAATGGTTTGGTAAGAGATGGTTAGATTTCTTATCCAATTAAGGCTTTGTATGTCTTTTTATGTTGATTCATTTATTTTCCAATGGAATGCATGTTGCATTTTTACGCCAAGAAGGTGTTTGAAAGGGGAGTATGTTGACTCACTTTATTGCAACAAAATTTGTTCATTTCAGCTTTTTAAGTACATGTGCAAATGAATGGGATTCTTGTACTTATGATTGTACTTGTGAGAGAGTTGAAGAATTGCATACGTGCATGAGAGTTTGTGTGTATGAATAGTGGAGTTTTGATGGTTTCATTGTGCTTAAACATGCATGAGTAATTGACTTGTGTTTGTCGACTACTTTGTTTAACATGTATGTTGTCAACTTGAGAGTGTTGATCATTTGCACATGCATGAGTATCAACTTGTGTTGATCGATTGTGTGTTACATGCATGTCATATCGACTTGGAAGAGTTGATTTTGTCTCCAAAGATGAAAATGAGATGTTGACAAAGTGTTTCATGAGATGTGAAATTATTTTTGTTTTGGGAAAAGAATCGTCAAATTATTACACATACTTATGCTTGACTTGAGAGTCATTCGTTTGAAGAGGCATGTTTTTTCGACTTGTGCTTGGTCGATAAGTTTTGACACCAAGATGTAAGAGTACATGGTGATGTTCACATGATGTGAAATTTTTTGCTTTGAAGGAGCAAGAAGATATGTCGTCAATTTATGTTTCTTGCATGATGTGTTTTTCAGATTGATGGTTGAATCTAAATATGTTGTGTTTGTGACAAGATGACAAAGAAAAATTTGTAGCCATTGTAGACCATTTTATGTGTTGACGCCAAGAAGAGAAGGAGATGGCGAATGCATTTTTCCAGATCTGGAATTTGGAACCGAGGAGGTAAAATAATGGTAATTTATTTTCTTTTTTTTACCGATGTTGGAAATCATTGTTGTAGTTCACTCATATGGGCTTAATTTGGAAAAGTGGTTTCCAAGGAGAAGCTTGCATCGAATGCATGTTTGTGGAAAGGAGGAACATGAATCTCAGTGGGAAGGAAAATCAATTAGTTTTCCAAGCACCAAGGAATATATTTGGTACAAAAAAATGTTATATCAGCAAGCAACCAACAACTGTTGGTTTGGGTCAGCAACAAAAGGAGAACAGTGGTTGAAGAGCCAAGCCATTTGCAAGGAAAGGCATGTTAGTGAACCGAAGTGGTTGTCATGGTGATTTTTCCAAGTAGAATCAAGATGATAGAACTTGAAAAACAGAAGAGTATTCAACTCTCATGAGATAACCAACTTTTGTGGGTCCAAAAGCATGTCAGTGGGAAGGAGTGATAGGAATTTGGATCAGGGGCAAAAAATTGCTAAAAAATGAAAGTGCTTAGAATTGCACCAAACCTGAACGACAGTGACCGACCCGTCGCCAGGAAACCAACGCAACTTGGTCCGTCACAAACCAAGCTCAAAGGAATACATTATGGTCTAATGATCGCCATTCAGAACATGATTTTTTTTTTTTTTTAAAATTGCAGAATAGATACAGGGTGATGACATGGCAGCCTAGTGAGCATGCAAGGAATCTTCTTCAGTTTTTTACCAATGGGACTATGACAAGTGTCACTACTGGATTCGCCAGTTTGTCTTGTGAAGGTGAAAATTGCCCAATATCCTCCTAATGTCCTCCTAAGGTTGAATTCGATTTTTTTATTTATTATTTTATTATTTTATTTTATGTTGGAGGACAACCCAACCATGGAATGCCACGTGTTCCCTGGTGGACCCCCTCTCCAACACCTAGTTCAAATTCCATTGATATCCTAAGGTTTGATTTGGTGGCATATTATTGTTAAACCATAGGGCCGAAGTTTATTAATTTTGGCACATAACGATAGTCTGAATCCAATGCATTTTTGAGTTATTTAATACGGTGGCAATTGTATTATTACATTTCCACATTATTGTAAAGTCCTTTATATCCAAAGTTCTAACCTATGGTAGATTGACTATGGTGGGAGCATAAATACATCATATTCCAAAGTTTAAATGGTGGAAAAATATTTATTAACCCTATGGTTCGGAGCATGGGCATATTAATTCATATGGTGAAGTTAACTATTGCAAAGTCGAAGGCTTATAACCTTGGCTATGGGTGCGTATGATATGGTTGGGCGTATTAACATTGCATTGCAAAAACGTGTATGAGGGGCGAGGTCGGGGCTCGACCCCATGACCTCCTCCACTCGATTCTCTCCGCTAAACGTTAGGCCACAGCCATGATCCTTGAAAGGTTTGGCCACGAAATTATATTTCAATGCAGCGGAATCCGATGGCGGAGGAAGGAGGGGGCCAACCCTCCTCCTCATGTAACCGCGCCATATAACCTCGACCCAACGCTCCCACTAAGTGTGGATTAGTGCGTGTTAATATGCATTTAAGCTTTAATTAGGTTGAGATTAAGTTGGCAGAAATTTGGTAGCCACCTCCAAATCTGGTGCCACTCCAGATTTGTTGGAGCTAATTGACAATTTTCCAGATTTAGAGGCAAAATCTAGGGGAAAATTTAATGAGGCCTATATTGAGAAATTTTCGACCAATTATGTCTCAGGAATAGCCATTCCTAGTAGATTGGCATGCTCTAAATCCATTGGAATATCTTGTAGAGTCAAAGGAGCAAATCTACAAGTGTTTTTGGTCATTTGAAGAATTTTGAAGCTTAGGGCCACCAGGAAGGAAGGGGAGTGAATGAACAGTCATTTTTAGATGTATTTTATCTTATGAAAATAATGGTATAGTTTGTAGAGTCATTGGAGGACATCTGAAAGTGATTTTTTCACTTTGGATATTAAACAAGTTCATGGCCACCAAGATGGGAGGTCAATCCTAGATCACCTGGTAACCAATTTCAGAGATTAAATAGTCATTTTTGGGGTTTTCATGTCTTATGAAGCCAATGGAACAGTAAAAAAATCCACTGGAGCATTATATATGCTTGTAATCATACATTTGACTCATAATCCCAAGAGGACCTAGCTAGTTAAAGCAGGTCCTTGGAGATGTAACCTAGGAGGAGTGAACTCCATTATTATCCAATGTGTTATATGATTGCTGTGAGTTATTTTTGTGCATTTTAGTTGTTGTATATGAGATTTTAAAAACTAATTAACTCATAATTTGATCATAAAAAACACATGAAACTACACACATAAACCCCTTCACAAGTGGTTAACAAGAGACGAACCTAATCACACATTTTTAATATTGATGAGGGAGCTAGCATATCAATAACTAGTTTGCCCATATTCAAATAAATAAACTATTGGTTGATTGCAAAAATGAGTTCTTTGCCCATTGGTTGCGTACACAGGTTTTACTGTCCATGGACGATATATACATAACACTATTGTGTGATCATTTTTCCTTGCATATGATACAAACACACAAATCTACCACAACACAAACCAATGCCTAAGACACTTTGGAAACATGTGCAACATATTCAATAAGTTAACGAAAACAATAAAAACATGTAAATATAGATAATTAAAATCACATGAAATACAAGGACACTTATCTTTTACACTTGTCCACCCACTAGTTGTAGATTTGAGACATTCCACCAAGTCATAAAATTCACTTGATTTGTAAATTGCCATGGATATTCCACTAGAATACTTTGCCACATCAGATCTAATAAAATATTATATTTACTTTGAATGTTAATTTCATTTAGATCTCAAATTCCTTAATTATTGCTTTTATACTTAAATGAATGAAATCAATGAAATACAAAAAAATAGAGAGAAAAATAGTCACACACCGTCCACAAATAAACACAAGATTTACCTTGAGAAACTTGTACGAGAGAAATCCCAACTAGAAGGCGAGTTCGCGTTACTCTCTGTTCTCTAGTATGGAAATATGCAAATACAAATAAAGAGGTACTCTATATGGATTTACATGAGACTTGTGGCTATAAGGTTGTTACAAAATATTATCCCCCTGTATTCTTCTCCCTAACTTCCCACTCTTAGATTCTCTTCTCAACTATGGAGAAAATACAATGACATAGAATGGTGATTCAATATTTAACATTTCCCAATAGCCATCCACAGTTAGGTTTTTGACTTCCTCAACCCTTAATTAGAGTTACTATTTTTTACCTTCTAGAATATTCTTGAAAGTCCAGACATGGCTAGCCCCATATGCATGAATAATGGGTGTCAATGTGGCATCCTCTCATACCATGGTGGTCAGCATGGTAAGTGAACTTTCAGGAGGGATACATTTTTCATATGAGCTCTAATTGATGCGATCTTTGTACCATTAGAAAGGTCTTTGAATGTAGAACAAAGTTAAGGGGCTTAGGCTAAAACCAAAAAGGTTTTGACATCAAAAAATTATGTCTAATGCATCAAAATGGCTCTAGAATGTTTCAAACCCCAATTTTCCAAACTACGACCTACCATTAAAATGACCCAACAAGATGATTCCATTAAGTTTTTCAACTCTAATTGCATTGAGATAGATGAAAAATAATATATGATCCAATTTGAATCATACCTCCCCATTCAGGGAGGATTTTAGTCCCAAAAATCTTTTACTGAATGAGGTGAGGAAAATTTTCCTCTATCTTCTCCTTGGAGTACCACTTTTCTTTGCTTAGAAGTTCTCCTTTCAACCCAATCTTCCAAAGGTCATGCTACCCTTATCTTGTAATTTTGTAACTCTTTTGAAAAATTGTGTCCTTTGCTAACTTTACCTAAACATCTGGTGTTAAGTCCTCTATAGAAGATGGGACTTGCTCCTCTTCCTGATCGAACATGGAGGGCTCATAGGGTTTGGGATTATCCACATTCACCACTAAGTAAATGTACATGTATGGGTGTATACTAAGTTTGTAGTTGTTATTTCCCACCTTTTCCAATATCTTGAAATGATTATATCACATAGTCTTGATCTTCTTACAAGGACCCTGTAGTCTTTCCTTTTTTTCACAAAGAAAAAATTCGTAACTTTTCATTAAGATAGGTTACGTGTTACATATGCCGGTAGTGTATTACTACTAATCAGTCTATGAATTTTCACATTAAACTGCCACACTTGCCTTCATGTAGGAAAAAACAGTCCCAAAAAGCATATCAATATGTTTCCAATTTCTCAAAGTAAGTTTGGTGCATAATTTACGGGAAATAGAGACAATACATAATAAAAGTAAAAAAAATATACATGCCGATAGGTGATCAAGAGAGATAGAAACAAAAACCTCCCAACAGCTGTGCAACTAGAAATCCCAAAATGCAGGTGCCTCATCCATAAAAGGCCGATGGAAAAATCTGTAAATCTGTTCACCAGTTTGTTCTGTAATGTGCTAGGTGCCCCAAGTTAGCTCCGTAGCTTCTTTGGACAACTGGTTAGCGACTTTGTTCCGATACCTATAAATGTGTACCACAGAGATGGAGTCAAATAGGATCCTGAGTAGATGAACCTCTTGCAGAAGTGCAGACAGTGTGTGCGAGTGATAGTGAGCAAGATTATTGAACCAATTGATCACAAGTTGAGAGTCCCTAAAAATCTGAATGGTATTGCAGTGTATTTCCCGAGCAAATGTCATAAGGAGTCTAAGGATTTGTAGTTCAGCATAGTTGTTTGTGCTAGGTCCCAATCCCATTCTGATTTTGTAGTGGTGGTGATCATTTAAATGGAGTGTGGCGCCCCCTCCACATCCCTATGCGTTGGACACACCATCAAAATAGGCCCAAGGTCGACTATGGTTGATGCTTTCTGGTGTCCCGATTGCGGGGATAATGTGTTGTCGATCCACAGGTAGGAGTTGGTATGTAGCTATAGTAGCAGCACATACTGTCACAATCGATTGGTATCCCATTGAAGATCAGCTTGTTGCGGCCGATCCAGATTTCCCATGCCAAAATCAGGGGGAGATTGCGCATCCTCGGGTAGTATGCATATAGCTGCCACCAATTTTTCCATGAGTCTATTAATGTGTCACCCTGCCAGAGATGTCGGCAGCCTAAATTAGTAATGACCCGAGCCCAGATACCTCTGATAATGTTGCACTGTAGAAATAGGTGAGTAGTATCCTCGCAATTTGTGAGACAGTAGCAGCATTGTGAAGGTCCATGTAAAGCTCGTCTGTGGAGGAAGTCCATGGTAGGAATGCATTGATTTAGTATGCACCAGAATGAGGTTCTATGCTTGTGCGGGGCCTTCAACTTCCAAACATTGCGCCACCACCCTGCTTTTAGTGGGGGTTCTTTCGGCTGGATAAGAGCAAGGTATCCAAGTTTCGAGACATATTGCCCATTAGGTGAGTAGGCCCATATCAATTTTTCCTCCTGATATGTAATGTGAATGTTGGATGCTTTTAGTGCCCAAATGTAAGTCTACCAAATCTGTGTGCCCTCCTGAGGGATCTCGAGATATTCTTCCTGAAACTACGCTTGGCCCTGCCAAGTGGTATGATCATGGTCCACAATCTGTGCGAGGTAGTATATGTTTCTATGAGCCAGGTGCTCAAGAATGAAAATAGGTAATTTGTAAAATTCACCGCTCCCTGACCAAGAATCAGTGCCAATCCGAACAGATGCACCAGTTCCAATTTTCCATGATAAACCCTTCTGGATGATGTGAGCCGCTTTTGTGATCGCCTTCCAGATTATGGAGGCACCAGTCGTCTGCCCGATTCTGTCTCTGATCCATTCGA
The DNA here is from genome assembly GCA_034641835.2 of Pinus albicaulis. NCBI lineage: Eukaryota > Viridiplantae > Streptophyta > Pinopsida > Pinales > Pinaceae > Pinus > Pinus albicaulis. Next base: position 1,220,187,575 of record CM076583.1, on the reverse strand, counting down.
GAGTATTCCACGGCGCAATATATTTTGCAACAATTACCTCCTTCCAGAGACTCTATCTAGTGATTAAGTGCCAACACATTTTCGCAGCGAGAGCCCTCGAAAAATAATGGAGATCTTTGATCCCCCAGCCACCCCATTGTTTAGGAATGTTGATGCGGTCCCAGGAAATCCAAGCAAAAGTAGAGTCCTTTCCCTGGTTGCGCCATAAAAATTGTCTGCATATACATTTGATTCTATTAGTAATACCAATAGGTATCCATGCCAGGGTCATCCAATAGACCGGGATAGCTTCTAGCACAGACTTAATAAGGACCAGTCGGCCAGCCCTGGATAGCCATCGGTTATACCAAACATTGATTCTGCGTTCAATTTTAACAATAATCTAGTTCCAGTCTTTGATATTGTAATCCTTTGGTTTTATATGATATCCCAAATATTTGAGACCATCACTGATATTTATGCAAACATAGTCAAATAGATTCATGGCAGTGCCTTGTTCCAGTCCCGAGCATCCAGTCATGATAATAGACGATTTTAGGGCATTTGGGACCATACCAGTGGCTCTACAAAAACATTTAAGTAGCAAGTCAAATTGTACAGATTCCTGTCTAAAGCCATTGAGAAATATTAGTACATCGTCCACAAATAAAAGATGAGTGAGGTGGAGTATATCATTGATTCGGAGTCCCTGTAAAGCTCCCCGAGCCTTTGCATTTTTTATGAGGACAAAGAGACCCTCCATAACCAGGACAAATAATAATGGTGAGAGAGGACATCCCTGATGTAGACCCCTCCCCGCATGAAAGAAATCAGATGCTGTGCCATTGATCAATATGCTAAACGTAGCATGACAAATGCAACCCATACTCCAGTTTATAATTGTATGAGGAAAGCCATAATGAATTAGGATGAGATGAAGGTAACTCCAGTTTACCTGATCCAAAGCCTTTGTAAGATCAATTTTGAGAATAGTGGATTTGAGGCGCTTAGTTTTTATGGAGTGAAGGGCCTCCTGGGCAGTACCAATAGCTTCATGGATTTGCCTATGGTGTAGAAATGCAAATTTTTCCTTTTCAATATGAGAGGATAGGAAAGGCTTGATACGATTTGCTATTATTTTTGATATGATCTTTTAAAAGCAGTTACAAAGAGAAATGGGCCTGTACTCATGGAAGCTGGTTGGGTTGTCCGATTTTGGAATGAGCGCAATAAAGGTAGTGTTAAAGCCATCATATATCCTGCCTCTCACCCTACTATCCTTAATCATAATAAGAAGGTAATTTGCCATGAGTTCAAAGAAATGGATGAAAAACTCAATGGGCTAGCCATCAGGCCCAGGGCTTTTGTCCCTTTTGAACCATTTCAATACTCCTTCTAGTTCACCCATAGTAACCGGTGCATTAAGGTCATCAATTTTCTCTTGTTCCACAAATCGTTTAAAATGTTGTGTAATGTGCATGATGTCCGGGAGATCAAAGTTTGGTGGCGTCCTGTAAGGTTGGTGAAATATCGGGTGCCCAGATCATGTAGTTGTGATTGCGTTCTCGCAACAAATCCATTTGGATTAGACAATTCCCAAATAGCATTTGCAGTCCTGTGCCCATTGGCATGTTGCTAAGAAAATTTAGTGTTTTCATCCCCAACCTGTAACCAAATAGCACGAATTTTAAGTCTCCAGTCTTCCTCCTTTTGTCTCAGAAATTTTACCTTTTCAGTCTCAAGTGCAGTAAGCTGCACCCTGGTGTCATCAGATTTATATCCCATAAGATCAGAGTCGTTGAGTAGTGCAATTTCCTCCTCAACCTTATGGAGTTCCTCCCTTTCCAATCTCTTCTTATTTCGAACCCATTGAATAGTAAGGTTCTTAATGCGGTTAAGATTATCATTGATAATCTGGGCAGGGTCCCTGTCATTCAATGGTTGACAGTGCTGCCAGGCCTAGGTGACCATCAAGTGATACTCAGGGTCTCGCAGCCACCTAGAGTTGAATTTGAATGGGGGGCGAGCTCTGTTGGGTCCACATTCGAATTCCAGGAAGATAGGAGAGTGGTCAGATTTACCACCCAGCCCCCCCCATTGTCGAGCCCGAGTTAAAGTGGAGAGGAGTGGCTGCTTAATGAGAAATCTGTCTAATCTACGGGCCAAAGTAACATTCCCAGTCCTTCTGTTCCTCGAAGTGGGCTGAAGCTTGGTGGTCTGGATACTAATGAGGTTGGCAGACTTGAGCATGGTGGTGAAAAACTATGCCAAAGGATCTGGGGTAGCATGGGGGCCCCAAGATTCCGAAATGCCCAAAGAAAAATTCAAGTCACCACCCAAAATAATGTGGGGGGTAGCCAATAGAGTGTTGGTCAAGAAAGAGTTCCAGAAATTATCTCTATTAGCACAGGGCCCATAAACATTAATCAAGGTGGACTTGAGCTCAGAGTTACCAAATAGGACTTTCATACCAAGGACACTAGCCCTGCCCCAGCAGTTAATCATCTGGGTGGTTTTGTCTTTAATTCCCAATGCACAACCCCCTGATCTTCTGTGTGCATCAATAGTAATGAAGGTCCAATTGGGTAGTATTGATTCTAAGGTAGCGACCATCGTAGAACCATCTCCCAGAGTCTCTTGTAGAAATAGGATGTCTATGGGCTTCTGAGCTATCAAATCCTTGAGTGCCAATCTCTTATCAGGGTTGGCCAGTCCCCTGCAGTTGTAGGAGAGGCATATCATGATGAAACAACCAACAAGGGTATTCTAGCTCTAAGGACCCGCATAAGTGAAGATTGAGTACCTGCTTCCACTTTGAGATTAGCTCTCTTGATTGCCTTTGCTAAAGTAGATGGTCTACCGCGCGTCTTGTTGGGTAGGTAGCCCTGACCTGGCCCAATACCGAAGGCATCACCAGTGAGGGGTAGGGAGTGGGATCTAAGAAAATAATTATGTCTCGTGGAAGGGGTCTCCGAAGAGGAAGATGAGTGGCAGGAGGTAGATTCAGCAGATGTGTGTTGTATGATGGGGGTAAAATATGGAGGGGCCAGAGCGATGGAGCAGCAGATCAAGGGGAGCTTCTGTGTGAGGCTAGTGAATGTCGATGTAATACATGGAAATGTAATAGATGAAAACTGAGTATCAACAGCACTACCAGAAGTAGAACAAGGAAGAGTAACGGTTGGTGATTCAACAGAGCAATTAGTAATCATTGAGGCAGTGATAGGAAATGTACCCGGGATAGTTGAAGTGCACTGAGTAGTCACCGGAGTAGCCTGCAGACGAGATCTGGGATGAGTGGTAGGCCAAGTTGTAAGCTGATCAATTGACACCATCCCAGCATCAGGCGAAGAATCCGATACAGTCAGCGGCACACCAGCAGATCCCCGGTCGGTGCAGATAGAAGGCTCAGTCTGTGTAGCGACGATGCAGGATTTCTTTGTAGCCAACCTGCCAAAACCCCTTTTTGGGCATTCTTTGTATAAATTCCCCACCTCATGGCATTTCCTACAGCAAAATGGCACACCCTTATAGTCCAGAGGATGCTGCCACATCATCCCATCAAATAGCATGTTGAAATTGTCATACAACCCATCTCGAGTATCCAGGAAAATCAAGATTCGGGCCACATCCCTGCTGCCGGTGGTCAGGTAGGACCGATCATGGTCCAGATATAGTCGAAAATGACCCCCAATGTTTCGGAGGGCAGTATCATTCCAAAATTGCACAGGAAATCTAGGCAGATGCATCCAGATGGCTCTGGCCCCCGCATTCTCCTTGTTGGGATCGAACAATGGAACCCATCTTTTGAGATAGACAGGGTGCATCTCAAGATGCCAGTAGTGCTTGAGGGCCCAGTCAGATTGTTCAGGACGGGCAAATGTGAGGGTGAACCATCCTTTGGTCAGTACCAGGACATCCGGTAATATGTCGAGGGTTCCGCTCCACATCTCACGAGTCCACTGCTGAAGTCTTTCCGCAGAGTACTTCCGGCCACGCACCTTCCTCACCAACATAGTAGTCGCAATGTGACCCCAATCCGCCATACCACTCTCACAACCGAAGTTCAAAAAGTAGCTAAGCTTATTTTTTGTGATTCTTTGCTTCTTTCCAGCTTTGTTGCAACCCAAACCCAGCTCAGCAGATGCGTCGGACTCAGATGATGAGCCAGTCTTCTCTGGAATGGAGATATCCTTCGGCACATTTGAGAAAACGCTTGAGGCCACAGATGGAGCGATCGACACCAAACCAACATGCGTCGCACCTCCAATATCAGAAGTGCTATGCGTGAGTCCACAGTGAGGTAGAGAGCCTCCAATACTAAGTTGCGCCAAGGAACGAGAAGCATCACTGATGTCATGATAGACCGCTTCCGAGAAAGGCGCCGAGGTCCCATTGTCAACACCTGCCAGAATGTCTTGTTCTGCTAGAGAGATACCCCATAGTCCAATGTTCGGGGCAGAGGGTGTGGCAAAATTATACTGCTCGTGTTCACCCATGGGAGTGTTGCTGCCCTCCACGTCGGACTGAGTAGTCACCGGGTCCAAGTCGGACATCTCATCCACCTCCCCATGGGTTCCAAGACCTAAAATGTCGATCCCTTCTAGTGGATCCTCTGTGAAATCCACCTCATCATCATAGTTACCCATGATAGCAAGTGGGCAGTCCTGGCAGAGCCCGTGATACACCAACAGAGAGCGACAAAACCGTAATAAAATAATGCACGGGTTCGAAGTTGGTCCAGCAGTCAGAACAGTATCAGCAGTTCCAAAGAGAATACATTGAATACACCAAAACGAGTGAACAGGAGCAGGTCTAGACAAATACTTCGGACAGGTTCCACAGTCAGATATAGACCCCACCCAAATCAGCACGCCATCAAAACCAATGTTATCAAAACCTAACAGTCGAGAGTAAGTAGAGAGCGCCGGTCAGTGCCCCCAGCTTGGGGAAATACAGTGGCTCGTTCAGTGTCGGCAACACACCCAATACTGTCAAATAATACTAGTATAAAACCCCATTGAATCAGTCTGATAACTCCTCGGGCAGCAAGTCAATAGGGTCCCAAATACCCTATCCAATAACAAAATCCGAAAACCATTATCCCCCAATCCAAATGGTCAGTACCTGATCGTAAGCCATGTTCCGGAGAGGGATTTAGAACCAAGTCGCCGCCATGCAAGGGTTCACAATTGCCGCCATACTAGGGTTTCCATCAAAAAATTGTGATACTTTAGTTATGCTCCCTGTAGTCTTTCCTTATTCAGTTATAGCAAGACTTTGTCTCCTAGTTTGAATTTTTTTTTTTTTTATGGTGATCATGTCTAGCCTTATATTTTTCCTATGACTTCTTCAATGCCTCTTATATCTGAAAATGGATTTGCATAATCTTTTCAACAATTTTTTCTACTCTCAATGCATCTCTTGTGAGGTCCTCCCTCACTTCTTGTTATCCATATACAACATCCAAGGGTGAAGGTGAAAAATAGACAAATTAATTTTCAAAAGGTGAATTAACAATATAAGTATGGACTAATTTATTATAAGAGTGTTGTATATAGATTATATTTCCATCCCAGGTCTTCGAATACTTTTGTTTGTTACTCCTCAAAAGCTACACAAAATTCCTAATGAATACTTATGTGCACCCATCTCTTTGTGGATGGAATGTTGTAGATCCATTCAACTTAGTGTCCATCTTCTCCAACAATGTAGTCCAAAATGAACTGATAAATATGGTATCCCTATTTGAGATGATGCTCCTTGGTATTACAAAGTGCACCTAGACTTGTTCCAAAAACATGTTTGTTGCTTCTTGTCTTTTGATGGTATTTTTGCAAAGCATGATAATATACATATTGTTGAATTATTAACTACCAAAAATAGATATTCATGTCCCTTGGTTCTTGGTAAACCTCCCAAAAAATCCATGGAAATTCTTTCCTAAGGTCTACTGTATACCAATAAGAGATGGTTTATACCTTACTCCCTGTTGTTGGGTTTGCTGGTACGACAAAGTATACATCCTCTAACATATTGTGATACATATTCTTACATTCTGGGCCAATACACACATATTTGTATGTTTGCAACTGTCTTCCCAACACCAAAATGTCCTACAGTCTTGGAGGTGTGAGTGCCTCTGAAGTTGCGAATATTCACCTTTAGGAACACAAAGTTTGCCGAGCTTGTAGAGTAACCCAATCTAAAATTGATAGTCAACCTTGTTGTCACCTTCTTATATATGAATTTGGCCTTATAGCTATTGAAACACCTCCTTCAAGTCCTCATATTATGTGTACGCCTTTTTGAATGCATCATGGGTAAAATATGCCATGTGAATCATAGTTCCCAAGATTGGATGTAGGTGGCCTTGAAAGCATGTTTATCAACTTGATTGTGTTTCCCTTCTTACACTTATTGACTATAAGAAAATGTTGTAAAATACCCATCCATTTATAATGTTTGGTTTGTTGTAGCTTATTTTAGCCCTGCAAATATTGTAGTAGTTGGTGATCTATGTGGATGATGATCTCCTTTCCCATCAAATAGCGATTCCAATCCTTGACCACTTGAACTAGGGCATAGAGTTCCTTGTCATAAGTAGGGCAGTTGAGAATTTCCCCATGAAACATTTCAAAATGATAGCACATAGGTATTATTCCTTGCATTAAGACTACTCAGGTGGCATACTCCCATTTGTCTCCACTTAAAAAAGCTTTTGCAAGTTTGGTAATGCGAGAACTAGTGCTTGACCGATCTTTCTTTTCAGGTCATTAAAATCTTTTTGCTGATTCTTCCCTCACTAGAAACTCTTACCACTCATTGTTATGGCATGGAATGGTGCAACTATTGTTTAAAATGAAGCTATGAACTTCCACAAGTACAATGATAGCCAAATGAATCTCCTAACTTTTATGACATTTGATTGTCATTTCATGATGGCCTCCATATTTGTAGGATCTATCTTGAAGTAACCTCCACTAATCACATACCCTAAATACACCAAAAACTGTTGATTAAACTCACATTTATGTGGCTAGCTAGCAAATAATGTTTATTTAAAGTACCTAACACCTACATAATATGTGAAATGTGCTCCTTCCAAGTATCACAATAAAACAATATATCATCTAAATAAACTATAAAAAATGAATCTAGATATGGACATAATACATCATTCATCAATTTCATAAATGTATTTAGTGCATTTCATAAATCAAATGGCTTGAAAAGCCATTCATACAAACCTTGCCTTTTCTTGAAGGAAATATTCCAAGTGTCTTTATCTTTGAAACATATCCGCTGGTATCTTGATTTTAGATCCAACTTTGTGAAGTATTTGCATGTTGAAACTATTGCAGTAAATCATTGATCATGGGTACAGGCTACTAGTTCTTAAGTGTAATATTATTTAAAGCCATATAGTCAATACACATTCTCCAAGTCACATCCTTATTGGATTTGATGATGATAGGTGATCCACAAGGTGAGGTGTTTGGTCAAATCACTCTCTGCTCTTTCTGGTTGGAACCACTTGAATACCCTTTCTTGTGGCACATGGCCTCCAAATATGGTGACCCTACACATGCCTCATCCATTTTCTCGGGCTTGAAAATAATCACTTGCTTTTGTAGATGATTAAGTAGACTACCCAAATTCTTTAGGAGTACATCTAGGTTATGGGAGAGATACCTAGCATGATTTCCATATTTCTAAACTCAATGGTTTACTCATGTACACTCTACCCTTTCCTTTTCCTAAATGAGTGCCATAAAATCTATTAGTCCTCTATATATACGATAGGGTATAGTTGGTACTTAATGAGGGTTTTGATGTCCTTACACCTAGTTATTAGTGGGTCACCCTCCAACTTAACTATTTCCCTATGACTTTCACACCATGTTAAGGCATGGCACTTTAAATTCAAAATTTTAAATTATATATTTTGTTCTTCATCCATATGGTGAACGCTGAAATAAAATTTTGGTTACTACAATCAAATGATTCAGTTTTAATGCATTGATCTCAGCTTATTATGAATTTATGCCCATGCTTGCTTCCATATTGAAGAAGGAACATGAAGCATTAATGACTCTCAAACTTAGTTTCTATTTCTCAAGTTCCCTATTCAACTCATTTTTTGGGTATTCATTATATCCTAATTCTCCCTTTGATCTGATACGTAAATTAGTACCTCCAACCTCTCCAGATACTCAAACCTTGCTTGCTAGAGTCACCATAAGGATGTTCATATTTTATGTCAAAAAATTGTGCTTCCAACCTCAAAAATCTATCTTCTTTCATATCCTAAGGGCCATCATGAATAAAATAGTCAACCATGGCTAGGGCTCTATGACTTTCTTCTTAAACTAGTTCTTGGATCCATGCAGCTTCTCACAAATACCCCAAACAAACTTGTTCTTTTACCAATTTGATCTATGGAGTTACCTAAGACTTGTGGTCTATAAGGATGCTACAAAATATTATCCCCCTATGTTATATTCTTTAACTTCACACTCCTATATTCTTTGCTCAACTATGGAACAAATATGATGACACAGAATGTAACCCCTTCTAATCCTAGCAACCCAATATTTAACATTGTTCGATAGGCCATCTAGAGGTAGGTTTTTTACTTCCTCAATTCTCAATTAGAGTTATAGTTTTGGACCTTCTAAAATATTGTTTTAAGTCCACACTTTTCTATCCCCATATGCATGAGTAATATGGGCTGACATGACACCCTTTCATACCACAATGGTCAACACAATAGGTGAACTTGTAGGTCACATAACTTTTGCATACAAAATTTGATTAACACAATTTTTGCACTGTTGGAAAGGCATTTGAATGTAGATCAACATCGAGGATTCTAAGCTATAGTTTAAAAATATTTAACCCCCAAAAATGTCATTTTATGCCTCAAAATGACTTTGGAAGGTTTCAAATCCCAATTTCCAAGCCGGGACATGTCGCTAAAATGACCCTACAAGTTTATTCCTCCACCAGGGAAAAGGATCACCTAAAGACAACTATGGCCACACAATAAATACCAAATAAATACTAGACCAAGCACCACATTTAGCTACATCCCTAAGTACAGTCTCACATCCATCAGCTTGCACAACCCAAAGTAATGCACCGATTTATTTTCCTTTGTCGTCCTTTAGGGTATGCCACCACCCTTCTAGGTCTTCCAACATAGGCCAATGAGGAATTCATAGGATATTGTAGCTATAAGAGTTATATTTTCCATAAGGAGTCTTCTAGGTGCCCCTCAACCCTCACACTGGGAAATCATACCCAAATAATTCCCTCTCCAACGCTAACCTTCCCCAAAGAAACTTGAGGAATATTTGCAAGAGAATCTCACTTAGGAATTCACAATGGTTTACTAGGTCACATAGCTCAATGGTTTTCCAAGCACACTTACCGTTCAATGTCTTGCATATACCAACAAGGAATTAGTGAAGTACCATCCAAAATGATGGCCAAATGATGAGAAAGTGATGGAAAGAATCATCCATTACCATGTAAAAACCAAATTACATATGCATGTGGTATTTATCACCCAAGGAACGTACTCCCACCATATGGAAACTAAAATGGACTATTTGTCCATTCACTTTTGGACTTGGGATAAAAAACCAAGATATGAATTAGGCTTATACATACCATTTCTTGACTTTGGGTTATATTCCATAAAGTCACTTTTGGGATATTATATTGCTTATTTGGATTAGGAACCATCCCTTGGCTCTGTCCCCTCATCTTTGTATTTTTTAAGCATGTATAATTAATCACTCCAAACAAATTCTTAATAAAAATCACAAAATCTACAAATGCACACACACAAATTTACATAGAGATTTTATCCTGGAAACTGAAACCCAAGAAAACCAACAATAATTTTTTTTCATTAAATTATCTGTATAGTATTACAATACAATATAAATCCTGCGAGGTATATGAACATTCCAATCCAATTCTAGCTCCATAAACAAAACTAAAAAACCATGGGAAAAACCACCATGCGCCAAAAAACCGATTTTAGCAAATTGTGGGATGAAAAGCACCAAAAAATGGATGAAAAAAATTGGTCACACAATTTATTTTGGGGCACTACCTTGAACCTCGTGCAAGGGGCTCCCATACCCTACATATCCCCAACCAGGGGGGTTTGAACAACACCCCCACAAACCCCCTTTGTTTGTGGTTTATATAAATTGTGAAAATAATATAATACATACACAACAACCTTTCCCTCTCATGGAGTCCTAGTCACCCCACCTCTCATGTTTGATTCGATCTGCAACAATTGTGTATTTTATAAATATGATTGTGATTACATATTACATCTTTGGGATCATTGGCCTTTTAACACATATGCTCTTTGGCCTCAATCAGAGAGGAACCTTGACCTCAAAACATATAAACATAGGCATCCATGCCTCGAATCACATATATACACATAAGCATGCAATCCCCACACATATTGTCTCACTAACCTAGTAAAATATGTTCAATACATACTAGGGGCCATTATGGGTGTGTTACATTCCCCTTCCCCTTATTTATATATTTCTCTTAGTGTAACATCCCAATTTTCCTCCTTAGAAAAGTTGTAATTAAAATTGTTATAAATTATGAATGGATATTATTATTTTGTTCTATACCAATCACCATGAGGTAGATACATCATGGTGTTGTAACCATTGTAAATATTTTTACTATTTCAATTAATAAACTGATGATGACCTAGAATAACAAACATGAGTGCCTATAGGGGCATGATACCACAAGTGGGGGAAGGTAAGGGGGTCTAAGGGATTTCTTTATTATTCTTTATATCTAACCTACCTTATCAACTTCACTTTATTTAATCTATGGGTAGTGGAGAAAACCTATTCCTATAATTAAGCCATCCGTAAACTTTAGAAAGGTGTCTCACCTACATTCTTGGAACAATAAGAAGTAGTTGGGGGAACTTCTTATTAGGGTAATGCATGAGAAATTATAATATGAAGAAATAATCTAGGAGAAAGGGAAGGCAATAGAAGTTTTAAAGATGGAAATAATATAAAATAAAGTGCCATGAATATATAGTTCAAAGAAACCATGAAAAATAACCATATTCTTGTTGAAAGAGCCATCAAACCAAGAAATAAACAATGCAGTTTTGTGAGATTAGTTTAATATTTCTATGTTCTCACTAAGAAGCACTTGAAGGAGAGATATTTTTAGGGACTAATAAGCAAATAAGGGATTCCTCTTTTGTTGTGTGAGCCATATAATGTGGGTTTATGAAGATTCTCTATCTTTTAGAAAATTCAGTGCTGGGAATTCTTTGATTGAACTCCTTATAGGTTGAACCAAAAATTGTTGATCCTACTTGTCCCTAGTGGTATCATAGCCTAGCTATGGGGTGGAGTTCTATAGAAAACTACCTACAATTAGTTGGAAATTTCTTAGTCTATTTGGTTGTATTTCGACAAGCTTCTACTTCTATCTATGTTAATTCTTTACATTATTTTCATTACAAATTTTGAGTATATTATGGGTAAGAAAATTGAAATGTTGCCATTTATTTTGAATTATTGAACATATAAAATTTAATGTAACTTTTTGAAGTAATTCATATTGTACAAGTTTGTGTTTTCTTCTCTGTATTCTCTGTGGAATTGAAAATATAATCAAGATTTCAGTATACCATTACAAGTTTCTTTTCTTTCTAGTATTGATATTTCATTTATGAATTTGGAATTTTTATTCTTGGTAGTTGCTAGTGATTTATTTCTTTATTCTTTGTGATATGGGGATAATACTTTGTGGATCACGAGTATTTGATTTCATGAGTTTCTTTGATATGGAGTTTTTCCCTTAAAAAATGCAACCAAGTTCGTTATAGTGTGAACTAATACATTAGCAAAGATAATTGAAAGTCCAAAACTATGAATAGTTGGGATTGGATTTCTTAGTGGATATCTGGAAATTCATATGTCCCAATTTTTTTCCAGGTCTTGGTCATATGCTTCGACAAGAGCTATGACTATGGGCCTAGCCCGAAGGCTCTAAAAAGGGTGGAAATTTGGAAAATCCAAATGATATGGAATTTGTCAACTACAGAAGTTTGGGTGGTGAGGCATATAGAATATGTTAAGTTCCAAAGTCTAATAATTATGATTTTTCATGTGTCGAAGTTAGAGCATCGAGAAATTATAATAAGTGGAATTTATGGAAAAACCTGGATCTAGATACTAGGTAAGAAGTGTTCAAGGTGGACATGTGGTACACTAACATGGATGAATGATATGGCAAGTTGATGTGTCACACTGACATGGCACAAAGGGCAGATTTGGATGATGTGGCATGTTGATGTGGCGTGATGTTGCATTGTAACACGAAAGAGTTGTTGTGGTAGTGGACGTGATGCTTGTCGTGGTGGGTGAAAGAGAATCTGGAAATCCGAAAATCTTATTTTTTGTTAAATGGGATTTTTAAGATTTTTCCAAATTTGGATGTTGATTATTTGACCAAATATTTCTCCTGGATCCAAATGGATCTAGAATTTTTTGAAATTTCAGATGAATCCAGAAGGTTGGAAAATTGAAAAATTAGAGATCTAGATCTTTTATAAAGGGGCTTTAAGAATTTTCTGAAATTTGGATGCTAGCTGGTAGGCCAATCATGTTTGTTCGCAGATTTAGTCCTATGCATTGGTGACATAGTATGCCATGTATCAATTTTTAATGTTGTAGCATTAGACAAGAACTTTCACACAAGTCTAGTGTTAGATGTGTAGAATTTGTCCAAAAAGGTCCTTTTTAGTCTGTAATTCACTTTAATTAAATTTATTTATTAAATGGAGGAGTCTTCTATTAGTGAGCTTATTAATGTCTAATAAAATGTATAGTATCTACATTAGCGATTTAGATGTAATCTTCATTATAGATTGGGATTTAATCTTAACTTTCAATGTCATTAAGAGATTAGGGTTATGGAGACTTAGTCATCGACTCAATATTATAAAAGAAAGAAAAATTGAAAATAAAAGACACAGAGAGTGTTAAAAAAACACAAGTAAGAGAGTGATAAAGGATTTTCACTCAGTGTGCAAGTTCAAAGGAAAAAAGAGAAAACAATCTGAGCAACAAAAGGAGATTAACCTAGGTGTAAGAAATTGAATTGGAAGTACACATTAGGTGCAACGATAACTTTAGGAGGCCATAAAATCCGACTATAAAATTTTTTGGGACACTTTTGAACAGGAAGAGGGTTTTTACAATAGGTTTTGGCAAGGCCATATATGGTACATAGTGCATTAGAATAGCTAGCTTTGTTGTAATTGTTTCCAATTTTTTCATTGGGGTATTTTCCTAGTTTGAGAGCCCTTGTAAGATTGGAGTAATTTGAATGAAAATTTTTAAGATACCCCTTAGGAATATCTCAAGGTATTCACCGAGTTTTCTAAGTTTAGTGAAATTTTTCACTGTGTCATTTCGTCAACAATTTGCATATCATTGGTTGTAGGTGCACTTTTCCTCAATTTAATTTCAAATGAATAAACATAAATCTAGTTAAATGTCCCAAAAAGACTAATAAACACTTCAAATTAACAACATATGAATTATAATAAACCCATAAATACCAATACTAATGATATATATTGGCCAACAATAAAATCACCTTTCCTCCACTGAAAACAACCCATAATTGTAACAACAATAGATTTAGAGACACAATCATTTTATTGGCTAGATAATAGAGATTATAATGTTAAATAGTAAAGAGGAACTTGGTACAAGCTTCAGTTTTACAATCTTGAGTATATTAGCCACTTTGATGATGTAAGTCAACCCTCCAAATGGTGAATGCAGACTTAGAAATTAAACCTAAGGAAAAAAACTCAACCTTATTTATTTCAGGAAGCAATAACCCAATAAAATATGCACCATACTCACATATTTGGGATATAACTCATCCAACAAGAGGGTGATTGAAATATGAATTCAATCAACCAGAATACGAGAGGATTCGACCTTAGGAAAATAAATAAACACGACCGAGTGGAAAAACTCATCCTTCTTAAAACAATGAATCAACCTCCACAAAATGATTATAACTCGGCCCTTAGAGAAGAAGATCATGAACTTCTTTGAGATGAATAAAATCAGCCCCAAGCAAAAGAATGAACTCACTTTATAACTCAGGAAAAGTGTGTTAACTTGACCCCTTAAAAAACATAACTAATCCAACCAAACAATGAACAAACTTGACCCATTATAAATTGTTTAACTCGACCTCAAATGATGCAACCAAACTCAGTAACTCCTCCCTCCAATTGTGGCTCAAGAACTTGACCACGTAATGGGTGTGCTTATCCTATATAATAAATATAGAATATCAAAATTCAGTCTATAAAATCAACCGATAGCACCACTAACTTACTTATTCCTACCCCTCTCTTCCACCTTATGAAGCACAATGTTGGAATCTTAGTGATTCCACTCTAATACGAACTAGGGTGTATAATTTGAATATTGAAACCAACAACAAAAATGAGGGTTTCCCAAAAACCTAGACTCTTTCTCAAGATTTCTCCAAATTCTAATTTTCAAGTGAGAAAATGAAATAATGAGGAGAGACTCCTCATTTCCATTTTTTATAACTCACTTGACCCTTTTGCCACCTTTTTATCTTTTTCTCCAATTAAAAAATGAAAAACACTTTTCACCACTTTTATTTAATAAAGTGACTTTTTATTAACTAATTAAAGTCAATTTTAACTTGTAGAAAATGTTTAATTCACAACCATGATCACATCGGCCACCAAAACCCCCTTTTTATCATCCCGTCTCATAGATATTTTGATTCCTTTTCCAACAAGCTATTACACTAAGGTGTTCCTCCATATATCAACCCAAAATCACACCTTAAGTGTAAATAATTTAAATATGCTCGATAATAACTTTGTTTTATGGAAATCATCAAAATGCAATGGAACCAATATCAAATTGTGCAGAAATAATCTTGATGATAAAATATGGAAAGTGATCCTAGTCGAACCCATACAACTCCTCCAAAACTCTTTGGTTCCGCCAGTGGTGTAATCCTTCTCTTACAACCTAGTTGACACAAGCTATGGGAATCCCATCTAACCACATCACAAGGAAATACAAACACTAGGGACATTACAAAAGCTAAGGTTTGAAGGGTAGGAATTTCTATGTATTTTGGAGATTAGTTTCCTATACCTTCCATTGATTTTTTTTTCCAATTAACTTTCCAAGAAGTGTGTTTTATTATATGAGCTAAAGAAATATAAATTTATTTTTTATTAAAGAAATTATAAGGAATTGCTTTACTGAGGTTGTTGGAAGAGATATTTTAACATTGTATCAAAATTTGACCTTTGAGATAAGTTGATTTCCAAGTGGTTGCAACAACGGATCTGAAGGCTACAACAATTTATTTGAAGGCTACTACAACAAATATAAAGGTTACAACAACATATCTAAAGGATACAATTGTTTATTTGAGTTTCTAGTAGAAAAATCTGGTGTTGACCTAGGTATATAGCAAGTAGATCTTGCAAATCTGAGTGACCATCTGATAGATCTGGGTATATAGATCTTGTAAATCTAAGTGACTAGGAAATAGATCTGGTGCATATCTGCATTTACAAAGGGTAGATCTAGTAGATCTGGGGATCATCAATTATTTTTTTAACCATGTTCTTGAAGGACCAAGCACATTTCTTCAATTTATTGTGTTTGAATTACTAAGCACATTTATTTAGCAGTTGGTTTAGATATGAAATATGGCAACATATAGTCTCATGTTTGAAGACATATTAGATATAACTTCAAACTTCTTGCCTTGTAAATAAAGAGTTACTTTTATTTTGGAGAAAATGATCTTTGGGAGATTGTTGACAAAGTAGCTCCTTAACATACATATATAGAGATATTAACACTTCATGAAAAGAATATTAGAGCCATGAGGCTAATCTTGGATGTAATCAAGGATCATCTGATTTCTCACTTGTCTGAGAAGAAGATGACCAAGGAGATGTTTGATTCCCTAGTAAGTATTTACAAAAGTAAGAACATAAACATGAAGATGATATTAATGAATAAAATCAAAACCACATGGATGTTTGGATTAGACTTAGTTATCAATTACCTCATGAAGATCGCTGAGTGTGATCCATGATCAACTTGCAATAGTTGGGGAGAATGTGACCGATGTAGAATTGGTAAATACGAAATTGAATGAATTCTCAAAAACTTAAATATAGCTAACTCCATTGATCCTAATCTATGGAGAATAATCGATGTGAAAGCTGCTCTCAAAGCCCAGAAGGAAGGAAAGTTGGCTCGAGAGTGACATTCTAGGAAGCTGGTGAAACTCAAGAGATTAGCTTTCAACCAGACTCGGGGATCGGATAATTAAGGGTTCCTATGTTCTGATGTGTACCGACATTCATCCACAAGAAATCGTAGATTAGCAGGCTTTTCTCTTAATACAGGTTCATATTCGTAGGAATATGGGGTTGGAATAGATGTTCGTATCAGGTCTGGTATGATACAGGCTGATGATAAACCTAACGTCTTGATTGAGGCTGCGGATTCCGGAGACTCTAATATCATAGAACTGGATAATTTAAGTGATGGAGGTGGTGGTTTGATAAATCGACAGGCCGGGGTTTATTCTGATGGTATAGCTGTAAGCAGTTCTGTTAAAAGCATTGTCTATCCCTTAGGAAGGACTTCACTCTCGTACAACATCAACGAGCTGCTAAATATCAAAAATTATATCACCTCGGAGATTATTTCGGCGGTTTCGGCATCTTTGCCATTGGCCCTATGTAAATCCAAAGGCACAGTGGTATTGAACCCGTCTTCTTCATCATTAAACATAACCTGTGCCCCTCAAATGAATCCAGAAGCTGGGTTGGATGACTTAGCATCTCCAAGTCCAAGTCATATAGTTAAGATAGTGTCATCTGACCCCAGAGAGGATTCGATTCAACCAGATGATGCTGCTGGTTGTGGCTCCTGAATTAACTCGCATTTTAGCTCACAGGATAGGTCGGACTCTGACTTGATCTCAAAACCTAAGTCATTCGGTTGGGTTGATACAACTAAAACCTGTTACAGTTTTATCAGATTGTTGTTCAGAATTATTAAACAGTGGAAATGAGGACCTTAACTGTTCTTGCAACCCCGCCAACAACAAACATGGTTTTCAGTGTAAAGACCGTGATTACATCAATGAACGGGGTCAACTATTTGCTACAGGTTCAAGTACCATTAGCTTAGGTCATGATCTTGTACATGGTCATGATATATGTAGTGATATTGGGTCTGATAAAAGGCACAATAATGCGCACTTGAAAGTAAATGGAAATCGTGATTTGGACCGTGAACTTTTTAGTTCAAGCATAAGAAGCAATGAGCTTAGGAACGTGGAAGACAAGGGTATTATTAGGAAGCTCCTTAAGGATGATGCTAGAGTAACCATTAAAAAAAATGTTGTTAACCTATCTTCTGTAGAATTAAATTCTAACACCCTTAAGATTCTTAGTAAAGGTTTAGGATTTGCAATTGCACCCAGGGGTATCCCAAAAGAAAGAATTTTGTGTAGCATTGAGGAAGGCATTCGATGTTTACCTTTGGATGACAAAGAAGCTCTTAGACAATAATGCTCCCTAATTCTAAGGAAATCTAGAGCCCCTAAGTAAAACCTTAACAAGGAAGAGATGAGTACTCTTAGAGCCTGTTGAAGGGAAAATCTTTCCTACCAATAGCAGGGGATCTCCCCGGTAAAAGGTCCCAATTAGACCTTGAACCATTTGGAATAGGGATCCCGTCCGGGGTGTGGGTCCAGCTACCACTGATTTCTCCTTTAAACTCTATAAAACAGTGGATACACACCTAATCAACTGATACAAGGCATATGATTGATGCATTAAATGTACATACGACACTATGAGTAGCAAGAGAAAATAATAAAGCATGAAGACCGAAGGAAGTGTTGTTAGCAACACTTCATTAGGTTCATGCTTATAAGCTGTTTTGACCATGAAAGAAAAAGTTCCTCATGGCGAGAACACCCTTCACTTCCTAAAGGTTTTAAATGATAACACAAACGCATATAAGCAAAGTCATCAACATTCTCTAAGAAAATGAAATAAACTAAACCACCATTAACATACTCAGCAAACTGTTATGTAACTGTGATGTGAGTTAAAGATACAGTTCCCTTAATCTAAAGATGTTCAGAAACTGAAAACATAATACTCAACAATGCTCATACACATGACAACATCAGATCCACAAAGGGGTTTTTCAAAATGCTTGTATTAATGCTTAAATGTATAATCCTCTGGTAATACAATATACTCAGCTCGAGTCCCAAACAAAACATGTTGTACAAGTTCCCGAAGGAAGCATTTATAGAACAAAGCTCGGCCTCTGGGGTCCCTGACTTTTTGGCTTCCCGACGGTTGGGCTTCCTTGCGACCCAGTCTTGGGCTATCCCCACCTTGCGACCTTGGCAAATTTTGCGACCTGCGACCTCAGCAGATGTGTGACCTGCGACCTTGAAGAATTTGCGACTTGCGACCTAGGCAAGTTTGCGACCTGCGACCTCAACATATGTGTGACCTGTGACCTCAAAGAATTTGTGACCTGTGACCCAGTCACTGGGTCGCTGGGTCGCATCGTCGAACGTTTGGCATGGAACATGACTCCACGACCTTGCGACCTGCACAAATCTGCGACCTGCGACCTCGCGACCTTGGGTAGGTTAGCGACTTGTGACCTCCTCTCGGTGGATGGGGCTAGGTGCCTTTGAACGTAAAGTGAGTTCTTTGGAGGTTCGCCAGCATCTACTTGTTTTGAAAAGGTCCCCTTGTTTGCTTGGAAAACCTAGACTCTTATGTGCAAATAGAAAGGTTCTTCCTGCAATAAAATAACACAAGTCACATGTCTTCATGATTGAATAATAATAATGCTAAGGGCATTTTAATTAGTTTTGAAAAAGTAAAAATAATGAATTTAGACCCCTGTGTGGTCAAGACTTTGTTATTAGAGAGAATGGCATGTGTATGCCATCTCTGTGCCTCTTTAATCACTATAATTTCCGTTGGTATGGCTATGGACTGAGTGCCAAATGCAGATCTGTAGCTTAACTTGTTTTGACAGTTGTTACCATTTATTGGAACACCGCTTCTTCCATGCCCACAGTGGTTTAGGGTTAACATTGCACTCATTCCCGTTATAATGCAACGTACTTCAAACTGGGGTTTATTTGGCCAACGCAGGTGCCACTTGGAGTTCTCGACTCACCAGCTTTAAAGCTACTAGTGCCCTTGTTCTTATCATCAGCAATAAAACTGTTCTCTAAATTTTCCTTGGAGATTAGGGAACAAATGTTTTCGTGCAGCCCCTTATCGTGGCCCTGTATTGAAACTGGGCAGCAACACCTTGGCTTCTTGATCTTGCATAAAGGATCTTTAGCCAAAACAGTAAGATGCTCATGAAATCTTCCCATGAGCTAGTCGCTAATATCACCAAGTTGCATCCTTCATGGGCTGCATGGATCTGCGACTCAGTGACTTCACAAGTCGCAGGTCGCTAATATCACCAAGTCGCATCCTTTATGGGCTGCATGGATCTGCGACTCAGCGACTCAAAGGGTCGCGCGACTTCAATCTTCACAAGTCGCAGGTCGCTAATATCACCAAGTCCCATCCTTTATGGGCTGCATGGATCTGTGACTCAGCGACTCAAAGGGTCGCGTGACTTCAATCTTCACAAGTTGCAGGTTTGGGCTCCCTTGGATTTCAAGAGAACGAGAAAGGCGTATGCTATCTCAACGTTGATGGAGCTTGACGAGTTTTTTCTTTTTTAATTTTCCTCTATCCGAGCACTGATAGAACGATCTTCCCCTGCTAGATTAATTTGTGCCATCAGTGGAAGGTAAATTAGCCTTCGAAGATTCCACAGTCTGTAGTTTCGATGTCGATCTTCAGGATGCACTACTCACTGAAAGCATGCACGTCTGGGAGAAATTTCCTTGTATCATTCTGTGGTTGGATCGGTCTTGGTATGGGTAGTTTCCCATTTGTGCGCAGGACATAACCAAAACAGGTGGCTTACGAAAGTTGTTTTCCTCATTGAGCGTTTTCGTTTCTGACAATAGTTCCATATTGAAACGCTGAAGCCACCCTCCTTCTATTCCAAGCGCTGCAAAATCTCTTCATGCACTGTTAAGGCTCATCCGAATGGCAGGTGATAATATTGCACCAGTCTCTTTCAAGAATTCTCGGCTACAATGACTGGAGACGGTTGGACGACCTCATGAATTTTCCCTACTATGTCGATTCTGTATAACAAGGAAAATCCAGAAAGCTGATTTTTCCCAAATATGCCGTCCTCTTTCCTGTGTTGCATAGCCTGAATGCGGCATGCGGGGCTGCTGTGGACAGACTTTGTGTCAGAATTCCCGGATTTGGTGCGATAATACCAACGTTACAAAACATCTATCAAACCAGTGGATTAAATTACCATTTGTTCGACGTCCTCTTATTGACTCGTATTACTAATCTTCTGCGCTATTTTAAACATAGGCTGTGGGTTGTCAAATATAATCTCACCATCGTAATTATAACAATGCCGCTATGGGTTTGTTACGATGTTTGGCTCTACGTTCAAACGCGAAATTTGGCCGCCATATATATATGCCACAACTGTTTATTATGGATAAAAACTTCAGCATAAAAGCATTTGAGCCAATCGAACTGTTTACGTCCATATGTCACGTGTCCACGTAGTTTCGCTCCACCATCTCGCATGGTTGGAAAACCACATGCTTTTGCACCGCTTAAAGCATGGTCATATACTGTCGATATCACACCATAGTTGTCATAACATGCCACGTAAGTTGAAACCCTGCCATCGGACGTTGGGTTCCATGCAATGTGTCCATGCTACATATGTATATTTCTCCAAGCATTTGCCACAAGCTGCAAACCGCCATCGAACCTTTGCGCCCGCTCCATGTTTTAAAAAAAATAAACTTTGACCATTATATATTCGCTCAACACATTTTAACATAGGTCAAAACTGCACCATAGAAATATTTGAGCTCAATTGTAATGAGTTTTCATATGGTTCTGATCCTTGCTCTACTCATATAGTTGGGCCGCTGTTTTATATGGTTTGGAAACTTCATTGTTTTGCGCTTTGGTTTTATTACATAATATTTAAAACCATAACCTTGGTCCATCGGATGCGCGCCCATCTATAATGTTTTCACATATTTTTTCTTCACCATCACCTATGGTTTTGGAACCATATGATTTTGAGCCTTGGTTTAATTGTACAATGTCTAAAATCATTTTCTTTGGCTAGCCCCATGACTTCTTGCTCGGCCAATTGCATTAATCTCATCAATAAAGATAATAAAAGAGTCCATGACCACCTTTTCCTCCAGGTCCACCTATACCCAAACCACTTTGAATTCTTCGCCCAAAGTAAATAAGAGACCCCATCATCAATAATGTAGGCACAAATCTCAACAACTCTTGGTACCAGACCATTCTGAAACATATGTTACAGGAACATAATCATGAGGACCAATACCCAACGCTTCCTATGCATCCTCCGACTTCTGCTCAAAGGATTAAACACTGCCAATATTAAAAGAGTACTTATGTTGGCTGCCACCCTCAGAGGAGGTCCGTCTGACATGTATCTCTACATCACTACTTTCACTCTAGGTAGAATTATTTGGTGAATTTCGAACATAAAATTTAGCTACAGATTTGTTTGCGACCACAATATGGTCGACAAGCCCAGGTTCCAGAAGTGTATTTTTGAATTCCTGAAAACTAATCTCTTCAGATGTAGGAGGCTTAATCTTATTTCCCTCGGTGCCATGACAATCATTGATGAGTTTATCAGTCGTGGGATTGACCTGTATAAACAACATAACATAAATTAGTTCACAATTGTTCTTTGTGAATGGTGCCCCTAGATAAATTATATGAGACCAACGAACATAAAAGACGTATTCAAACAACGTGCTTAATGACCCATGGAGAGGAGCTGTTAATGTACATCCTGAATGCACGGGAAGTTCTTATTCGAACGTATGTTGGTGATCCCTCCCTCACATGGCATGATTGCAGCAAAAACATCTGATCATGATGGTGAGAAAGCTCATGAGGGGTTGGGGATAGATTGGTGGGATGTCACTGACTGCAGGTCAGGTGAGAGACTTTAACGCCTAAGCGAGCAGAGGGGGAACCCGAAATTTTAAATATACCCAAAATTTTGGGTGTTGTTGTAGCGGCTACAACAAATGGCGAACCACTGGTAGAATCCAGAATCTCTGTCAATATCACAACAATAGTCTGAGTCCGAATAGTGATGTAAGGGAATATTGAACAAGTTCCACGGGTACCCTTTGTATTACTTTGGCCCTTTACAGGTATGCCTAATCCTTATGCCTCAACTAAGTTTCGCTAATCAGAAACACATCAAAGAGAAAGCTCACAGACGCCAGTAGCTTGTTGATGATGTGAAGAGCAAGGCAATGGGTTCATTATTCTCAGGACTTTTTTAAAGTAAGTTTCCGGTGTTGCTTCGCTGCCAACAGGCCTGGACAGTACCCCGACAGAGTCACTTCAAGAAATCACAAACGTTGCTCCGCTGCCAGCGAGCCTGGTCAGTACCCCGGTGGAGTCGTTTCATTACCTCTCCGCGCAGGAAGCCTTTCTCGATCCTTTACCCTTATTCTTTCATGTGCTTGCAGCACTTATTTTCATGTGCTCGTGGCACTTATTTTTCGTGGGCGGATGAGGGATCCCGACTTATTTTGCGAGCAAGAGAGGTTGTTTCTTGTTTTGCAGAAACTGAAAGATATCCTGATTTGGGTTTAACTTTGTGCCAAAACTTCACATCCCATCTACCACAATATGTGAAGCGTGCAAAACAGATCGTTAAGATATCTAATACTATGTTGGGCACAAGACTTAGGCTACGGGTATTAGCCATTCAAACTCATCAGATCTCCCACAAGCAATTGGCTCGTATTTCCCTGGCTAAATAAGTTTAACTCATAGGCATCTTGTTGAGAACACAACTTCGATGACTTGTCCTAAGAGAAGGTTGCCTCTCGATATAGCCACCGCAACCTCACGCAAACAATTGGGTTACTATTTTAGCAATCGGGGCAGAACAAGACTGGAAGGTGGTAGGGTTGCAATGAGGGCTCATGAAGTGGCAGGCGATATGAAAAACATGATGTGCGGAATAGAGTGTAGGACGCAATGTAATAGGCGAGGCTGAAGATGCAATGCAATGCCATGTTTGAGAATGATCAACTAGTTGTAGGTGGAAAAGAGGCGCAATACAAGCAATGATTATTTATGCAGCAACAAGCAATTGAAAAGGAAATGAAAGAAAAATACTTGTAACATGATGATGCCTAAGATATTAATCGTAAACAAAATAACAAACTCACTTTTAAATCATGAAGTAAAAATTTAGCAAGTAAACCTAATCAAAAAATTTGAACTAACAAATTTTATTAACAGGTCCTATCTAGCCTACACCTAAAACCCTAGCTTAACCAATGATGCAGTCGGGTTATGTGAAATCAGCTTTCCAATGCAACCACCGCATTACTTCCCGACTTGCAAGAACAACCATGTTTGCAATCAGAACCGGCATCCAAAAAAGTGCAGTAACAACAAAACTTACCTGAAGAGCAGGTGCAACGGCAAGAAGATCATAGATACTCACCAAAGAACATGCCAGAATAGATTGTGCAAGCTGAATTCCACTCTCATCCTGATACACAACAATATGATCTTGAAAATCAACATTTACAAATGACACACATTCATTCATGCACAATCCTAGGTCTGATTGGCGCTGGGTAAGCCATTGCCTATTTGCAGGTACATCCACCGAATAGGGTTGGTCAAGTTGACCGGCCATCTCATGATGGTGTTGAGGACCATCAGTTTTATGGAATGGAAACAATAAGCATGTGCTAGGTGAATTATAGATGCTTGCGTATCCAAGTGAAAAAACCCTAGTTTTAAAAACCTTAGCTCGGGGTTGCTCTTGAGTTTGGTCAAGGGTATGAGGATCAAACCCCGGGCCTTCGAGCGGGGGATTTCCCAACGTTGATTGCTTAGCGAGATTAACAGGTGAATGGGCATGATCATCAATTGTAGTGATTGGAAATATGTCAATGTGCTTTATATTAGTTCGGCCAAATGTTTGCGCGTTGACAGATTGATAATCCAAAGTATCAGATTCTCTAGATTTGCCAGGGTGGGGTGAATTCGATGCTGTTATGCTAGGAGAATTATGGTACTTGGGGATCGTCATTTGAGAAACGGTCGGCAGAAGCTGAGGCGCTTCGATTTTCTGATAGGTACTTGAATCTTCCCAAAGCGAATCATCGAATTCTGGTGTCTCCATAAGGTCAAAAAAGAGATCCGAGTGACAGTCCTCGGCGGTATGATTGAATATGTTTTCAGATAAGGAGTGATCGCTACAACCATCGATTCGGTCAAGTTCGGTACCTGGCAAGTTAGGCTCCCTGGGAGTTACTGGCTGGGAAGGATCAATAGAGGGAACATCTTGAGGTTTCCCTGACAAAAAATCGCTCCTATGGCTGTCTACAGATTTCGAGTGAGACAGATCAGATTTAAAAGATTCATCGATTTTGGACTGTGATTGCGAAACACCATCTGCGTGCTTATTATTGTCGCCAATACCAGTATAAGGAAAAATTGAATGTCTCGTAGAAATTACTGGTGTGGCGGGATCGTGAAATAAATTGGGGAATAATGAACGAACAGGTTGAGTCGTAGGGGCGTTAACCATACAAGGCTTTTCAACACGTGCATCCATGTCATTTAGAGAAAACAATGATCTGGCAGGCCTTGTAAGGGAATCAACTGCATCCGGGCTAGGAGTCGATTCATAATCAATATGTGAATCATATTTAGGACTGTGTCCAGGGAGACATCGAGTGGGCTCTAGGTAGGTTTCATGAACCGGGAGAGATAATGAGCCACTGTGGTTTTCAAGCTCAGATCCGACATGGTGCGTGAAATATTCAAAGTCTGAACAACCGTTGACTTGCGGGTCGTCATAGGGAACACTAGGCTCAGGCTGGGTTGCTAACTGAAATTGTTCAAGGGAAACGAGGATCACATATGTGAACTGTTCTCTTAACAAATTCCAATCGACATCCTTCTCAGGGAACTCAAAACAATAATGGACAAATCTGATAGAGAATTCATCTAGAGGTTCCCGAGGTTCCATTCTGATGTCATTCAGCTTTATCAACACATTTTGAAAATCGTACCTGTGAAAGGCTTGTTGTAATTCACTGGTGAGTTTTTCAAACGAATGAATGGAAGCTTCCGGCAATGTGCGGCACCATTGCTTATCGCGACCTTCGAGAGTGAGGAAGAAAAGCAAACAAATCAAACCTTCATTGTTAATTTCATAGCACTCACCAAAGTCATAGAAATATGAAAGGTGTCAGGTTATGGACACCCCATTTTCACCATCAAATTTTAACTGGGACAAGTGATACATAAGTTCATCGGGGATGAAGTATCGAGGCTCATAAAACTCTGACAAACATCTCGGGAGAATGATTCGGGAACGAGCCATTACAGATATGAGATTAACTGTAGGCTCTAAGGGCTCAGCTTGTCATCTGGCCTTCCTTCTAGCGCCAATTCTGTTGACGGGAAAATCTGTCCTGCCAACAACAAGGGATCTCCCCGGTAAAAGGTCCCAATTAGACCTTGAACCGTTTGGAATAGGGATCCCGTCCGGGGTGTGGGTCCGGCTACCACTGATTTCTCCTTTGCTTAGGGTCTCGCTTAAACTCTATAAAACAGTGGATACACACCTAATCAACTGATACAAGACATATGATTGATGCATTAAATGTACATACGACACTACGAGTAGCAAGAGAAAATAATAAAGCATGAAGATCGAAGGAAGTGTTGTTAGCAACACTTCATTAGGTTCATGCTTATAAGCTGTTCTGACCATGAAAGAAACAGTTCCTCATGGCGAGAACACCCTTTACTTCCTAAAGGTTTTAAATGATAACACAAACGCAGATAAGTAAAGTCATCAACATTCGCTAAGAAAATGAAATAAACTCAACCACCATTAACATACTCAGTAAACTGTTATGTAACTGTGATGTGAGTTAAAGATACAGTTCCCTTAATCTAAAGATGTTCAGAAACTGGAAACATAATACTCAATAGTGCTCATACACATGAAAACATCAGATCCACAAAGGGGTTTTTCAAAATGCTTGTATTAATGCTTAAATGTATAATCCTTTGGTAATACAATATACTCAGCTTGAGTCCCAAACAAAAGATGTTGTACAAGTTCCCGAAGGAAGTATTTATAGAGCAAAGCTCACCCTTTGGGGTCCCTGAATTTTTGGCTTCCCGATGGTTGGGCTTCCTTGCGACCCAGTCTTGGGCTATCCGCACCTTGCGACCTCGGCAAATTTTACGACCTGCAACCTAGGAAATTTTTCAACCTGCGACCTCAGTAGATGTGCAACCTGCGACCTTGAAGAATTTGCGACTTGCGACCTAGGAAAGTTTGCGACCTGCGACCTCAGCATATGTGTGACCTGCGACCTCAAAGAATTTGCGACCTGCGACCCAGTCGCTGGGTCGCTAGGTCGCATCGTCGAGCATTTGGCATGGAACACGACTCCGCGACCTGGCGACCTGCACAAATCTGCGACCTGCGACCTCGCAACCTCGGGCAGGTTAGCGACTTGCGACCTCCTCTCGGTGGATGGGGCCAGGTGCCTTTGAACTTAAAGTGATTTCTTTGGAGGTTTGCCAGCATCTACTTGTTTTGAAAAGGTCCCCTTGTTTGCTGGGAAAACCTGGACTCTTATGTGCAAACAGAAAGGTTCTTCCTGCAATAAAATAACACAGGTCACATGTCTTCATGATTGAATAATAATAATGCTAAGGGAATTTTAATTAATTTTGCAAAAGTAAAAATAATGAATTTAGACCCCTGTGTGGTCAAGACTTTGTCATCAGAGAGAATGGCATGTGTAGGTCGTCTCTGTGCCTCTTTAATCACTATAATTTCCGTTGGTATGGCTATGGACTGAGTGCCAAATGCAGATCTGTAGCTTAACTTGTTTTGATAGCTGTTACCATTTATTGGAACACCGCTTCTTCCATGCCCACAGTGGTTTAGGGTTAACATTGCACTCATTCCCGTTATAATGCAACGTACTTCAAACTGGGGTTTATTTGGCCAACGCAGGTGCCACTTGGAGTTCTCGACTCACCAGATTTAAAGCTACGGGTGCCCTTGTTCTTATCATCAACAATAAAACTGTTCTCTAAATTTTCCTTGGAGATTAGGGAGCAAAGGTTTTCGTGCAGCCCCTTCTCGTGGCCCTGTATTGAAACTGGGCAGCAACACCTTGGCTTCTTGATCTGGCATCAGTGATCTTTAGCCAGAAAAGTAAGATGATCGTGAAATCTTCCCATGAGCTAGTCGCTAATATCACCAAGTCACATCCTTCATGGGCTGCATGGATCTGCGACTCAGCGACTTCACAAGTCGCAGGTCGCTAATATCACCAAGTCGCATCCTTTATGGGCTGGATGGATCTGCGACTCAGTGACTCAAAGGGTCGCACAACTTCAATCTTCACAAGTCGCAGGTCGCTAATATCACCAAGTCGCATCCTTTATGGGCTGCATGGATCTGCGACTCAGCGACTCAAAGGGTCGCGCGACTTCAATATTCACAAGTTGTAGGTTTGGGCTCCCTTGGATTTCGAGAGAACGAGAAAGGCGTATGCTATCTCAACGTTGATGGAGCTTGACGAGTTTTTTCTTTTTTAATTTTCCTCTATCCGAGCACTGATAGAACGATCTTCCCCTGCTGGATTAATTTGTGCCATCGGTGGAAGGTAAATTAGCCTTCGAAGATTCCACAGTCTATAGTTCCAATGTCGATCTTCAGGATGCACTACTCACTGAAAGCATGCACGTCTAGGAGAAATTTCCTTGTATCATTCTGTGGTTGGATCGGTCTTGGTATGGGCAGTTTCCCGTTTGTGCGCAGGCCATAACCAAAACAGGTGGCTTACGAAAGCTGTTTTCCTCACTAAGCGTTTTCGTTTCTGACAATAGTTCCATATTGAAACGTTGAAGCCGCCCTCCTTCTATTCCAAGCGCTGCAAAATCTCTGCATGCACTGTTAAGGCTCATCCGAATGGCAGGTGATAATATTGCATCAGTCTCTTTCACGAATTCTTGGCTACAATGACTGGAGACGGTTGGACGACCTCTTGAAGTTTCCCTACTATGTCAATTCTGCATAAAAAGGAAAATCCAGAAAGATGATTTTTCCCAAATATGCCGTCCTTTTTCCTGTGTTGCATAGCCTGAAGCTGCGGCATGCGGGGCTGCTGTGGACAGACTTTGCGT
Source organism: Pinus albicaulis (assembly GCA_034641835.2). Classification (NCBI taxonomy): domain Eukaryota; kingdom Viridiplantae; phylum Streptophyta; class Pinopsida; order Pinales; family Pinaceae; genus Pinus; species Pinus albicaulis. The sequence goes on along the minus strand of CM076583.1, from coordinate 1,220,159,038 downwards.
CAGAATTCCTGGATTTGGTGCGATAATACCAACGTTACAAAACATCTACCAAACCAGCGGATTAAATTACCATTTGTTCGACGTCCTCTTATTGACTCATATTACTGATCTTCTGCGCTGTTTTAAACATAGGCTGTGGGTTGTCAAATATAATCTCACCATCGTAATTATAACAATGCTGCTATGGGTTTGTTACAATGTTTGGCTCTACGTTCAAACGAGAAATTTGGCCGCCATATATATATGCCACAACTGTTTATTATGGATAAAAACTTCAACATAAAAGCATTTGGGCCAATCGAACTGTTTACGTCCATATGTCACGTGTCCACGTAGTTTCGCTCCACCATCTCGCATGGTTGGAAAACCACATGCTTTTGCACCGCTTAAAGCATGGTCATAGACTGTCGATATCGCACCATAGTTGTCATAACATGCCACGTAAGTTGAAACCCTTCCATCGGACGTTGGGTTCCATGCAACGTGTCCATGCTACATATGTATATTGCTCCAAACATTTTCCGCAAGCTGCAAACCGCCATCGAACCTTTGCGCCCGCTCCATGTTTTTAAAAAAATAAACTTTGACCATTATATATTCGCTCAACACGTTTTAACATAGGTCAAAACTGCACCATAGAAATATTTGAGCTCAATTGTAATGAGTTTTCATATGGTTCTGATCCTTGCTCTACTCATAAAGTTGGGCCGCTGTTTTATATGGTTTGGAAACTTCATTGTTTTGCACTTTGGTTTTATTACATAATATTTAAAACCATAACCTTGTTCCATCGGATGCGCGCCCATCTATAATGTTTTCACATAGTTTTGCTTCACCAGCACCTATGGTTTTGGAACCATATGATTTTGTGCCTTGGTTTAATTGTACAATGTCTAAAATCATTTTCTTTGGCTAGCCCCATGACTTCTTGCTCAGCCAATTGCATTAATCTCATCAATAAAGATAATAAAAGAGTCCATGACCACCTTTGCCTCCAGGTCCACCTATACCCAAACCACTTTGCATTCTTCGGCCAAAGTAAATAAGAGATCCCAGCATCAATAATGTAGGCGAAAATCTCAACAACTCTTGGTACCAGACCATTCTGAAACATATGTTACAGGAACATAATCATGAGGACCAATACCCAACGCTTCCTGTGCATCCTCCGACTTCTTCTCAAAGGATTAAACACTACCAATATTAAAAGAGTACTTATGTTGGCTGCCACCCTCAGAGGAGGTCCATCTGACATGCATCTCTACATCACTGCTTTCACTCTGGGTAGAATTATTTGGTGAATTTCGAACATAAACTTTAGCTACAGATTTGTTTGCGACCACAATATGGTCGACAAGCCCAGGTTCCAGAAGTGTATTTTTGAATTCCTGAAAACTAATCTCTTCAGATGTAGGAGGCTTAATCTTATTTCCCTCGGTGCCATGACAATCATTGATGAGTTTATCAGTCGTGGGATTGACCTGTATAAACAACATAACATGAATTAGTTCACGGTTGTTCTTTGCGAATGGTGTCCCTAGATAAATTATATGAGACCAACAAACATAAAAGACGTATTCAAACAACGTGCTTAATGACCCATGGCGAGGAGCTGTTAATGTACATCCTGAATGCACGAAAAGTTCTTATTCGAACGTATGCTGGTGATCCCTCCCTCACATGGCATGATTGCAGTAGCAACATCTGATCATGATGGTGAGAAAGCTCATGAGGGGTTGGGGATAGATTGGTGGGATGTCACTGACTGCAGGTCGGGTGAGAGACATTAACGCCTAAGCGAGCAGAGGGGGAACCCGAAATTTTAAATATACCCAAAATTTTGGGTGCTGTTGTAGCGGCTACAACAGAGCCCTTCGTAATAACGAAGATATTGTTGTCCTAAAGGCAGACAAGGGAGGAGCTGTAGTCATTTTAGATAAGGTTGATTATATTAGAAAAATGAATGAGCACCTGGATTGTAGCAGTTATAAGAAGTTGAAGTCCAACCCCTTGCCAAAGGTTTTAAGAGAAGTCAAGAAGGCAATCTCAAACTCTCATCTCGATGACAAGTTAAAGAAGAAATTGACCCCCTCCTGTGAGGTCATTCTGAGAATTTACGGGCTTCCTAAGATCCATAAAGAAGGGGTGCCCCTTAGACCGATTGTCAATACCATTGGATCCCCATCTATGAATTGGCAAAATATGTCACTAAAATCCTTAAACCTCTTGTGGGAAACACTGACTTCTTCATTAAGGACTCGAGTGATTTCGTCAAACTTATTAAGGAGGAAAGGGTGGATGATAGCGACATCCTGGTAAGCTTTGATGTGGTTTCAATTTTTACCAAAATCCCTTTAGATGAAGCGGTGCAGGTTATTAATGAGGTGACGGATCCTAAAATAGTTAAACTAGCTGAGATCTGTTTACGATCCACCTTCTTCAGCGTCCAAGGAGAATTCTACAAAAATGTATCTGGTGTCGCAATGGATCGCCACTATCCCCTATTGTCGCCAAATTATTTATGGAACACTTTGAAAAGAAAGCCCTTGCTTCCTTTCCACTAAGTCTAGTATGGTGGAAAAGATTCGTAGATGACACTAACATAAAATGGACACATGGCAGGGAGAATCTCGGAAAATTCTTTAATCACCTAAACTCAATTTCCTCAGAAATTAATTTTACCATGGAGATGGAAGAGAATAAGATCATTCCTTTCTTGGGTGTCCTGGTCATCAGAAAAGAGGATGGGACATTGGGGCATCAGGTGTTTAGGAAGAAAACCCATACTGACGGCTACCTTCATTCTGAATCTTACCATAATCTTGCCCAAAAATTTGGTGTGCTAAATACTCTGGCTGTAAGAGCCCTAAGGATATCCGATAAGGAGCACCTGGAAGAAGAGATTTGTCACTTGACATCTATTTTCTTGGGTTTAGGTTATAAAGAGAGAGAAATCAAAAAAGCCATAAAAAGAGCTGAAGGTGCGATCATTTCCAGGAATCACCAGGGTCCTCAAGAGAATGGTGGTAGGGTTTTTCTACCTTACATTAAGGGTGTTACTGATAAGATCGCAAGGTTGTTAGGAAAGAATGAAATTTTCACGCAATTTTCAGCAGCAGGTACCTTAAGACAAAAGATGCAATCGGTTAAAGATAGTATTAGTCATGAGCAGCTCAAAGGTGTTTACAAGATTGACTGCTCTTATGGAAGAGTTATATTGGTGAAACCGGGTGCTCCCTTCAAAAACGCCTTAAAGAACATGGTGCCGATATTAAACATGAGCGATCTTGCACCTCGGCTCTTGTTGATCACTCCTCGAAAACTAAACACCACTTTCGTCTTGAGGATGCTAAGATCATTGCGAGAGAGGAACATTATCAAAGATGGAAGATTAGAGAAGCGCTGGAGATTTTAAAACACCCGGATAACATTAACAGAGACGGGGGATACAGAATTAGTAACATTTGGCGACCTCTAATTCGACAAATGTGCGCCATAGGTTCATCCTCTTCCCAGGTATAGTATCGCAGGTTTGCTTCTTTCTCTCCCATATAAAAGATTTTTTAGGGTTTGATCACTTCGAATAGATTATTAAATCATTCTTCCAATAATTATCCTAATTAATTTTTATTATTCTCTATTAATAAAAATTAATTTATAATTATTATTGGAAGAATTTTAGATTTTAATAAAAAATAGAATTAAATATTAGAAATTATATTAGAAATAAAATAATATTAAATTTGAAACAATTCAAATTAGAGATTTGGATTAATAAATTATAATTATTTTATTAAATAATTATAATTTAATATTTTAAAAACTTAATTCAAAGAATGTTTGATTTATTAAGTAATCTATTATTAATTTATATTTTTATTAATTATTAATTTTATTAGGAATAACAATTATAAAAGCTTTATTAGTTACCTCTACGATTTTATCTCTTTAATATTTTTGTTTTTAGGTTTTAATTTAACTATAGGTTATAATTAAATAACATTTAGGTTTATCAATTAAATGGTAGCTACAAAATAATTAATTAATTATTTAAATTATTAGAATTAAGAATAATTAAATTATAATATTGTGTACTTTTAAAATTATATTAATGTAAGAATTTAATTTAATTTATCAAAATTAATTCATAAAAATTTAGATTAAGTAGATTATTTGTTTATCTTAACCATTAAAATTAAAATGGATTTAGTAGTACTATAAATAGGTGATATTATAATTATAAATGAATTAAAATTATTGTACTATAAAATTTTTAAATCAAATTATTAATTAATTTATAGATTATTAATTTTAGTTCCTGTCGGCCCTTGTCATTTTCATCTTTCACTATTTATAGCCTATGCGTCCTTCTTTCACTCTTCATTCTCATCTTGTCCTGGAGATGGATCCTCGTTGGGATTTGAAACATCGACTAATGTTTTTCGATACTGTGGATAATCCGGAGAATTTTACAAAACCATTTGTAAAGGTTATTTATGCATGGGAGAACCTTCCCACTTTTGAGAGGCTTTGGGACAATTATGTCCAATAAGATACTTGGGAGGAGTCTAAAGCTAGTGGGAAGGAAGGTGATGAGAACCTAGCCCCTGTCAGTAAGACAAGAAAGGGTTCTAGTAAAGGAAAGAGTGAGGAGTCGATATTACAACCATGGAAGAAGAAATACTTGAGTAAAATCAACTATTTTATATGTCACAAGGTTGGTCACTCTGCATCATAATGTCTTGATAGGAAGAATGGAATATAGAAGTTGTAGTAGTAAGAGGTAGAAATCTCAGTGGAAACTCAAATGAGTGAGTTCACTATGAAATTTGAGAAATATTTCTCACTCTTTCTTTCCTTTCAAATAACACAATTTCCAGGAGTGCATGATACATGGTTAGTGGGGAATCTCGCCTTATGATATCAACATGATAGTTGTTTACCAAACTAATGGAGCAATATTCCTAAGTACATGTGGAGCTTTGTAATGATGCCAAGTTTGCAATAAAAGGAGTTGGTACAATTTCGGTTTAGATCAAGTAACGTAGCTTGTTGGAAGTGAAGGATGTGTTTTATATTCCAAGGTTCAAGAAGAACCTACTTTTAGTCTTGATTATGGAATCCAAGGGTTTTTCCATGGATTTCTAGAAAGGGAAAGCACTTATCATACTGGATGGATCTAACACAACTCAGGTTTTGGGGCTAGGAAGGGTAATTTGTACAATTTATAGGGTAATCATGTTTGAGCCTTGCTTCATAGTAGTGACAATCTGTGTGAGTTGTGGCATAAGAGGATGGGGTGCCTACATTATAAGGTGTTTCCGATTCTAAGGGATATTGCCACTGATTTTATAGATTTTAGTATTGAGAAATAGGTAGGTGTGTAAAAGGTGTGTGCTTCGTAAGAATGCTAAGGTTTCTTTTCCAAGAAGTGAGCCTAGATCCTAGGATATTTTAGATATGATACATTCAAGTGTATGTGGGATGATGTCAATAGCATCAATACAATGGGGCATGTATTATGTATCTTTTATTGAAGACTATTATAGGAAGACATGGATCTACTTCATGAAGACCAAGGATGAGGTATTCAGTTGGTTTTAGGAGTTCACGACTCTTGTGCAGAACCAAACTGGGAAGAAGATCAAGGTCCCAATGTAAGACAAGGAGGGTGACTATACCTCTAATTACCTCATGGATTTTTGTAAGGAGGTAGGAATTAATCGGGACATGGTAATATCTTACAATCCACAACAAAATGTGGTTGTGGAGAGAAAGAACATATCAATTATAGGGCCTATTAAGGCCATGATCCACGATAAATATTTTCCAATATTCCTTTGGGAAGAGGCATGCAATACAAAAACACATCTAGAGAAAGATTCCTCACAATATCTTGAAGAAAAATACATTAAAGGAAGCATTTATTGGTCTAAAGATAAATGTGAGCCACTTATGTATATTTGGTTTTCTAGTGTATATACATGTACCATAAGAGAATAGGATCAAGATGGAGACCTTCAACATAAAGGGTGTGTTTTTGGGATACAACAAGACTTCAGAGGATTACAGGTTTTGTATTCCAGGAATATGGTGAGCTAGGATGTAAATTTCACGGAGGACCTTGCATCCTGGAAGTCACATGAGACGCTACTAGTGATAGAGGATGAGGAGAAATGAGCCTTGAATGTTGAGCCTACATCAACAAATTACAGTTCAAGAAGTCAACCTTCAGATGAAGAGGAGAGATAAATTCCTTCTACTTCTATTAGGGGACCTCTATGGTTCATACAAAGATTGATATTCTTAGGAGCATGTGGAGGGTCCTAAGAGCACAGTTAGGGAGAGAAAGCCTATAAAATTTTTTATGAACTATATGGCACTAATAAGTAGCATATTTGAAGAAGCACCAAACCATCATGTTTGAAGGAATTCCATGGTTAATGATGATGTGTGGGAAATTTTTCCCAGACTGGAGGAAACGTCAGTCCCATGTGGCTCTGAAAGAAGTTCCTTTCTCACTAAGAGGAAGTGTTGATGTTTGTTGTATTGTACAAGAAATTTCAAATAGGTCTAGTGTCAAACATGTGGAATTTGTTCAAAACAGTCCTTTCTATTTTGTAATTCACTTTAATTAAAGTTAATTATTAAAGTGAAGATTATTTTATTAATGAGTTGATCAAGATATAATAAAGTGTAAAGTATTTAAATTAGTGATTTAGATGTAAGCCTCGTCGTCAATTTAGATTTAATCTCAACCATCAATGCCATTTAGAGAGTAGGGTTATGGAGACTTGGTAATCAACTCAATGTTATGAAATAAAGGCAAAGTGAAAGGAAAATACATAGAGAGTGTGATAAACAAATAGTGTTAGAAAAAAAACAAAAGTGAAAGTAATAAAGGATTTTCACTCAGTGTGAAAGTCCAAAGGAGAAAAGAGGAAATAATGTGAGTGGAAAAATGAGATTAACCCAATGCTAACAAATTGAAGGGGTTGTACACAAAAGGTGCAAAGGAAACTTTAGGAGGCCCACAACCCAAAAAAAGAGAAGGGAAATTGTACAAATTTTTGATACAGGTGTTAGTAGCAGTAGGAGGGTTTTTACAAAATGTTTTGGCAGGGTTGTATAGGTTGTATGGTGCACTAGAAAAACTAGGTTTTTCTGTAATTTTTTATTGTTTTCTCAATGGGATATTTTCCCAGTATAGTAACCCTTATAAGCTTGGAGTGATTATAATGAAAATATGATATTTGAAGGGAATATATTTTTGTATATTTGGAGATTGGTTTCCTATAGATTTCATTGATTTTCTATTTCCAGTTAAATTTCCAACAAGTGTGTTTTATTCTATGAGTTGAAGGATTCAATTTAAATTATTTTTTCAATAAGAAAATAGTAAGGAATTTATTTACCTAGTATTCTAGAATATATTTAACATCAATGGTATGTATGCGATGTGGTTTAGGTAGTGAAATATTTTAAGAACCATAAATTTGTGTCTGGAGGTTGGAATTTATTAAATTTATATCATTGGAAATCTCTAGAAGAACATAAGATGATGGTGACCTCAAAAAAGAGGTTTGAAATCCTCAAAATAATAGGAACTCTAGCATTCCATTTATTAAGGTAATATAAAGGGTTGAGACTAAAATAGTAAATTGATATCTTAGTAAAGAAAATTATGAATCGATTCTTATTTATTGTCTTCCATTATCTAAATTTTATTTGGATATAGACTTTCTATTTTTTAATAAATGGGATGTGTTACACTCAATTCATCAAATACACATACAATTAAAATTTCTCAAAAAGATGAGGGTGCTCCTCCCTTAAGCATTCTCATTCTCCCATGTAGTGTCCTCAGGACTGAAATACGTCCACCACACCTTACTGATGCAATGATTCGATTTTGGAGCACTTTGAACTTCGAGTCTAATATGAATATTGGTTGTACTTAAAATTCATCCTATGGATCCACCTACATCACATTTTAATCAATTAAATGGTAAGAATTTGCCACATATTTCTTAAATAATGATACATGAAATACATTATGGATATGAATAGATGCATGCAATGCAAGCCTATATGTAATTGGTCCAATGATTTGCATGATTTCAAAAGGCCCATAATATATGGTTGCTAGCTTTAACAAATTTTCAATCTCAGTGAACTATTTATAGCCTTCACTTTTAGGAAGACACGGGCTCCCACTCTAAATTTCATATTTATCTTACCTTCGTTTTCATAATGCTTCTACCTATTCTTGGCAATCTTTAAGTTTTGTTTGATCCTCATCACTTCCTTTGAGAAATTCTATCCCAAAAATGGCCCTATCAGTTGTGTTGTCCTAACTCACAGGTTTAGTGCACTTCCATACAAGGCCTTATGATGGGCCCATCCTCAAAGGTGCCTAATACCCATTTTTTCATGCAAACTTGAGAAAATGCAAATATTATTCCAAATTTGATGATTTGTCCATCATGTACATCCTAATCATATTCTCAATCACCTAATTGATCCTCTTAGTATTTCCATATAATTCTAGGTGATATGTTGTCCTGAAGTTTAAAGTAGTCCCAAATCCTTTGAAATTTTTTTTCTAGAAGTTGGAAGTGAACTTGGAATCCCTATTTGAAATAACAACCCTAGGCATTCCATGTAGCCTGGAAATTTTCTTGTATATTTTTCAATTTCGATACCTTGTTTGTTGACTTCACTGGGATAAAATGAGCATCGTTAGTGACTATCCACCACCACCATGATAGAGTCATGTTGCTTCACTTACTCAAGAATGGTTATTGGCTATAGAAATACGACTAGATGTCTATGTTCAATGTTAAATTTTTAACATTTTAAACACCTAGCTATATAATCAACCACTTTTCTCTTCATATCATACCAAAAGTATTGATTTTTTATAGCCGATATAGTCTTTTGGTACCTTCAATGTAGCATAGGGTACATTGTACATCTCATTCAATGCCATATTTCTCCACTCATAGTCTTTGTACCTAGGATGCAAATTATTCCATTGTAAGCTATTTTGAATTTTCACATAATGTTGATTTATGTTTACATCCTCTAAAATTTTGGTTTCTAGATCAAACTTGCATACATTGATAGTTGTAGAAATTCCTTGTAGATTCAAACTGCTAATTGTAATTTACTAAAACAATAGACTTGAATCTAATCTACCAATTGCGGAAACCAATTTAAATGATTGCGAAATCACGAAGCATACAAGAGAAATAATTCAATCAACACATTATAAAATTATTTCCTGGGGAAAGCCACAACTAAAAACCCCCGTATCTTTATATTGCATTAGTCAGAAGATATGAGAATATTACAATGCTTTGCTCAAGCCCGAGTAACCTCTGCACTATCTCTATCTGTCTCACTACTTCCTAGAAAAACCTTGGCCAATAATTAACCAATTTTCTGCTTGCCCAAGCCCTATTTCCTTACCCTATTTCCTTTGGAATTATCACCCTATTAATTAGGAAAATCCTCAATTAAAATTGCTAAATACATCATAGGCATTCCTTTGACTGCATGCACCACCTCTACAATTTGGATGATTATACAACTGATAGTACACTTCCCTTGAAATCCAATCCCAACTGTGTAACTCATATACCACACATGCATGCATTATTTATGGTTAATTTATCAGTTAACTTGTTGGTCACGAAGTACACACCCCACTACTTGACCTCCCACTAATTCCTCCAACAATTGGAACTAGTTTAACTGACTTTAACTCAAATAAAATGAATTAATTATTTAAAACTCAAAATAAACTTAACTGTGGCTCCTAAAAAGTAGGAGACACTCTACATGACTCAAGTTAGACCCTCAACTCGAATTAACTGAACCAACTAAGTCAAACTAACTTATTTAACTTGAACAAGTTGTCATGAGATGTGGAATTACAATTTTCTTCTAATTGAATTCAAGGGGAATTTAAATTAGAATCTTTCTTGGTGCCATTTTCAACAATGGTTTTAACATGGATTTTATGAATTCTCCTATGGAGTACATTAACTAACTTGTTCTTCTTCCCTTTTATATTTTTTATTTCAAAATCATATTTAGCTAGAAGTTTTAGCCACCTAATTTTCCTGTAATTTTAAGTCGGTTGTACAAATAAATGAGTCAAACCACTATAGTCTACTATGAGTTCAATTTTGTTTACCCATAAAGTAATGTCTCAACATCTTAAGAGCATGAATTATAACTACCAACCCAAAATCACAAGTATCATAGTTTTTCTCTTGCTCTTTTAATTTTCTAGACTCAAAGCATATTACATGTCCATTTTGTATCAGGACTCATCGTAGCTCTTCCTTGCATTCATGCATGAATGGATTCTTCCTTTGTGTTAGCCATCTTTATAATTGGTGCACTTTTCAAAATAATTTTCAAATTTTGGAAGGATTGTTCACACAAAGTCCATTCAAATTTTACACCCTTCTTTTGCGAAGAAGTGATTGGGGGTGTTATATTTGAGAACCCCTCATTGAACCTTCTATAGTAACTTGCTAGTCCCATAAAGGATTTTACCTTTGTCACTTTTCTAGGTTCTAGCTACTTACTCTCTGGGTCTACAACTATTCCCTCTTCTAAGATGACATGAGCTAAATAATGATTCTGCTTTTGGTAGAAGGGACACTTAAATCATCTTGGCATGGAGTTGACCCTCTCAGTATATATAACACCATCCTCAAATGCTATATATTTTCTTCCACTGATTTTGAATATGCGAGGATTTCATCCAAAAATACTATCATAAATTTGTCTAGTAATTCTTTGAAACATCATTCACCAAGCACATGGATACAGATGGTGCATTAGATAAACCAAAGGGTGCCACAACAAAATCATAGTGACCATATATGGTTTTGAAGACCGTCATGCTAATGTCCTCCTCTTTAATTTTGACTTCATGGTATCCAAACCTCATATCAATTTTGGAGAATCCCTAACCTCTCTCAATTGATCAAACAAGTCATGTATCCTTAATAAATGATACTTTTGTAAAATCTCTTTCGGTAATAATCACATATAATCACATATCCATTATATGTGATTATTACCGAAAGAGATTTTACAATTTTATATGGATCACAGAAGCATAGATTCTAAAAATAAATGATACTTGTTATTTATTTTCATATTGGTTAGTTGCATGAAGATAATATTAAGGTACCATCCTTTTTCTTAACACATAACATTGGGGTACCCCAAGGTGACACACTTGGGTTTATGTACCATTTATTTAGAAGCTCCTCAAGCTAAATTAGTAACTCTTTGAGTTATTATGTGCTCATCCTATAGGGTATTTTGGAAACTAGGGAAGTGCCACACATAAAATCAATTGAAAAGTCAATATCCCTTTTATGTGGTAACCCTAGAATATCATCAAAAACACCCTCATAATATTTTAGCACTGAATAATCCTCAAGGCTAGGTTTTTTATTCTTAGCTTCCTCTTCCATATGGGTTGCATAAATTTGACATCCCTTTTGGAAACCTTCCTTCATTTGCATTGTTGATAACATAAATAGGTCTTCAATTTACCTATACCTTCCTTTACTTCCCTTATTCATTAAGACAAGTAAATGCCTTGTTATAGCACTCTAAGACAACATAATTCTTTTCCAACCGATCCATACATACGAGGCAATCATATAAACCCAAAGGAATGATATTCAAATATGAGTCAGTACTTACACCATTCATGTCTATTGTACACTCTTTTTCTAATTCATTAATTCTTGTAGCTAGATGAAGTAGCCAAGTCCCACCATTATTGGTCTTCTTCAAATTAATTATTTCAATAATTTTTGGGTCAATATAACTATGGCTAGCTCCAAAATCAATTGAAATTTCTATGGGTTGGTTGTTAATTTGATTTTCAACTTACATCTTGTGTGCTTGATGATCAACATGATGTTTTTTTCCAAGGCTAGATATACTATGGGAATTCTCTTTCACATGTCCTCCTCTATATAAATTCCATGAGCATTATGCACAAATTTTATTTTGGCATCCTTGTGAGGTAAATCCTTAAACATGTGGTCTCCCTCACAACCCAAACATCTAATAGGGATATCTTGGCCCTTTTCCCAGCGAGTTTGTATTCTTTGGATCACTAGGTGTGGGTTGTACTTGTTGATTTTTTTGATATATGTGCTTGAAAAATGAAGGCATTTACCCATTGTTCCTTTGTTCCATATTTAATTTCTCCCTTACATCCCAAGCCTTTTCAATTTTTGGCTTAATTTTACTCTATTCATATAGATATTTAGCTTTCACTATTTCTTCCTGTAGAGTCTTAGGATCAACAAAATTGATTTTATAATTTCAACATGGAGGACAACCACTCAATAACCTATGGATCATTACTTTATCAGCTATAATAAAGTTGACATACTTCATAAACTCAAGGAAATTCCTCTCAAATTTTCTCCATTGCCATATTACCAAGGTTGAGTTCAAAGAACTTCTGCATATTTCTATCATAATAGTGTTTCAATAGATACATGTTTTGAAATTTTTTCTTGAATTGCTTCAAATTTATCTTCTTATCATCCAAGTCTTTGAATTGCCATGGACACCTTGCCTTGAAAGTGCTAAATAGCTATCATAGCCTCCAAAGGAGATGAGTAATTTTGTGATTGAAGATATTTTTTCATTCCCAATAATAATATATTTTCTTCCTAACCATTATTATGGCATCCATTAAATGCATGAGGATTTTTTTTTTCTAATATCCCCTAACAAATCAATTTTCTCGGACTTTCTCCTTTGATGTTTGGCTAGTGACTAGCTTTGTCTACTATCAAAGTTCAAGGATGTGGATGTTCTTCTCACTAAATTCCTTGGGGAGAAATAATAGTGCCTATTTTCCATCCTAGATTGGTTTAAATATTTGGAATCCTCTCTTCTATTATATGCTTTGTATTCTTCAACTTGCTTGGACTCAAAATTCTAGTTTATTTTCTAATGCAAATGATTTAGACTTTTGTAAAATATGAGTGCTAATGAGATGTTTATTTTCTTGAGATCTAATCAATCTATCTTTTCAGATTTTTATTTAAGTTCCTTCGTATTCAAACTTCTAATTATCTCAACCAATACTTAGTTCTTTGCTTTATTTTATCCATGAACATTTGGGTCTATCTCAACATTTCTAAGAATCATTCATATGACTTCTTCCTCTTCCTGGCTATAGGATCCTTAAGCATCTACCATGTCCCTGGTCTTCATTTTGGTTCTCCTCTATCCTAATATTATCTTCTTGGTATACATGTACATTTTCTTTGCAATGTGCATACCAAAATTTGTGTTAAACAATAATAAAAATCATATCTAAATAGACTTTCCATTTTTTTAACACCATGCACATTATCAACCCCTATAGACCACATGATTCCTTCTTTTGATTTCTAGAGAAATCATACTACTCAAATCAAAATACTAGGTGAATAATAAAATTCTACACTTTATTAGCTTTCCATCGATGTTGTGAAACCAACTCCAAAAATAGAGGAAAAGAGAGATCAACACCTTAGAAATCAGCCACTTCGAGGGGGAAACCTCCAATACATTACATAAATGAACAATTATTGGATGATACAAATGAAAAAACCTCCTTTCTATATATAGGAGTCCATGGGGCCATAATGTAATCCTAGTGGGCCACGATGTAATCCTAGCCGACCTAACAATAATAATTTAAGGGCACAATAATAACAAAATGGGGGTTACAAGGGTACAATAATAACAATAAGGGAGTTACACTAACAACAATAAGGGACTATACTAGTAATATAGGGACCTAACATGCCCCTCTCCTTCAAAAAAGTGTTGTCCTCAACGCTTGAGTAGCTCTGGGTGCTTCTGTATAAAATTCTCATCCTCCCATGTAGAATCTTCGGTGGGTAAGTTCTTCCACTTGATGAGATACTCTGAAATTGATCGATTCCGTAGTTGTCGAGTTCTTTTTTCTATGACTGCTTCAGGTTCCAATATGATCTTCCCTTCCCCATCAAGTTCTGGCAATACTGTTTGAACTGGAAGATTTTCACCTATAACCTTCTTTAGGCATGAAACATGGAAAACTGGATGTACTCGCGAAGAAGCAGGAAGCTCCAATTTGTATGCCATAGTACCAATCTTTTGCAACACCTTGTAAGGACCATAGTACTTTGGTGATAATTTATCATCCTTCTTAGCTTGCTTGAGGGACATTTGTTTGTATGGTTGTAGCCGTAAAAATACCCAATCTCCTACATCAAAACTTCTCTCAATGCGATGTTGATCTGCCTGTTGTTTCATTCGATTTTGTGCCAAATTCAAGTTATCCTTTAAGAGTTGGAGAACTTCTTGCTGATGCTCGATGTGATCTTCCACTGCTTGAACCTTCGAATTTTCCCTTAAAGATGATGTGATGGATGGTGGATGATGTCCATAAAGTGCCATAAATGGGGTCATTTTTGCTGCAGTATGGAAGGAAGTGTTATACCACCATTCAGCGAGAGGTAACCACTTGACCCATTGTGTTTGTTTATCAGATACAAAACAACGAAGATATCCTTCCAAATATTTATTTACTATCTCTATTTGACCATCAGATTGAGGATGATAAGATGAGCTATGAGCTAATTGAGTACCCAAACAAGAAAATAACTCCGTCCAAAAATTTCCAGTAAAAATGGGATCTCTGTCGCTCACAATAACCCTTGGGCTTCCATGTAGCTTTTGAATTCTATCCATAAATGTAGTAGCAACTGTACTTGCTTTAAATGGATGAGATAATGCACAAAGTGTGCATACTTGGTAATTCTATCAACTACCACCATGATGACACTCTTTCCTTCGGACTTAGGTAAACCTGTGATAAAATCCATTGAAATCTCCTCCCAACGTTGACTTGGAATGGATAAAGGTTGTAGAAGACCCAGGGTCTTAATTGTCTCAACTTTATTTCACTGGAAAACCAAACATTCTGCCATAAACTTTTGAATATCAGATTTAAGGCCATCCCAAAAAAATTCTTTCTTCACCCTGTGGTAAGTTTTTAAAAATCACGAGTGTCCTCCTAAAGGAGAAGTGTGCAATTCCAAAAGAATCTTTTGTTTTAGTTGGGAATTCTTGCAAATATATAAGCGATCTTTGTACCATAAGGAATAATTTTTCCAACTAAATGTATCAGATGTACTAGGTTCTTGCTGCAACTTTTGAATGAGAGTCCACACTTCTTCGCCCTTCTTCCATTCATCCCTTGCTTCGGTTCCAATCTGGTTGAATAATTGAAATGGCACAAAGAAATGCTTCCACCTCTTCATCCTTTCTTGAGAGTGCATCTGCAACAACATTTAGCTTCCCTTTTTTGTAGATGATTTCAAATTCATAACCCAACATCTTTGTGGCCCATTTTTGCTGCTCTTTTGAAGATAGTCTTTGTTCCAAAAAGTGTTTAAGACTATCATGATCAGTTTTTTACCTTGAAGTGTCTTCCCATTAGGTAAGGTCTCCATTTCTTTAGTGCATCTAGTATTTCCAACATTTCCTTCTCATAAATAGCCTTTTGTAAATACTTTCCTTTGATTGAACGACTTTGAAAAGAAATGGGTCTTCCTTCTTGCATTAAAACAACACCAATTCCATTTCCCGAGGCATCATATTCCACAATAAAGGTTTTTGTGAAGTCTAGCGTAGCTAAGACTGGGGCTAGGCACATTGCCTCTTTAAGATGTTCAAAGGCATTAGTTGCTTCAGGAGTCCATGAAAATTCATATTTCTTCAATAATATTGTTAGAGGTGCTGCTATTATCCCATAATTCTTAACAAACCTGCGATAATACCCTGTTAACCTGAGAAATTTGCGCAACTGCTTTATGGTTGTGGAGAATTTCCATTCCTTAATGGCTTTAATTTTGTTAGGGTCTACCTTAACACCCTCGTGAGATACAATATGACCCGAATATTCCACCTCTTGTACTCTAAAGAAACATTTGGATGTTTTTGCATATAATTGTTTCTCCTCCAATAGTTTGAGCACCCTGTCAATATGTTGAACATGATCCTTCCAAGACCTGTTGTAGATTAGTATATCATCAAAAAATACTAGCACGAATTTTCTAAGGAAGGGTTTGAAAATGGAATTCATTAACCCATGAAATGTAGAAGGTGCATTAGTAAGGCCAAAAGGCATGACCTAAAATTCATAATGACCCTCATGAGTTTGAAATGTTGTTTTTGGAATATCTTTAGTCTTCATTATAATTTAATGATATCTTGAACGAATATCCAACTTGGTAAAATAATTTTCTCCATGTAATTCATCCAATAATTCATCAATCACAGGAATTAGAAATTTATCTTTAATTGTGAGCTTATTGAGCACCCTATAATCTGGACACATGCGCCATCATCCATCTTTCTTGTGCACCAATACTACTGAAGCAGAGAAATAACTTTGACTAGGTTGAATTATACCAGCCTCTAGCATTTCTGTAATCATACGTTCAATTTCGCTCTTTTGGACATAAGGATATCTGTAAGGCCTGCTGTTTGGAGGAACACTTCCTGAAATCAAATGAATAGCATGATCATGATCACGAATAGGTGGGAGTGCTTTGGGAGTATCAAACACCTTGGAATGATTGTCCAAGAATTTTTGGAGATCTGGAGAAATAGATGATTTTGATGTTGGAACTTCTAGTGAGAATAATTGTGCAATTACGCCCAATTGTTCTTTCTTCAGAAGATTTGTCATGACATTAGAGCTTATTATCTTTCATGGCTTCCCTGCGATACCTTGTAATTCGTTTTCCTTTCCTTTCGAAAATTTTTTCAAGAAAAGTTGTTGAAAATTAAAAGCTACCGTCCCCAAAGATTGTAACCAGTGTACTCCTAGTACAACATCAACACCTCCCATTGGGATGGAAAGCATTGGACTATTCAATACATATTCCCTGATGGCTAGCTTGATATTTTGGCATTTTCCAGAGCAATTTATAGTTCCTCCATTTGCAACCATCACTCAACATTCTGGTGCTAGGTATAGGAAACAATTCAATTCCTTGGCTACCATACAATGAAAAAAATTATGGGTACTACCTGAATCAATCAACACTATTACCTTTTTCTTCTTGATATGTCCATCTATCTTGAGAGTTTTAGGAGTGGTAATTCCTAGCAATGCATTACATGATATGATTGGACTCATTTCTTCTTCTTCGAGGGCTTCTTCCTGGTGTAAATCCTCTACTTTTGAAGTTTATTCTTCATTTTCTTCCTCCTCTTCACAAACTATGTAAAATAATTTCTTCTTAGCGCACTTATGACCTTTAGTGTATTTGGTATCACAATTGTAGCAAAGCCCTTTTGCTCTTTTTTATTCCAATTGTTGTGGTGTCAACCTTGTAGGTTGTGGAATTCTAGGAGTAGCAACACGTCCATCTTTATAGATGTGAGTGGTAGGCTTCCTTATCGCCATAATTTTATATTCAATTTTTCTTGCCAACATGAATGCCTTCTCCAATGTATCAAGTTCCCAAACACGAACTTCATGTTGGATGTTATCCTTTAAAGTCCTTATGAAGACATCAATCCTGCGTTCCTCTGGAATATTAGTTACCCTTATATTCAATTTTTGGAAGTCCTCAATGTGCTCCGCCACTGAACCCTTTTGTTTGAGATTTATCAATTGGCTAAAGAAGGTGTTTCCCTTTGTATCCTCATAATGTGCTATCATTTCCTTCGTAAAAATTGACCAAGTGACAATTTTTGTACGGGAGCAAAGCCATCGATACCATACAAATGTATTTTGTTATAAATGTAAAGTTGCAATATGTACCTTTTGTGTGTTTTGCACATTATTGAGATCAAAATATGCAGCTCCATATGTAGTATCCATGTTACAGGATCCTTTCCATCAAAATTCCTCATATCCATCTTTGGAATATGGTGGTTCTTCAATCCAACATTAGAGTTTATGAAATCACGATTAAAATTTATTTTGTTCTCATCATGAGTTTCCTATACTATCTTTTCACCACTAGGAACCATTTCTTGTATCAAATTTGTCAAACATTCGATGTTTTCTTTTAGATCATTCTTCATGTTTTCCATGTTGTCTTTCATTTTTTCTTACATGTCCTCCATCTTAGCTTCCACGCCATCCATCTTAGTTTCCATGCCATCCATCTTAGCTTCCACACCTTTCTTCAAACCATCCATATTATTATTCAAACCATCCATCTTTGCTTCCACACCTTTCTTCAAAACTTCCATTTCATTTTTTGTTGCTCTTTGCGAGAGCGAAATTTGGTGCACTTGCTCTTGTAACTTTGATAGATCATGTTGTAATTCTTCATATTCATGAGTCATAGTAGAGTATTCTGAGGGCTTAATGGGTGTTGAATTCTTTTTAGGAGGCATTTCAGAACCCAATACTAAAATATATTCTCAATAGGCCCTTGGAATCACTTCAAACTGATTTTTTACACAAGACTTATGCAATTCAGAAACAAATAGACACATTTCTCTTGCTTTTGAGGAGCTCGATATTGAACTGAATTACATCTGTGATTTTGGATCTTCAATATCTAAAATTTGGCCCTGCAGTAGCCCTCTAAATCCTCTTTCTAATGCCACAGGTCTGACCTGATTTGGATTCTTCAAGACAAAGTTGTGTCCAATCTCCCACAATGACCTAATTATGGACTAGTTCAGTAGAGCGAACTTGTAAGACTTTCCATGTGTCACTGTTTCCTCCTTCGGCTTTGAAATTAATAGAAAAAAGACTACAGTCTGTGTAATTTCGACCACTTTTTACAGAATTCCAATCCGATGCACAGAGAGAGAGTTAAGAATATTTTCCCACGATCACCTATTTGAGATGAAATTCGGGAGCCTGAAAAAGCCCTAACTTCCATAGATCATATCTCTGAAAATATTGCGAACCAAGCTCTGAAATTTTGCGACGATGTTCCTCAGGATTTCGGCTTCACGCTCTAAACATTTCAGCTTTTGAACCTTCGTAGAAAAAAAGTTATAGAGAAAATTACACGATGACCTGTTTGGAGTAGCGAAACCCTAGAATCCAAACCTCTGATAGAAATGTTGTGAAACCAACTCCAAAAATAGAGGAAAAGAGAGATCAACGCCTTACAAATCAACCACTTCGAGGGGTAAACCTCCAATATATTACATAAATTAACAATTCTTGGATGATACAAATGACAAAACCTCCTTTCTATATATAGGAGTCCATGGGGCCACAATGTAATCCTAGCTGACCTAACAATAATAATTTAAGGGCACAATAATAAGAATATGGGAGTTACAGGGGTACAAAAATAACAATAAGGTGGTTACACTAACAACAATATGGGACTATACTAGTAATATAGGGACCTAATAGTCGACTATTCATTTTCTCAAATTTGGTCTCTGGTTTGATAGTTATGGTCTTTTGAAGTTTTGTTAGTCTATTTACTTTTCCCTAATTCAACGAGGCATTTTTTAGTTAATTCCCTAATAACAAAGATGAAAAAATTACCATTCTGATTTCATGAATGGATTCTATCATCCAAATCCAAGAAAGTTTCTATAGTCTACTTTTGTGTCATAATCTAGGTTATAAGCAAAGAGTTATGCCTCTTGGAAGTAGAGTAGTGCCTAATTTTTCCTTTTCACCATTTCAAGTGTATTTTCCTCATACTAACTCTATTTGGCACTTGTAGTATCTCGTTAGAAAACTCATTTTGAGCGATTTTATTTAAGTTGAAAAAACTATGTGTACCATTATTACACAATTCTCTATGGATTTCGACATATAAAAACATTGTTGAGGGCTTAAAAAATGTCCCAAAATTCAAGGACTTGAAATTATAAGAAAATTCATATCCAAATCATTGTTTGGTTTTTGTTTTAGCATCTGAAATATTAATCCAACATATAAACCTTCATATATGTTCTTTGTTGAACTAATTCACCCAAATCTATACCTATAGGTGAATTTTAGTCAACTAGTCATATGGTACACATCATCAATTAAACAAACGAGTCAACCAATGTAATATGTCAATCAATTTCAAATGACTCACTGATTAAACTGTTGTTATTTTCAACCCTTGGATAAGATTAACCAATGTATATGCTCATCTATTGTGTAACCAGCTCCAAAAATAGAAGAAAAGAGATATCAACGCCTTAGAAATAAGCCACTTCAAGGGGGCAACCTCCAATACATTACATAAATGAACAAATCTTGGATGATATAATTTACAAAACCTCCTTTCTATATATAGGAGTCCATGGGGCCATAATGTAATCCTAGTGGGCCACAATGTAATCCTAGCCGACCTAACAATAATAATTTAAGGGCACAATAATAACAATATGGGGGTTACAAGGGTACAATAATAACAATAAGGGGGTTACACTAACAACAATAAAGGACTATACTAGTAATATAGGGACCTAACATGCCCCTCTCCTTCAAAAAAGTGTTGTCCTCAACGCTTGAGTAGCTCTGGGTGCTTTTGTATAAAATTCTCATCCTCCCATGTAGAATCCTCAGTGGGTAAGTTCTTCCACTTGATGAGATACTCTGAAATTGATCGATTCCGTAGTTGTCGAGTTCTTGTTTCCGTGACCGCTTCCGGTTCCAATATGATTTTTCCTTCCTCATCAAGTTCTGGCAATATTGTTTGAACCGGAATATTTTCACCTATAACCTTCTTTAAGCATGAAACATGGAAAACTGGATGTACTCGCGAAGAAGCAGGAAGCTCCAATTTGTATGCCATAGTACCAATCTTTGGCAACACCTTGTAAGGACCATAGTACTTTGGCGATAATTTATTATCCTTATTTGCTTGCTTGAGGGACATTTGTTTGTATGGTTGTAGCCGTAAAAATTCCCAATCTCCTACATCAAAACTTCTCTCGCTGCGATGTTGATCTGCCTGTTGTTTCATTCGATTTTGTGCCAAATTCAGGTTATCCTTTAAGAGTTGGAGAACTTCTTGCTGATGCTCGATGTGATCTTCCACTGTTTGAACCTTCGAATTTTCCCTTAAAGATGATGTGATGGATGGTGGATGATATCCATAAAGTGCCATAAATGGGGTCATTTTTGCTGCAGTATGGAAGGAAGTGTTATACCACCATTCAGCAAGAGGTAACCACTTGACCCATTGTGTTTGTTTATCAGATACACAACAACGAAGATATCCTTCCAAACATTTATTTACTATCTCAGTTTGACCATCAGATTGAGGATGATAAGATGAGCTATGAGCTAATTGAGTACCCAAACAAGAAAATAACTCCGTCCAAAACTTTCCAGTAAAAATGGGATCTCTGTCTCTCACAATAACCCTTGGGCTTCCATGTAGCTTTTGAATTTTGTCCATAAATGTAGTAGCAACTGTACTTGCTTTAAATGGATGAGATAATGCACAAAAGTGTGCACACTTGGTAATTCTATCAACTACCAGCATGATGACACTCTTTCCTTCGTACTTAGGTAAACTTGTGATAAAATCCATTGAAATATCCTCCCAACGTTGACTTGAAATGGATAAAGGTTGTAGAAGTCCTGGGGTCTTAATTGTCTCAACTTTATTCTGTTGGTAAACCAAACATTCTGCCACAAAATTTTGAATATCAGATTTAAGGCCATCCAAAAAAAATTTCTTTCTTCACCCTGTGGTAAGTTTTTAAAAATCTTGAGTGTCCTCCTAAAGGAGAAGTGTGCAATTCCAAAAGAATATTTTGTTTTAGTTGGGAATTCTTACAAAGATATAAGCGATATTTGTAGCATAAGGAATCATTTTTCCAACTAAATGTATCAGATGTACTAGGATCTTGCTACAACTTTTGAATGAGTATCCATACATCTTTTTCCTTCTTCCATTCATCTCTTGCTTCGGTTATCCAATCTGGTTGGATAGTAGAAATGGCACAAAGCAATGCTTCCACCTCCTCATTCTTTCTTGAGAGTGCATCTACAACAACATTAAGCTTTCCTTTTTTGTAGATTATTTCAAAGTCATAACCCAACATCTTTGTGACCCATTTTTGCTGCTCTTCTGAAGATAGTCTTTGTTCCAAAAAGAGTTTAAGACTATCATGATCAGTTTTTACCTTGAAGTGTCTTCCCATTAGGTAAGTTCGCCATTTCTTTAGTGCATGCAATATTGCTAACATTTCCTTCTCATAAATAGGTTTCTGTAAATTCTTTCCTTTGATTGGACGACTTTAAAAAGCAATGGGTCTTCCTTCCTGCATTAAAACAACACCAATTCCATTTCCTGAGGCATCACATTCCACAATAAAGGTTTTTGTGAAGTCTAGCGTAGCTAAGACCGGTGCTAGGCACATTGCCTCTTTAAGATGTTCAAAGGCCTTAGTTGCTTGAGGAGTCCATGAAAATGCATCTTTCTTCAATAATGTTGTTAGAGGTGCTGCTATTCTCCCATAATTCTTAACAAACTTGCGATAATACCCTGTTAACCCGAGAAATCCTCGCAACTGCTTTATGTTTGTGGGGACTTTCCATTCCTTAATGGCTTTAATTTTTTTAGGGTCTACTTTAACACCCTCGTGAGATACAATATGACCCAGAGATTCCACCTCTTGTACTCCAATGAAACATTTGGATGTTTTTGCATATAATTGTTTCTCTTGTAATAGTTTGAGCACCCTGTCAACATGTTCAACATGATCCTTCCAAGACCTGCTGTAGATTGGTATATCATCAAAAAATACTAGCACAAATTTTCTAAGGAAGTGTTTGAAAATGGAATTCATCAACCCTTGAAATGTAGAAGGTGCATTGGTAAGGCCAAAATTCATGACCAAAAATTCATAACGACCCTCATGAGTTCGAAATTCTGTTTTTGGAATATCTTCAGTCTTCATTCTAATTTGATGATATCCTGAACGAAGATCCAACTTGGTAAAATAAATTGCTCCATGTAATTCATCCAATAATTCATCAATCACAGGAATGGGAAATTTGTCTTTAATGGTGAGCTTATTGAGCTCCCTATAATCCGAACACAATCGCCATGATCCATCCTTCTTGTGTACCAATACTACAGGAGCAGAGAAAGAACTTTGACTAGGTTGAATTATACCCGCCTCTAACATTTCTGCAATCATACGTTCAATTTCACTCTTTTGGAAGTAAGGATATCTATAAGGCCGGATGTTTGGAGGAACACTTCCTCGAATCAAATGAATAGCATGATCATGATCACGAATAGGTGGGAGTCCTTTGGGAGTTTCAAACACCTTGGAATGATTGTCCAAGACTTGTTGGAGATCTGCAGAAATAGATGATTTTGATGTTGGAACTTCTAGTGAGCATAATTGTGCAATTACGTCTCGTTGTTCTTTCTTTAGAAGCTTTGTCATGACATTAGAGCTTATTATCCTTCTCGGCTTCCCTGCAATACCCCGTAATTCGACTTCCTTTCCTTCTGAAAAAAAATTCAAGAAACGTTCTTGAAAATTAAAAGCTACCGTCCCCAAAGATTGTAACCATTGTACTCCTAGTACAACATCAGCACCTCCCATAGGAATGGAAAGCATTGGGCTAGTCAATACATATTCCCCCATGGTTAGCTTGATATTATGGCATTTTCCAGAGCAATTTATAGTTCCTCCATTTGCAACCATCACTTGACATTCTGGTGCTGGGTATAGGAAACAATTTAATTCCTTGGCTACCTTACAATGAATAAAATTATGGGTGCTACCCGAATCAATCAACACTATTACCTTTTTCTTCTTGATTTGTCCTTGTATCTTGAGAGTTTGAGGAGTGGTAATTCCTGCCAGTGCATTACACGATATGGTCGGATTCATTTCTTCCTCTTCTAGGGTTGGTTCCTGGTGTATATCCTCTTGTTCATTTTCTTCTTCCTCTTCACAATCTATGTAAAATAATTTCTTCTCAGCACACTTATGACCTTTAGTGTATTTGCTATCACAACTGTAGCAAAGCCCTTTTGCTCTTTTTTCTTCCAATTGTTGTGGTGTCAACCTTGTAGGTTGTGGAAATCTAGGCGTAGCAACACTTCCTTCTTTGTAGAATTGAGTGGTAGGCTTCCTTGTCGCCATAATTTTACATTCAAATTTTCTTGCCAACCTGAATGCCTTCTCCAATGAATCAGGTTCCAAAACGCGAACTTCATGTTGGATGTTATCCTTTAAAGTGCCTATGAAGAGATCAGTCCTGTGTTCCTCTAGAATATCAATTAACCTTATATTCAATTTTTGGAAGTCCTTAATGTGCTGCCCCACTAAACCCTTTTGTTTGAGATTTATCAATTGGCTAAAGAAGGTGTTTCTCTTTGTATCCTCATAATGTGCTATCATTTCCCCCGTAAAAATTGACCAAGTGAAATTTTTTTTACGGGAGCAAAGCCATTGATACCATACAAATGTATTTTGTTCTAAATGTAAAGTTGCAATGCATACCTTGTGTGTTTTGCACGTTATGGAGATCAAAATATTGCTCCATCTGTAGTATCCATGTTACAAGATCCTTTCCATCAAACTTCTTCATATCCATTTTTGGAATTGGGTGGTTCTTCCCACCAACATTAGAGTTTATGAAATCACGATTAACATTTATTTTGTTCTCATCATGAGGTTCTTCTACTATATTTTCACCATTAGGAAACATTTCTTGTATAAACTTTGTTAAACCTTCCATGTCTGCTTTTATATCATTCTTCATGTTTTCCATGTTGTTTTTCATGTCATCCATCTTAGCTTCCATGCCAGCTTCCATGCCCTCCATCTTAGCTTCCATGCCTTTCTTCAAACCGTCCATCTTCGCTTCCATGCCTTTCTTCAAAACTTCCATTTCATTTTTTGTTGCTCTTTGCGAGAGCGAAATTTGGTGCACTTGCTCTTGTAATTTTGATAGATCATGTTGTAATTCTTCATCTTCATGAGTCATCATAGAGCCTTCTGAAGGCTTAATGGGTGTTGAATTATTTTTACGAGGAATATTTTAGAACCCAATACTGATATATATTCTACAATATGCCCTTGGAATAAATTCAAATTTATTCTTCAAACAAGACTTATGCATTTCGAAAAAAAAATACACACCTTTTTCTTGCTTTTGAGGAGCTCGATATTGAAATTGGATTATCTCTGTGATTGCAGCACTTCAATAATTGAATTTTGGCACCAACGTATCCCTCTGAATTCTCTTTTGAATGCCACAGGTCTGACCTGATTTGGATTCTCCAAGACAAAGTTGTGTCCAATCTCCCACAATGACCTAATTATGGACTGGTTCAATAGAGCAAACTTGTACGACTTTCCACGTGTCATTGTTTCGTCCTTTAGCTCTGAAATTGATATCCAAGAAACTACAGTCCATGTAATTGCGACCACTTTTTACGGCACTCCAATCCAATGCTCAGAGAGAGAGTTATGAATATTTTCCCACGATCACCTCTTTGAGATGAAATTCAGGAGCCTAAAAAGCACTACCTTCCACAGATCATATCTCTGAAAATATTGCGAACCAAGCTCTGAAATTTTTTGACGAGTTTCCTCAGGATTTCAGCTTCGCACCCTAAAAATTTCAGATTCTGAACCTTAGTAGAAAAAAATTTATAGTGAAAATTCCACGATGACTTGTTTAGAGCAGTGAAACCCTAGAATCCAAGGCTTTGATACCAAATGTTGTGTAACCAGCTCCAAAAATAGAAGAAAAGAGATATCAATGCCTTAAAAATAAGCCACTTTGAGGGGGAAACCTCCAATACATTACATAAATGAACAATTCTTGGATGATACAATTTAAAAAACCTCCTTTCTATATATAGGAGTTCATGGGGCCATAATGTAATCCTAGTGGGCCACAATGTAATCCTAGCCGACCTAACAATAATAATTTAAGGGCACAATAATAACAAAATGGGGGTTACAAGGGTACAATAATAACAATAAGGGGGTTACACTAACAACAATAAGGGACTATACTAGTAATATAGGGACCTAACATCATCAACTACACATAGATTCAACCTAATGGTGAAGCTAGTTGATCGTTGAGTTGAATCAATCAACGAAATATGTTAGTCGACTGTTGGTCAATCCAATTAATATGATATGCCAATCGACTGTAAATATAGATTGAATAAGTAATCGACTTGGTCAAACATTGGATTAGATCGACCAATGAAATTTCCTAGTCGAACGCATAGATGAGTCAACTAAGTAATCAAGTTAGTTAACCTTTTGGTTGAGTTGATTGATAGACTATGTTTGTTGAATATAAAGAAGATTCAACTAGGTAGTAAAATCAATCAATCAAGTAGTTGAGGCGATTGACCATCAATCAAATCAACCAATGAAATGTGATATTTGACTATATATTTGAGTCAATCAACTGCCTGGTCGATTTTGTTCAATAGAACATACTAGTCAACGCGTAGAGATGTTTTTATTAGGTAGTTGAATCAATAGACCATCGGTCCAATCTACCATTTTAATGTGCAAATAGACTAAGTAGTTGATTTAATTAATCATATTTTTCCTCAAAGTCTCCATGGTTAACTCGTCCATTCTTAAATTCAACCAATTTTAGATCATTGCACATTTCATATTAACCACAATGATAATAATTTTGACCCTTAAATCCCCATGCAAACCCGATCTTGCAATTGACACTATAATACCACTTTGTAAGATACCTGACACCCTTTGTCCAATGTTGAGAGTACATGGCACTTTGGAAAACACTATTTCCTGCTTCTCTATATTCATATACCAAAATTTTTCTCCTTATTTTATTCTTGACACTATCTTTTCCCTAGAAACTGTCTTGACGCCTTAGTTGATGAATATAACCGGGCCGTCAATTGTGCACTAGAATATGTTTCCCATCGACAACCCATCCATTGTTTAGTTGATTTGACCATCTATAAACTATATACATAGTTGAATGCCATCGATTTTATAGATTAATATGCTATCAATGGACCACTTGTTAATGGTATGTGAAAAACCATTGTTCTTTAACTACCCATCTAATGCATAAATGAGTTCTCTGTCTATCGACTACATACACAAGTTTTACTACCGCTAATGGTATATACATAACATTGTTATATGATCATTCTGCCATGCATATGATACAAATATGCAAGTCTATCAAATTGCAAACCAATTCATAATGACTAAGATACATGGGAAACATGTGCAACATATTTAATAAGTTAACAACAACAATAAACACATGTAAATATGTATAATTAATAGTGCATGAAATACGATAACATTTATTTTTTTAAAAGTCCACAAACTAGCTGTGGACATTAGATGTTCCACCAAGCCATATACCTCACTACTCATCCCTGAGATGGGTCTATGGCTCCATCAGGGAAAAGTTTCACCTAGATCTAATTATGGTCACACAGTTAGTACCAAAGAAATATTAAGTTGAGCATCAACTCTAGCATCCTCCCTAACTACAATCCCACATCTCTCGGCTTGCACAAATTAAGTTTATGCACCCCCTTCTATGCCTTTGTATTCCTTTAGGATGTGCCACTACCCTTCTAGGGCTTCCAACATAGGCCAGCTAGGAAGTCTTAGAGTATTGTATCTTTGAGAGTTCTAGTTCCCCTTATGAGTACGGAAAACCCTCACGCTTCACACTAGGAAATCCTACCCAACCAATTCTCTCTCTGACTCCAACCTTGCCCAAGGCAACCCAAGGAAAATTGGCAACATAATCCGACCTAGGAGTTCACAATGGTTTACCAGGTCGCAAGGTTGGGTCGTTGTACAAGTGCACTTATCCTCTAATCTATATCATGAAACAATAATAAACCACTGAAGTGCTA
Organism: Pinus albicaulis; assembly: GCA_034641835.2. Lineage (NCBI taxonomy): Eukaryota > Viridiplantae > Streptophyta > Pinopsida > Pinales > Pinaceae > Pinus > Pinus albicaulis. The sequence continues at coordinate 1,220,131,121 of CM076583.1, read as the reverse complement.
GCCAAAATGATAGTTGAATGATGATAAGGTGATGGAATGAATCATCCATTAACATGGAAAATTCTTCTTATGTATGCGTGATGTATTTATACCAAGTGTCACCCAAGGAACTTACTCCCACCACTTGGGAACTAGGCTATCTATGCAGTCACCTTTTGACTTAGGGTAAAACACCAAGGTATGACTTGGGCTTATACATGCCCTTTTCCAACTTTGTATATATTCCAAAAGATTCAGTTTTGGGATATTATATTACTTATTTAGCTTAGGAACCATGCATTGGTTTCATCCCCTCACCTTTACCTCTCATGGACTTCTAACCCCCATCTCTCGTGCCTGAAATAGTTTGCAACAGTGGTGTATTTTATTAACATTAGTGTGATTACATATTACATCACTAGGCTTGTTATCCTTGTAGTACATAGGCTCTCTAGCCTTAATCACATAAGCGCTTTGTCCTCAAAACATATAAACATAGGCATGCAAGCTCAAAAACACATATATACACATGAGCACACAATGCCCACACATCTTAGCTCACTAACCTAATAAAATATGTACACTAATGCCTTATTAATATACATGCACATTGATGAAATATTATAATACAAAATTAACAAATAACTAAAGCAATGCATCTAGCCTATCCAAACGCTGCACAAAACTTGTTCACGGTAGATCATACAATGTGGATTTTTTTATAATAAAATCTGACATTAACGAATTGTTAAAAAATTAAAGATTCCTCTAGTCCTATAATGCTCATTACACTTAAAATTTCCAAATCCCTTTAATACATTTTCTTGGCATATTTAAAGTTAAAAGAAGAAGAAGATAGAAGGACATAAAGGGATAATATTTTATAATAGTTATAAAATTTTATATTTTGAGATAGTCTTTGTTGGTCGATTTGAAATTTGTATGATGGTTTTATTTATAAACAAGTGTAATATATTATTTAGGGCTTAAGGTTATTTAACAACAAGACTTGAAGCTATTACAATACTATACTCAATATGAAATCAATTTGTTACATGTGGGAATTTAACTTGGGCGGGGAGGATAAAAATCACTTCAAACCACCCAAAATTGAAACTCAATTGAAATTCATAAAAATATACATGTATTTTATAAAAATGATATATATTATTTTTAAATTTTAATATATAAAAAAATAAAATGAATATTAATTAATAATATAAATGTTACCTTACCCACAAGGTGTAGAATAATTTATGAATGCATGCATTATTAAAGTACTTATTGTGTAATGGTCATTGGTTCGAACTCCCATGAGTATCAAATGGGGTCTTTATTTAAGATGCAAAGGACTCCATTGTGTGGTCTTTGAACAAATCACCTAGACATCTCTCAACTAAACTAACATACGAATGCATTCTCAACAGGACCACCCTTTCCCATTCATATTGGTGGACTTGGAAGCTATGGCATTGTCATATTCCACTAAAGCTAAAGTGTTTTGTTTGGCTTAAGCTGGAAGATCGTGTCCTCACCCGGGACAATCTTCTGCGTAGAGGTTTCTGCGGACCCAACTATTGTTGTCTATGCTTAAATGGGTCAGACTCTGTAAACTATTTTTATTTATTTATTTATTATTATTATTTTTTCCAGTGCTCCTTCTCTAGGTCTTTATGGTATGAATTTTTGTCCTTTTCCCACCTACTAGGGCCTAGTTCATCCACCTCATTTTCTGATTGTTTGCTTTGATGGGGCCAAACAATGGGCCCCTTTAAATCCCTGCCTGTATTCATAGCCCAAGGTATTTGAAAAATTAGAAACAAACTCATTTTTGAAAACTGTATTATCTCCTCCTCTTCCATTCTACCCTAGATTATCGGTTTTTCATTGTCTTATAGAAGCCCCCCTCTCCAAAATCTATAAGACCTTTCAGTTTTCATGCCCTCTCCTACAATTCACAACTTGTGTTTTTTGATGGGGCTACCCAAAAATCTCAGTGTGCAATCGGGGATCTTCTCCACATCACTGAGTCCTCCTCCTTCAACATATGGGCTAATTTTGGCACTGGTACAAACACAAAAGCTGAAATATGTGTTGTTTGGACTCTCCTCTATTTCACCTCCCACCTCCATCTATCCTTCTTGAAGGTTACTAGAGACTCAAAATGTGTTATTGACTGGATCTCTGGCAAATATCATTTACAAGTTATGTCGCTAATCCACTGGATGGACAAGATCATAACTTTGAAGGCAGGTTTTCTCACCCTCAGTTTTCAATATACTCGTAGAATGTGGAATCAAAGGGCATAGTCTCTATCTAAAAGAGCACTAGAGGCTGTAGAAGGCTACATCTTCTTTGAAGAGATAAGGGATTTGTAGATTACAACCAAGGGGAATCTCTTACTTCTCACTGAGCATCAACACAACTCCCTTATGTAGTCCCCTTCTTGGGCTACTCAATGTTTTTTTTTTCAGGCTATGGGAAACCTTCCTTCATGTTGTTATGACTCAATTTTTTTTGGATGATTTCTTTTAGGTTGAAAGAACGTTTTCTATTTTTCATTGCTTCTCTACCCAGATTTTTAGAAATATGTTGTTTATTTGGCTTATATTGGTGATGATCAAATCGTCATCTTTAGTTTTTATCCTCTAGACACTTTTTGCAAAATTTTATGCCTTGTCGACTTCCAGATTAATGAGACTATTTTTATAGTAGTTTTTGATCATGTACTTATTCAACTCTTTCAATTTTTTGGCCAAATTATGTACAAGAACATTTTTTGATAATAAAATATCAATAATTTCCAAAAAGAAAAAAAAAAAAATATCTTACCTACCCACCATTAAATAAAAATCATAGTAGTATGGTTCAAATCAATTGTATATGATACGAGTGTGACAGCCATCTAATTCATTTAATCTATAAAAAAAACATAAATATTATTCTAATTCAGTTTATCTAACCACATGACCTACGTGACCCACCTAGAGGTATCTTAAAAAATATATTAGGATGTATTTATGTTGTGACAACATTGCTAGGGGGATTTATCAAAATATTTGTTGGAATGGTTGGCTGTAGTTATGGGTCTATATCACTCCATTCAGAGTGAGATTACGTATTCAAATTTAATACGGTTATTGACCATAGCTTTCTTACATGCTTAACGCGTTGCACAAACTAAGAAAGCTATCACGGTGTTTTGATGACACGTGGAACAATTCTCGTGGAGCTTTGCATGCCTTGCGAAGATAAAGAAGTGTCTTATTGTCTTTATGTGAGGTATGACATGGAAAGTATTAATATGGAAATTGATAAAAACAAGTATTATGATGGTCAAAATCCATATAAAAAATTAAAATGAGAAGTTAAAGTTATTAGTGCAAACCTGGAAGATCATAATAATAATAGTTTAAATATATGTTAAATTGGGAAGTTAAAGTTATTAGTGCAAACAAGGAAAATTATAATAACAATGGTTTAAATATATATTAAACATGGAGAGGGATGCATCGATAAGGGTGAATTAGTGTAAACGTGGAAGATCATAATAATAATATTTTAATATATATTAAACATCGATAGGGGTGTATTAGTGTAAACGTGGAAGATCATAATAATAATATTTTAATATATATTCAACATTGAGAGGGATTTATTTTTGAAAAATGTAATTTTTTATTTTATTTTATTTTGAATTTTTGAATTTTTAAGTATTTATTTATTTTTATAGATATGCTAGATATTTTAGGTTTGTTTTTTTATTGGAACACTGGATTATAGAGAAAAGTTGACTTTTTATAGAGACATGATAGCATAATGTTTAAAACAACCAAAAAGATTATTAGATTGATCGTTATTATAGACTGTGATATTAGAAAACAAAATTTGCCGGAGCATACTATAAAACTAAGTAGTTTGTGGTTGCAATCTCAATGGGGTCCTTATTGTTGTTGGGGGACCTACCTATCGAGAGAGGAATACCAAGTTGCTACTCTATGCGATCAAGGCATTGGCCCAAGTCTCTCATATGATGATGCAAATGCTTTAGAGAGTAGAATGTCTGCTTGATGCTCGAACCGGTCGATCATGATTTTGATAACGAGAAACTTCAAATGCTAGTATAAGTTGATGGTGTACATGTATTGGTTGAAACGACAGCACGTGTGTCCAACACCCAACACCCAATCTACCAACATCCCACCACACCTCATTCTAATATGACCACCTATAATTGTAGGATGTGTATTTTGGTGGACAACATCTGGAAGGCCATGTTGTCATAATATTACCTCCCTAAAATGAAAGGTTTCCAAGGTCTTTGCTTATACAACCACCTCCTTGAGGTCTTTGAAACTATAGGACCCCGCATAGAAGGTTAGCGAAGATCAAGGGGATTTTTTCTCTTGTGCTAAATCTACTCCAACTCCATGGACACGTGTTTGATATGCAATTTCCTAGAGGGATAATCTGTTAGGTATAAATACAAGAATCACTCGAGGAGTTTTTGTATCTCCAGAAATTATAATATATGTTCCTTTCTTTGTGACATAATAGTCACCCACCCCTCCAACAACCCACATTTCTTTATTCCACATGCAAATGGCTAATGCATAGAACAATAATTAATATAGTGGAACTAAGACCACTCACATATTCTGGTATAATGAATCTTATACTTGCATTCCCAAGTTTTTTGGCAATAGATGTGTATCGATGGAATGTTGGAATTCCATTACTAACCCACCCCCATCAAGGCATAAACAATGCAGAGTGCGTCTAATAGATATGAGGCCATGTAGAAGGTGAGATGTGTTCTAGGAGTTGTCTGTTTGGCTACAAAGATGGCATAAACAAAGGTAGTAGAGAGGATTGCTGCCCAATTTAAAATTGTTCCTATTTTGGTGATTTGGTAGATTAAAGGCACCCATGTCTCCATGAAATCTATAACATCTTCTTCACCATACAACTTTCTTAGAAGAGCTAATCCATATAAAAAACAATAAACGTTAATATTGTTAGTTCAAAAGGAAATAAAATGCTTATGTGGAAACAATAAGTAGTGGTTTAAAAGGCTATAATCTTATGGTGTTGGTTGTTTTTAGGGAGAATATTTTTCCTTGAGAATACCATTTTAGTATATCCCTTAAAAAAATTGCATCCTTTGTAGCTTGTGCCCGGGGATAGTTTCTTTGTACCCGGTTTCTAGTTGGAGAAGGAAAAAAGGAATGTTCTCTTCATGGATTTTGGTTGGGGAAATAAATATTGACTCTTGTACTCTCAACATATGAAGAGATCACTTCCCATGACTGAACTTGATACTCCAAGGTTATGTATGTGTTGTGTGTGTTTGGATGTATCGAGATTAAATTTTATGAGAAATGTCTAATAATAGGGTTTCTGGCTGATTGAAATGGTGGTTTTTCATTCTTTTAAATTTTCATTGATACCATTGATTAAACAAATTGAAATGGTAACATTCCTTCTTCTTTTTTTAAAAAATTAAGGACTTATTTTCTCCAACCCACAGCTAGAATCTATATGTATTTACTCAAATTAGCTTAAAGCTATAAAATTATACTTATGAGCATATTTCTTCAAGAATTCCCTATTTTTAATTGGAAATCAAATCTAAACCAATAATAATAAAATATAAATATGAGAGACAGAAGGTAAAGACCACCATCTACAAGGAAGGAAGGTATGAGGGAATTGATTGTCTTCTTCAGGCTGCACAACAAGAAACTACAGGATCAGGGACAGTGGGCACATCAACACTCAGAAGATCAAAGAGGAGAAAGCAAGCATGAGGACATGCTTGAAGATCAACAAGGGGAAGATGTTGGCCCTCAATTTTGGTCAATTTTGCTTATTAAAAATCCATCTAATTTCAATCATTTCCACCTTATATCATCCACATATGCCTTATTTTTATCTTATTATGCATATTCAGGTAAATAAATTATGTTTTTCAAATTTTAGATATTTTTGTAAAAATTAGGTTTTAAGAGTATTTTTGGACAGAACTGAAAATTCCCATAATTGCTTCATGGAAGTCATATGTGAAGGACACTTGGGCATGACCTGAGCATAGATTTGGAAATATTGGGAACCATGAATGAAAAATCATCTATTGGTTCGGTCAAAATGAGCTAAAACAAGCCCGGTCAATGTTGGTCAAACATGATCTGTTTTTCATAAATCCCTAGGAAAAAGGGCAAAATTAGTATTTTTGGGGATTTTTCCAAATTTTGTGTAACTGAATGGATGAGTTTGACCTAGATGGATGGGATTAGGATGAATAAGGTTTTTAGAGACATTTTAGCTTAGTTTTTTTTATCATTTTTCTATTTAAACCAAGCTTATGAGCCATTCAAGCATGGAGAATTTGTATAATTTCATATTGGGACTTCTGAATATTGTGAGCTAATTTGAGGAACCAGTTCCACCTTATTTTTTCTGTTCAATGCCGTGGATGATTGATTAAACTTTTTTTAGCTGAGAATTTCTTCAAGTGTGCAAGGCAAGGGTGGAGGGCCCCCACACCAAGCTAAGTACACTTTTGGTTAATTTAGCTTAATTTTCATGAACTAGTTTTGCTTCAGATTTATTCAGTCATTTAAATGTGTGAAGATTTTTTATGTTTTCTGATAAATCTTAGTTTAATTCTAATATGCATATGAAGGGAAAAACAAGAGTTTAAGTTTAATTCTCCTTCTATATGATCAAAGAACAATAACTAAAATTCATCTTCTTTTCCTTGTTTGAGTTATTTTCTGAATTTCTAGTTTTAATGCAATGGTAACAATGATGAATAGAATTTTAAAGAAGGACAACATGGACCTCTTTAGTTAGGAGCCTCTTCTCCTAATTTGCATGCATCATAAACTATTGTCCATCAGTTATTTGGTTTCTCTTCATGAAAGTAGTAGATTTTCTATCAAGACTTTAAATCTTGTTTCAGACAATTTTCCAAGTAAATATTTATTTTCTATAACAACTAAAACCCCATGGTTTGCAGATGAAGCCAATTATTTATCATCTGGAATATTACAATCCCATTTCACCAATAAACAAAAAATAAAAGTAATCAAAGAAAGTGCTAGATATAGCTGGGTTAATGGTGACCTCTTTTATACTATTTCTCATCTATTAATAAGAAAATGTGTTAGAGAATATGAAATTATAGATATTTTGAAATCATGTCATGATGAGCCATGTAGTAGCCATTTCACAGACAAGCAGACAACATACAAGGTGCTCAAACTTGGCTACTACTGGCTAGTTATCTTTAAGGATTCGAAAGCCTATGTTAAGAGATGTGACAACTGCCAAAGAACTGGAAGATCTGTAATATCAGATGAAATGCCATTGAAGCCACAAGTACTCATAGAGCTATTTGAGAAATGGGCTCTAGACATTGTGGGACCAATTAACCCACCTTCAAACGAAAATAAGTACATTCTTGTGTGCACAGATTATGTTACAAAGTGGGTAGAGGCAAAGGCAGTGGCAAGAGTAACAGAAAAAAATAGTGGTTTCATTCTTCTTTGAGGAGATCTTTGTTAGATTTGGAGTTCCGAGACAGATTGTTACAAACCAAGGTGCACAATTCACCTCAAAAATTGTACGGGATCTTATGGAAGATTATAAAATCAAACACAGAAAATCTACTCCATACCATCCCCAAGCAAATGGACAAATAGAGTCCACTAATAAAGTCTTGGAAAATATCCTGACGAAAACAGTGCAGATGAGCAGAAAGGATTGATCAGAAAATTTAAGAGATGCATTATGGGCATACATAATTACATGGAAGAATACAACTAGATTCAGTGCATATTAGATGGTATATGGTAAGGAATTTATGTTACCCATTGAATTTAAAATTCATACATATAAACTTGCAACATAATTTGGATTGGAACTATATTAAGCACAACAACAGAGAGTCATGCAATTAAATGAACTAGATGAAATAAGACAGCAAGCAATGGAGCATACAACACTAGTGCAACAGTAGAGAATCAAATGGCATGACAGATTCATTAAAAATAATTTTTTTCATAAGGGAGACTGGGCTTTACTTTTTGATTGCAAGTTCAAAGATTTCAAAGAAAAGTTTACAATTCATTGGCTTGGGCCATATGAGATAGAAGAAATTTTTGATAATGGAGTAGTTAAAATAAAAGCAATTGATGAAGCAACAATTTCATTTTTAGTCAATGGACATAGGCGTAAGGTCTATAATAAGCCTATCAATAAATATGACTATAGAAAATAGTGTCAATAGAAAATAACATGGAAATAATGGAACAACATAGTGAAATTCCTTCCTTACTTACAAAATAAAATAAAAATATAAAAAATAATAAAGGAGTTTGGTTGTGAAAATCCAGGAAACTGGCACAACACAAACTTGAATTCATATCGGAAAACCAATTTGTTTGTACAATATGAATTCTCAATTTCGTTTTACTTTTACTTCAGTTTGATTTTGCAGAAATAATCCTCCAGAATTCCAAGACTTGAGGACAAGTGTTAACATAAGCAAGGGGGAGGTTCATAATGAAACTATGCAAATATTTTGACTAACCATGTATTGCAGAAGGGACCTGAAACATCATTAAAAATATCATTGCAGAAGGGACCTGGAACATCATTCAAAATATCATTGCAGAAGGGACCTGAACAAGATCAATATTCATTTGAAGTTCCCTGAATCAATATCATATGCAAAAAGAACATGAAACAACATAACCTATATCAAGAAGTTCAATTAAGCAGTTACAATCGTATACATTCAATCAAAATTCATCTATGAAGAACCATCATCATTAAAATGAGTCAAGTATGGACGAACCAACAAAGGTCATCATCAATCAATATTGACATCAAGCTATTTTACGAAAGGGGAAGTACCAATAAGTGTAAAAAACAATGTTCGTAGAAACTTTGATTTTGAAAGAATTTCTAGAATTGTTAAAACTAATTTAACTTGGATATGCATCCTATTACATTTATCATTCTACATTTATCATCTAACATCCTATATTTATCCTACCTATATTCCACTAACCTCATCCTACCCTCATCATAATGATAGTACACTCATTATCCTACCCTCATCATAATCTTATTTATATCCATTACCCTACCATACATTGTACATTAAAAATTTCATAGTCATACATTAACCCCATATAAATTTCCTACATTAATCACATATACCCCTACATTATCCCATAAGCATTTTTTTATCAAAGATTGAGGCTTAAAATTTTTTCCCATAAGGAGTTTTTTCTTGCCTACAAAACCACAAAGAGTTAGTGTCATTATAATAATATTTGATTTTGAAATGACCTATCATATGGTCATTTCAAAAACAAATTAAGAAATGAGCATATAAAATGACAAAGACTAATGTATGAAATGCAACATAAGAGTTGAAAGGAAAAACTATATGAAATAAAATATACAAAATGAAAAAACGCGGAAAGGATGAAAAGACATATGTATCATTGCAAATACAAACAAAAGTGGGCATGCAACGAAATGAATGAAGCTATAAACGAAGGATGAAATTCACAGAACGTGGGTAATGCAAAGTTATGGTGATAAGACATGCATATACACCATGGAAGAAGGACTGTACATGAGGCAGAAGAACGCAGTCAAAATAGAGACACATGGACAACTACAGGTACACAAGTCAGAGTGTGAGCTGGAGTGGTAAAATGATCAAAACGCGTGCAAACAAACTATGTGTAATGCTATTGCTATCTTTCACCATTATAACACAAACTAAGCTATGTGTTAAGCCTTTCTTCCACCATCACAACCATAATTAAGATCAGAAAGAGAAGAATAACGTTGTGCACTCACATGCATGCATACAACACCCTCGTGGAAGGAGGAAACAAGTAAGAAAAACACATACACTGAAGAGAGGGTAGCATAAAACCGAGAAGCCTGAACAAAGAAGAAGCTACATAAGAAATAGGCGAGGAGATCAAAGAAGTTTGTGGAGAAATAAGGAAGGAATGCATTGGTTTTAACAAGAGGATTGAAGGCCGAGATCTCCTCTCTGCCCACTTGACCGAGCTTACCTAAAAACTCCAAAAATTACGCAAAGAGAATAGGTAAGAAATCACTTCCGGATTTCTATCAGTTGTTAAGCTTGAGATATTAGTTGAAGATGCGTCATTTTATAAGGAGTTAAACTTCAGGTATGAATTCGAAACCTTGCCACCATTAAACCGACTTTTCCACCTGTGTAATGAGTGAATCTTCAGAGATGTTGAAGAGGAGTTCTAATTAAAATGACATTGTTTAAACACATGTACAGAGTTATTAACTTAGAGACATCCACAATATTTCTTCCAGATCAGGTAATCGGACTCGAATCACAAGTTCTCTCATGCATAATTATGAAATTGATACATATGAAAAACGTAGAGTCCTATTTTTCATACACACAGTGAGAAAATTTTTCATTTTCATAAACACAACGAGCAAAATTTTTCCTATTCTCATACACAGAGTGAGAAAATTTGTCCTATTTTCATATATATAGTGAGAATTTTTAAAACATAGAAGGGATTTTTGAAATTTTTTTTTGGAAATATAGAGATTGAAGCAAGAATTATGGAGCAGTAAAAACATTGTTAAGGTGTTTTCATGGTCTTTTTACATAGAGATATTTTTTTTTAATCAGTTTTGAAGAGCAGTGGACTCCTTTTTGCAATAGAATAGAGGATTGAAGAAGACTCAAGCAAGGCAATAATTTCATTTCTTTTAAGGAGCTTCAAAGAACATGTAAGCCTAATTTCCATGATGATTATCCATGATTGAAAATTGAATGAATAAAAAGACATAAATACACTAGTTATTAACTCAGAGACATTCACAAAATTGCTTCTAGATCAGGTAATGGGGCTTGAATCACGACTTCCCTCATGCATAATTATGAAGTTGATACATATAAAAAACATAGAGTCCTATTTTTCATACATATAGTGAGCAAATTTTTCATTTTCATACACACAGTAAGCAAAATGTTTCCTATTCTCATACACACAATGAGCAATTTTGTCCTATTTTCATATGCACAGTAAGAATTTTTAAAACATAGAAGGTATTTTTGAGAAAAGTTTTGAAAAAACAGAGATTGAAGCATGAGTTATGGAGTAGTAAAAACACTGTTAAGGTGTTTTTATGGTATTTTTATGTAGAGAGATTTTTTTTTTTTTAATCAGTTTTGAAGATCAGTGGACTCCTTTTTGCAGCAGAACAAAGGATTGAAGAAGACTCAAGCAAGGCAATAATTTCATTTCTTTTAAAGAGCTTCAAAGAACAAGTAAGCATAATTTCCATGATGATTATCCATGAATGAAAATTGAATGAATAAAAAGACAGGGGTCGATATATATATATATATATATATATATATATATATATATATATATATATATTTGTTTATGATGAGGATGTTAACTGTACAAGGGTACATTAATTGGTATATGAGCACATGGCAAACAAAATAGAGCCAAAGAAATTCAAGATACAAAAATGGGGCAAAGAAACCATAGAGAAATTGTATCAAGCAGGATTGATAGGGTTCCTTCATAAATTTAATGGGCATAATGACAATATTACACAAGAATTCATAAACCATTATGAGCAGGGACAAACAATAGTGGGTGACCTCTCAATACCACTAAACCCATAATTCCTTTCACAAACTCTAAACCTTCCATTAGCAGGAGAAGAATACCACAAAGGTTTACATTTCAAAGAGAAGGGTTGGACATTCTTTTTAGAAAAACAGAGAAAAGGGTCTTTTGATAGAGAAAAATGAATCCCAAGAGACTCGTTGAGTGATCTATGGTCTGAACTAGTATTGATGATCCAAAGATATTTTACATGTGACAACTGGTTCAGTGTAGTCTATCTCTACCACATTAGGCTACTTCAACACATGAAAGGAGAATTCAAGATTAATAAACCCTATTTCTTCTCAAAGAGTTTGATCAAAATGATAGAGGGTGTTAAAAGTAAAACTGAAGTAAAAGAAACACACATATATCATCAAGGGCTAATAAAAATATTTGTAGAACATCAAGTGAGAAGCAGGGGGTTGATTTGGAGAGAATTTTTGGTTCAACATCATCTCGAGGGACAAACTACCAAGGAAAAATTTGAGAACATGCATGTGACTAGGAGCATTATGAATTCTCCAATGTATTCTAGAACTAAATCCAAGAAGAAACAAGATAATGTCATTATTGAGAAAGAAATATCCTTCTTATATGTTCCTAGGAAGCCTAGGAAGAAAATATATGAAGAACCAAGTGAAAAATAAAAATATCTAGAGGTAGAAATTGTTGAACCTCCAACATCATCCAAACAAATCAATGAAATATTGAAAAGAACGGAAAGAGATGCCCAAGAAGAGCCTTTAGAGAAGGATTCCTACTTTGAGCATGCACGGGTAGGAGCCACTTCATCACATTCATTTGCCAAAGAGACTGTGGGAGAAGAAAGAGAGCTGCAACAAGAAGAACACCTCAAGAAAATAGAAGAGTTGACAAGGGAGTTAGAGGTCAACAAGATTTTGGAAAATCACTTGAAGAAAGAAAACAAAATGTACAAAGAAAACAATAAAAACTTAATCAAACAAAATGAGAAGTTGACCAAAAATCTTGGCAAGCTTGAAAAAAAGAATACTCTCATTTCCAAAAATGCTAATAGATGGCTCAAAGAGAAGAAAACATGACAATATAAATATGAGAGACAGAAGGTAAAGACCACCATCTACAAGGAAGTAAGGTGTGAGGGAATTGATTGTCTTCTTCAGGCTACAAAACAAGAAACTACAGGATCAGGGACAACGGGCACATAAGCACTCAGAATATCAAAGATGAGAAAGCAAGCATGAGGACATGCGTGAAGATCAACTAGAGGGGAGACGCTGGCCCTCAATTTTGGTCAATTTTTCTTATTAAAAATCCATCTAATTTCCATTATTTTCCACCTTATATCATCCACATATGCATTATTTTAACATTATTATACATATTCACGTAAATAAATTATGTTTTTAAATTTTTAGATATTTTTGTAAAATTGGGTTTTAAGAGTATTTTTGGACAAAACTGAAAATTCTCGTAATTGCTTCATGGAAGTCATATGTACAGGACACCTGGGCATGAGATGAGCATAGATTTGGAAAGATTGAGAATCACAAATGGAAAATTATCTATTGGTTCAATCAAAATGTGCTAAAACAGGCCTGGTCAACGCTGGTAAAAAATGATCTGTTTTTTAGAAATTCTTAGGAAAAAAAGCAAAATTAGTATTTTTTGGGATTTTTCCAGATTTTGTGTAACGAAATGGAATATTTCGACCTAGATAGATCAAATTAGGATAGATAGGGTTGTTAGAGACATTGTACCTTAGTTTGTTTATCATTTTTCTATTTAAACCAAGCTTATGAACCATTCAAACATGAAAAATTTGTATAATTTCATATTGAAACTTCTGAATATTATGAATTAATTTGGGGAACCAGTTCCCTAAGATTTATCAAAATATTTGTTTAAATGATTGGAGGTAGTTATGGGTCTATATCTGTCCATTCAGAGTGAAATTTACTTATTAAAATTGAACACGGTGATTGACCATAGCTTTCTTACATGCTTAACGTGTTGCACAAACTAAGAAAGCTATCACGGTGTTTTGATGACACGTACAACAATTCTCGTGGAGCTTTGCATGCCTTGCGAACATAAAGAAGTGTCTTATTGTCTTTATGTGAGGTATGACATGGAAAGTGTTAATATGGAAATTGATAAAAACAAGTATTATGATGGTCAAAATCCATATAAAATTTTAAAATGAGAAGTTAAAGTTATTAGTGCAAACCTGGAAGATCATGATAATAATAGTTTAAATATATATTAAATTGGGAAGTTAAAGTTATTAAATATATATTAAATATGGAGAGGGATGCATCGATAAGAGTGCATTAGTGTAAACGTGAAAGATCATAATAATAATATTTTAATATATATTAAACATCGATAGGGATGCATCGATAAGGGTGTATTAGTGTAAACGTGAAAGACCATAATAATAATATTTTAATATATATTAAACATCGAGAGGGATGCATCGATAGGGGTGTATTTGTGTAAACGTGGAAGATATATATTAAACAATGAGAGGGATTTATTTTTGAAAAATGTAATTTTTTATTTTATTTTATTTTGAATTTTTGAATTTTTAAGTATTTATTTATTTATTTATTATTATTATTTGAATATGAGTGTTTATAGATATGTTACATATTTTAGGTTTGTATTTTTATTGGAAGACTGGATTATAGTGAAAAGTTGATTTTCTATAGAGACATATGATAGCATAATGTTAAAAAAACCAAAAAGATTATTAGATTGATGGTTATTATAGACTGTGATATTAGAAAACAAAATATGCTGGAGCATAGTAGAAAACTAAGTAGTTTGTGGTTGCAATCTCAATGGGGTCCTTATTGTTGCTAGGAGACCTACCTATCGGGAGAGGAATACCAAGTTGCTTCTCTATGCGATCAAGGCATTGGCCCAAGTCCCTCATATGATGATGCAAATGCTCTAGAGAGTAGAATGTCTGCTTGATGCTCGAACTGGTCGATCATGATTTTGCTAACGAGAAACTTCAAATGCTAGTATAAGTTGATGGTGTACATGTATTGGTTGAAACGACAACACGCGTGTCCAACACCCAACACCCAATCTACCAACATCCCACCACACCTCATTCTAATATGACCACCTATAATTGTAGGATATGTATTTTTGGTGGACAACATCTGGAAGGCCACGTCGTCATAATCTTACCTCCCTAAAATGAAAGGTTTCCAAGGTCTTTGCTTATACAACTACCTCCTTGAGGTCTTTGAAACTATAGGACCCTACATAGAAGGTTAGTGAAGATCAAGGGGCTTTTTTCTCTTGTGCCAAATATACTCCAACTCCATGGACACGTGTTTGATATGCAATTTCCTAGAGGGATAATCTGTTAGGTATAAATATAGGAATCACTTGAGAAGTTTTTGTATCTCTAGAAATTATAATATATGTTCCCTTCTCTGTAACATAATAGTCACCCACCCCTCCAACAACCCACATTTCTTTATTCCACATGCAAATGGCTAATGCATAGAACAATAATTAATATAGTGGAACTAAGACCACTCACATATTCTGGTATAATGAATCTGATACTTGCATTCCTAATTTTTTTGGCAATAGATTTGTATTGATGGATTGTTGGATTTCCATTACTAACCCACCCCCATGAAGGCATAAACAATGCAGATTGTGTCTAATAGATATGAGGCCATGTAGAAGGTGAGATGTGTTCTAGGAGTTGTCTGTTTGGCTACAAAGATGGCATAAACAAAGGTATTAGAGAGGATTGCTGCCCAATTTAAAATTGTTCCTATTTTGGTGACTTTGTAGATTAAAGGCACCCATGTCTCCATGAAATCTATAACATCCTCTTCACCATACAACTTTCTTAGAAGAGCTAATCCATATAAAAAACAATAAACGTAAATATTGTTAGTTCAAAAAGAAATAAAATGCCTATGTGGAAACAATAAATAGTGGTTTAAAAGGCTATAATCTTATGGTGTTGGTTGCTTTTAGGGGGAACATTTTTCCTCGAGAATACCATTTTAGTATATCCCTTAAAAAAATTGCATCCTTTGTAGCTTGTGCCAGGGGATAGTTTCTTTGTACTCGGTTTCTAGTTGGAGAAGGAAAACAAGAATTTTCTCTTCATGGATTTTGGTTGGGGAAATAAATATTGACTCTTGTACTCTCAACATATGAAGAGATCACCTTCCCATGACTGAACTTGATACTCTAAGGCTATGTATGTCTTGTGTGTATTTGGATGTATCGAGCTTAAATTTTATGAGAAATGTATAATAATAGGGTTTCTGGTTGATTGAAATGGTGGTGTTGCATTATTTTAAAATTTCCATTTCCATGGGGAAGAAGGTGTGGGGATTCAATCCCTAGTTGAGGGTTTGAAGATTAATTTAAAACTTAGACAAGTTTTAGTGTGAGAAGAAAAAAGTAGTAGAAGAACACCTCCCAAGGAAGGGGAATTACTTATTAACCCTTGGAAACTATAAAATTAGGGTTTGCTTTCCCAATTAAAAAAGTGGGGGCGGCGGGGGGATCTTCACTATCATTCAATTTGGTTATGGGATTAAATCACATTAAAAAATCATGTAGAACATTTGGGCTAGTGGTAAGAAGGGAAATTCCTACCTTGTCTCTTGGTTTGGTCATTTAGTGAAATCTATGGCCAAGTAGTAGTGAGGTATTGGTTAGGGTATTTACACAAATGGAATTTTTAAAGTGAAAAGGAATCTCCTTATATTGTTGGAATTGAGCACCTGGAAAAAGATGTTTGGGAGATTTGGTGAGGACCCATACATCTTTCTTGGTGACTTTATGAAATTTGTGTGCTTCTTAAGTCTTATGATGTTAATGTGGTAAGGAAATGAATTGATAAAGTGATGGGATAAAACCTTTTTTTATAACTAAAATGGCCCATTTGACTCATTTTAAAACATTTTTAACATGTCACATCAAATGAAAATGTCAAGCATGTGGAAATTTTAGTGAAGCGTGATAAATGTTTAGTGTCCTAACTTGGGGAAAGTTTTCAAGATTATGATATATCACATCTTTGGAAAGATTTTCAATATGCAACAAATGAAACTTGATACAAAGTTTCAAAATTTTGCAAGTTGCAACGTGTCTTGAGGTAAGGTAGGTATTTTATAATGCGATGCATCACAAAGGGTGAAAAGTCCATGAGGTGTAATATGTTGTGGTGAAAGTCATTTTCCATGTGATGTGTAATAGCCTTGAAAGTTTTCAAAGATCAGAATTTATTACAACCAAAAGAGTTTTTAGTGCAATACATTGCAAGGAACACAAATTTCTAGAGGTGCAATATCTGAATATTTCCATAAAGAAAATTCTAAGTCTTCGTGTGTCATGGAGAAAACAAGTTTTCATGCAATGTGATGTATGATACAAAAAATGAACTTTAATGTGATATATTACAACAAAGGGAAGTTTCAATGTAGTGTGATAAAGGAAATATTAACAAGTTTTAAAGGTTGTGAACATAGCTTAATCAAGACAACCTATTCACGCATACAAACACAACATATTTAAGATATAATTAAAACCATAAAATTATAATAGAGTAATTGTTAACTTGGAACAAAATTTTCTTAATAGGTATATGTATTAGCTTGTAATGCATCATATGTCAAATACTTAATAGAGAAGCTCTATAAAGTATGACATTGATGCCATTGATTAAACAAATTGAAATGGTAACATTCCTTTTTTTTTTTAATTTAAGGACTTATTTTCTCCAACCCACAGCTAGAATCTATATGTATTTACTCAAATTAGGTTAAAGCTATAAAATTATACTAGTGAGCATATTGCTTCAAGAATTCCCTATTTTAATTGGAAATCAAATCTAAAACAATAATAATAAAATATAAATATGAGAGACAAAAGGTAAAGACCACGATCTACAAGGAAGGAAGGTATGAGGGAATTGATTGTCTTCTTCAGGTTGCACAACAAGAAACTACAAGATCAGGGACAGTGGGCACATCAACACTCAGAAGTTCAAAGAGGAGAAAGCAAGCATGAGGACATGCTTGAGGATCAACAAGGGGGAGATGTTGGCCCTCAATTTTGGTCAATTTTGCTTATTAAAAATCCATCTAATTTCGATAATTTCCACCTTATATCATCCACATATGCCTTATTTTTAAGTTATTATGCATATTCAGGTAAATAAATTATGTTTTTCAAATTTTAGATATTTTTGTAAAATTGGGTTTTAAGAGTATTTTTGGACAAAACTGAAAATTCCCGTAATTGCTTCATGGAAGTCATATGTGCAGGACCCCTGGGCATGAGTTGAGCATAGAGTTGGAAATATTGGGAACCATTAATGGAAAATCATCTATTGGTTCGGTCAAACTAAGCTAAAACAGGCCCATTTAATGTTGGTCAAACATAACCTGTTTCCCTAGGAAAAAGGGCAAAATTAGTATTTTTGGGGATTTTTCCAAATTTTGTGTAACTGAATGGATGAGTTCGACCTAGATGGATGGGATTAGGAAGAATAAGGTTTTTAGAGACATTTTATCTTAGTTTGCTTATCATTTTTATATTTAAACCAAGCTTATGAACCATTCAAGCATGGAGAATTTGTATAGTTTCATATTGGGACTTCTGAATATTGTGAGTTAATTTGAGGAACCAGTTTCACCTTATTTTTTCTTTTCAATGCCGTGGATGATTGATTGAACTTTTTGTAGCTGAGAATTTCTTCAAGTGTGCAATGCAAGGGTGGAGGGCCCCCACACCAAGATAAGTACATTTTTTGGTTAATTTAGCTTAATTTTCATGAACTAGTTTTGCTTCAGATTTATTCAATCATTTAAATGTATGAAGATTTCTTATGTTTGCTGATGAATATTGGTTTAATTATAATATGCATATGAAGGGACAAACAAGAGTTTAAGTTTAATTCTCCTTCTATCTGATCAAAGAACAATAACTAAAATTCAGCTTCTTTTCCTTGTTTGAGTTATTTTCTGAATTTCTAGTTTTAATGCAATGGTAACAATGATGAATAGAATTGTAAAGAAGGACAACATGGACCTCTTCAGTTAGGAGCCTCTTCTCCTAATTTTTATGCATCATAAACTATTGTCCATCAGTTATTTGGTTTTTCTTCATGAAAGTAGTAGATTTTCTATCAAGACTCTAAATCTTGTTTCAGATAATTTTCCAGATCAACATTTATTTGCTATAACAACTAAAACTCCATGGTTTTCAGATGAAGCCAGTTATTTATTATCTAGAATATTACCATCCCATTTCACCAATAAACAAAAAAGAAAAGTAATCAGAGAAAGTTCTAGATATAGTTGGCTCAATGGTGACCTCTTTTATACTATTTCTCATCTATTAATAAGAAAATGTGTTAGATAAGATGAAATTATAGATATTTTGAAATCATGTCATGATGAGCCATGTGGTGGCCGTTTTGAAGACAAGCAGACAACATACAAGGTGCTCAAACTTGGCTACTACTGGCTAGTTATCTTCAAGGATTCAAAAGCCTATGTTAAGAGATGTGACAACTGCCAAAGAACTGGAAGACCTGTAATATTAGATAAAATGCCATTGAAGCCACAAGTACTCATAGAGCTATTTGAGCAATGGGCTTTGGACTTTGTGGGACCAATTAACCCACTTTCAAACGAAAATAAGTACATTCTAGTATGCACAGATTATGTTACAAAGTGGGTAGAGGAAAAGGCAGTGGCAAGAGTAATAGAAAAAAAATTGGTTTCATTCCTCTTTGAGGAGATCTTTGTTAGATTTGGAGTTCCGAGACAGATTGTTACAAACCAAGGTGCACATTTCACCTCCAAACTTGTACGGGATCTTATGGAAAATTATAAAATCAAACAAAAAAAATCTACTCCGTACCATCCCCAAGCAAATGGACAAGTAGAGTCCACTAATAAAGTCCTAGAAAATATCATGACGAAAATAGCACAAATGAGCATAAAGGATTGGTCAGAAAATTTAAGAGATGCACTATGGGCATACATAATTACATGGAAGAATACAACTGGATTCAGTGCATATCAGTTGGTATATGGTAAGGAATTTCTATTACCCATTGAATTTAAAATTCATATATATAAACTTGCAACATAATTTGGATTGGAACTATATTAAGCACAGTTACCAGGGAGATTCATGCAATTAAATGAACTAGATGAAATAAGACAACAAGCAGTGGAGCATACAACACTAATGCAACAATAGAGAATCAAATGGCATGACCGATTCATTAAAAATAATTATTTTCATAAAGGAGACTAGGCTTTAATTTTTGACTGCAAGTTAAAAGATTTCAAAGAAAAGTTTACAACTCATTGGCTTGGGCTATACAAGATAGAAGAAATTTTTGACAATGTAGTAGTTAAAATAAAAACAATTGATGAAGCAACAATTTCATTTTTTGTCAATAGACATAGGCCTAAGGTCTATAATAAGCCTATCAATAAATATTACTTTAGAAAATAGTCTCAATAGAAAATAACATGGAAATAATGGAACAACATAGTGAAATTCCTTCCTTACTTTCATAATAAAATAAAATAAAATGTAAAATAATAAAGGAGTTTGGTTGTGAAAATCTAGGAAACTGGCACAATACAAACTTGAATTCATATCGGAAAACCAACTTGTTTGGAAAATATGAATTTTCAATTTTATTTTACTTTTACTTTAGTTTGATTTTGCAGAAATAATCCTCTAGAATTCCAAGACTTGAGGAAAAGTCTTAACATAAGCAAGGGGGAGGTTCATAATGAAACTATGCAAATAGTTTGAGCAACCCTGTATTGCAGAAGGGACCTGAAACATCATTCAAAATATTATTGCAGAAGGGACCTGAAACATCATTCAAAATATCATTGCAGAAGGCACCTGGAACATCATTCAAAATATCATTGCAGAAGGGACCTGAACAACATCAATATTCATTTGAAGGGGCCTAAATCAATATCATATGCAAAAAGAACATGAAACAACATAGCCTATATCAAGATGTTCAAATAAGCAGTAACAATCGTATACATTCCATCAAAATTCATCTTTGAAGAACCATCATCATTAAAATGAGTCAAGTATCGACGAACCAACAAAGGTCATCATTAATCAATATTGACATCAAGCTATTTTGCGAAAGGAAAAGTACCAATAAGTGTAAAAAACAATGTTCGTTGAACTAACATTTATCAACTAACAATTTAACTTGGATATGAAACCTATTACATTTATCAACTAACATCCTACATTTATCCTACCTATATTCCACTAACCTCATCCTACCCTCATCATAATGATATTGCACTCATTATCCTACCCTCATCATAATCCTATTTATATCCATTACCCTAACATACATTCTACATTAAAAAATTTCATAGTCCTACATTAACCCCATATAAATTTCATACATTAATCCCATATACCCCTACATTATCCTATAAGCATTTTTTATCAAAGATTGAGGCTCAAAATATTTGCCCATAAGGAATTTTTTCTTGCCTACAAAACCACAAAGAGTTAGTGCCATTATAATAAAATTTGATTTTGAAATGACCTGTCACATGGTCATTTCAAAAACAAATTAAGAAATGAGCATATAAAATGACAAAGACTAATGTATGAAATGCAACATAAGATTCGAAAGGCAAAACTATATGAAATGCAAATACAAAATGCAAAAATACAGAAAGGATGAAAATACATATGTATCATTGCAAATATAAACAAAATTAGGCATGAAACGAAATGAATGAAGCCATGAAAAAAGGATGAAATTCATAGAACGTGAGTAATGCAAAGTTTTGGTGATAAGACATGCATATACACCATAGAAGGAGGACTGTACATGAGGCAGAAGAACGCAGTCAAAATAGAGACACATGGGCAACCATAGGTACACAAGTCAGAGTGCGAGTTGGAGTGGTAAAACGATCAAAATGCATGCAAACAAACTATGTGTAATGCTATTGGTATCTTTCACCATTATAACACAAACCAAGCTCTGTGTTAAGCCTTTCTTCCACCATCACAGCCAGAATTAAGCTCAGAAAGAGGAGAATAACGTTGTGCACTCACATGCACGCATAAAACACCCTCGTGGAAGGAGGAAACAAGTAAGAAAAACACATACACTGAAGAGAGGGTTGCATAAAACTGAGAAGCTTTAATAGAGAAGAAGCTGCATAAGAAATAGGCGAGGAGATCAAAGAAGTTTGTGGAGAAATAAGGAAGGAATGCATCGATTTTAACGAGAGGATTGAAGGCTGAGATCTCTACTTTGTCCAGTTGACCGAGCTTACCAAAAAAATCCAAAAATTCCACAAAGAGAATAGGTAAGAAATCAATTTCGGATTTCTATCGGTAGTTAAGCTCGAGATATTAGTTGAAGATGTGTCAATTTATAAGGAGTTAAACTTCAGTTATGAATTCGAAACCTTGCCACCATTAAATCGACTTTACCACCTGTATAATGAGTGACTCCTCATAGATGTTGAAGAGGAGTTCTAATTAAAATGACATTGTTTAAACACATGTACACGAGTTATTAACTCAGAGACATCCACAAGATTTCTTCTAGATCAGGTAATTGGGATGGAATCACAAGTTCCCTCATGCATAATTATGAAATTGATACATATGAAAAATGTAGAGTCCAATTTTTCATACACACACTGAGCAAATTTTTCATTTTCATACACACAACGAGCAAAATTTTTCCTATTCTCATACTCAGTGAGAAAATTTGTCCTATTTTCATATGCATAGTGAGAATTTTTAAAACACAGAAGGGATTTTTGAGAATTTTTTTGGAAAAATAGAGATTGAAGCGAGAATTATGGAGCAGTAAAAACATTGTTAAGGTGTTTTCATGGTCTTTTTACATAGAGAGATTTTTTTTTAATCAGTTTTGAAGAGCAGTGGACTCCTTTTTGCAACAGAACAGAGGATTGGAGAAGAATCACGCAAGGTAGTAATTTCATTTCTTTTAAGGAGCTTAAAAGAACATGTAAGCCTAATTTCCATGATGATTATCCATAAGTGAAAATTGAATGAATAAAAAGACATAGATACACTAGTTATTAACTCAGAGACATCCACAAGATTGCTTCTAGATCAGGTAATCGGGCTTGAATCACGAGTTCCCTCATGCATAATTGTGAAATTGATACACATGAAAAACATAGAGTCCTATTTTTCATACAAACAGTGAGCAAATTTTTCACTTTCATACAAATAGTAAGCAAAATGTTTCCTATTCTCATACACATAATGAGCAATTTTGTCCTATTTTCATATGCACAGTGAGAATTTTTAAAACATAGGTGGTATTTTTGAGAAAAGTTCTGGAAAAACAGAGATTGAAGCATGAGTTTTGGAGCAGTAAAAACATTGTTAAGGTGTTTTTATGGTCGTTTTACATAGAGAGAAATTTTTTTTAAATCAGTTTTGAAGAGCAGTGGACTCCTTTTTGCATTAGAACAGAGGTTTGAAGAAGACTTAACCAAGGAAATAATTTCATTTCTTTTAAGGAGCTTCAGAGAACAGGTAAGCCTAATTTCTATGATGATTATCCATGAATGAAAATTGAATGAATAAAAAGACAGAGGCATATAAATATATATATATATATATATATATATATATACATGTATTTTTGTTTATGATGAGGATGTTAATTGTCCAAGGGTACATTAATTGGTATATAGAGAACATGGAAAACAAAATAGAGCCAAAGAAATTCAAGATACAGAACTGGGGCAAAGAAACCATAGAGAAATTGTATCAAGTAGGATTGATAGGGTTCCTTCATAAATTTAATGGGCATAATGACAATATTACACAAGAATTCATAAACCATTATTAGTAAGGACAAAAAATAGTGGGTGACCTCTCAATACCACTAAACCCATAATTCCTTTCACAAACTCTAGACATTCCATTAGCAGGAGAAGAATACCACAAAGATTTACATTTCAAAGAGAAGGGTTGGACATTCTTTTTAGAAAAACAGAGAAAAGGGTCTTTTGATAGAGAAAAATGAATCCCAAGAGACTAGTTGAGTGAGCCATGGTTTGAACTAGTATTGATCATCCAAAGATATTTTACATGTGACAACTGGTTCAGTGTAGTCTATCTCTACCACATTAGGCTACTTCAACACATGAAAGGAGAATTCAAGATTAATAAACCCTATTTCTTCTCAAAGAGTTTGATCAAAATGATAGAGGGTGTTAAAAGTAAAACTGAAGTAAAAGAAACACACATATATCATCAAGGGCTAAAAAAAATACTTGTAGAAAATCAAGTGAGAAGCAAGGGGTTGATTTGGAGAGAATTTCTGGTTCAACATCATCTCGAGGGACAAAATACAAAGGAAAAGTTTGAGCAAATGCATGTGACTAGGAGAATTATGAATTCTCCAATGTATTCTAGAACTAAATCCAAGAAGAAACAAGATAATGTCATGATTGAGAAAGAAAGAACCTTCTTATATGTTTCTAGGAAGCCTAGGAAGAAAATATATGAAGAACCAAGTGAAAAAGAAAAATAATTTGAGGTAGAAATTATTGAATCTCCAACATCATTCAAACCAATCAATGAAATGTTGAAAAGAATTGAAAGAGATGCCCAAGAAGAGCCTTTAGAGAAGGATTTCTGCTTTGAGCATGCATGGGTAGGAGCCACTTCATCACATTCATTTGCCAAAGAGACTGTGGGAGAAGAAAGAGAGCTGCAACAAGAACAACACCTCAAGAAAATAGAAGAGTTGACAAGGGAGTTAGAGGTGAACAAGATTTTGGAAAATCACTTGAAGAAAGAAAACAAAATGTACAAAGAAAACAATAAAACTTAATCAAACAAAATGAGAAGTTGACCAAAAATCTTGGAAAGCTTGAAACAAAGAACACTCTCATTTCCAAACATGCTTATAGATGGCTCAAAGAGAAGAAAACATGGCAATATAAATATGAGAGACAGAAGGTAAAGACCACCATCTACAAGGAAGTAAGGTATGAGGGAATTGATTGTCTTCTTCAGGCTGCAAAACAAGAAACTACAGGATCAGGGACAATGGGCACATCAGCACTCAGAATATCAAAGAGGAGAAAGCAAGCATGAGAACATGTGTGAAGATCAACAAGGGAGGAGATGTTGGCCCTCAATTTTGGTCAATTTTTCTTATTAAAAATACATCTAATTTCCATCATTTTCCACCTTATATCATCCACATATGCATTTTTTTAACATTATTATGCATATTCAGGTAAATAAATTGTGCTTTTAAATTTTTAGATATTTTTGTAAAATTGGGTTTTAAGAGTATTTTTGGA
Source organism: Pinus albicaulis (assembly GCA_034641835.2). Taxonomy (NCBI): domain Eukaryota; kingdom Viridiplantae; phylum Streptophyta; class Pinopsida; order Pinales; family Pinaceae; genus Pinus; species Pinus albicaulis. The sequence continues at coordinate 1,220,106,052 of CM076583.1, read as the reverse complement.
CAAAACTAAAAATTCTCGTATTTGCTTCATGGAAGTCATATGTGCAGGACACCTGGGCATGAGATGAGCATAGATTTGGAGAGATTGGGAACCACAGATGGAAAATTATCTATTGGTTCGGTCAAAATGAGCTAAAACAGGCCTCGTCAACGCTGGTCAAACATGATCTGTTTTTTAGAAATCCCTAGGAAAAAGAGCAGAATTAGTATTTTTTTCGGATTTTTCTAGATTTTGTGTAACGAAATGAAATATTTAGACCTAGATTGATCGAATTAGGATGGATAAGGTTGGTAGAGACATTGTAGCTTAGTTTGTTTATCATTTTTCTATTTAAATCAAGCTTATGAACCATTCAAGCATGGAGAATTTGTATAATTTCATGTTGAGACTTCTGAATATTGTGAGTTAATTTGAGGAACTAGTTCCACCTTATTTTTTCTGTTCAATGTTGTGGATTATTGATTGAATTTTCTATAGCTGATAATTTCTTCAAGTGTGCAAGGCAAGGGTGGAGGGCCCCCACACCAATCTAAGTACACTTTTTGGTTAATTTAGCTTAATTTTCATGCACTAGTTTTTCTTTAGATTTATTAAGTCATTTAGATGTATAAAGATTTCTTATGTTTGTTGATGAATCTTGGTTTAATTATAATCTACATATGAAGGGACAAATAAGAGTTTAAGTTAAATTCTCCTTCTATCTGATCAAAGAACAATACCTAAAATTCATCTTCTTTTCCTTGTTTGAGTTATTTTCTGAATTTCTAGTTTTAATGCAATGATAACAATTATGAAGAATTGTAAAGAAGGATAACGTGGACCTCCTCAGTTAGGAGCCTCTTCTCCTACTTTTTATGCATCATAAACTATTTTCCATCAGTTATTTGATTTCTCTTCATGAAAGTAGTACTGTGGGGAAGGACAAACATGATATCCTAAGTTAGGAGCCTCTTCCCTCACTTATTACATATTGAATCAAAAATTACTTAGCTAGATTTATATTTGTAATAATCATTTCCTTAAATCTTAGTATCTAGAATATATTTGTAATATGTGTTTCTTTCAGTTTATGCATTTTTTCTTCTAAAATTGACTACATCTGAGATCCATATATTTTGGACATGCTTTCAAGTTCACAAACCCGGATTGATAATTAAATACTTATGTTAGTTTACCTAGTAAATTGTCCCAACACTTGTTTTACAAAGATACCTTGAATTAAACAAAAATTTAAAGAACCTATATATTTCCATAATATAGGATAGCAGAACTGCATTGGTTCCTCTCTAAAATTGAATTTAGGATTACAGGGTAAATCGTTAGACATATGGCTTGATACAAGGTCTATTATCAGATATTCCATCATAATAAATATATGTCTCTTGGATAAACTAACTAACTAGAAATCTAATTCATTGGAAATGACATCAACCCAGTCGAATATACAATTGTTTTTGTATGTGTGTGTTATTTAACCAACTCTCAAAATAGAAGAAAAGATAGATCAACAACTAAAAAAATATCCACTCTAAGGGAGAAACCTCCTTTACATTACGTAAATGAACAATTATTGGATGATTCAAATGACAAAAAATCCTTTCTATATATAGGAGTTTAAGGGGTCACAATATAATGAGAGCCGACATAACAATAATAATGTAAGGGCACAATAATAACAATAGTGGGCTTCTATGGGGCACAACAATAACATTATGGGGGCTACATGGCCACATCAATAACAATATGGGGGATACATGAGCACATCAATAAAAATAAGGGGGCTACACTAATTATAATAATAAGGGGATACACTAGTATTATAGGGACCTAACATGCCCCTCTCCTTCAAAAGAGTGTTTTCTTCAACACTTGAGTAGTCCTGGATGCTTCTGTATAAAATTATCATCCTCCCATGTCGAATCTTCAGCGGGTAAGTTCTTCCACTTGATATGATACTTTGAAATTGATCAATTTTGTAGCTGTCAAGTTCTTGTTTCCATGACTCCTTTAGGTTCCAATATGTTTTTTCATTCCTTTCCAAGTTCTCGAAATATTGTTTGAACTAGAAGCTTTTCACCTATAACCTTTAAGCATGAAACATGGAAAACTAGGTGCACTCAGGAAGGTTCATGAAGCTCTGATTTGTATGCCATAGTACCAATCTTTTGCAACACCTAGTAAGGACCATCATACTTTGGTGATAATTTATTATCCTTCTTAGCTTGCTTGAGAGAAATTTTTTTGTATGGTTGTAGCCGTAAAAATACCCAATCTCCTAAATCAAAACTTCTTTCGCTGCGATGTTGATATGCTTGTTGTTTCATTTGATTCTGCACCAAAGTGAGGTTATCCTTTAATATTTGGAGAACTTGTTGTTGATGCTCGATGTGATCTTCCACTTCTTGAACCTTAAAGTTTTATGTTAAATATGATGTGATTGAAGGTGGATGATATCCATAAAGTCCCATAAATGGGGCCATTTTTGTTGCAGTATGGAAGGAATTGTTATACCACTATTCAGCTAGAGGTAACCACTTAACCCATTATGTTTTTAATCAGATATAAAGCAACGAATATATCCTTCCAAACATTTATTCACTATCTCAGTTTTCCCATCAGATTGAATATGATAAGATGAGTTATGAGCTAAATGAGTACCTAGACAAGAAAATAATTTCATCCAAAAATTTCCTGTAAAAATGGGATCTCTGTCGCTTACAATAATATTTGGGTTTCCATTTAAATTTTGAATTGTTTCCATAAATGCAGTAGCAACTATGTTGGCTTTAAATGGATGAGATAATGTACAAAAGTGTGCATACTTGGTAAGTCTATCAACTATCACCATGATGACATTTTTTCCTTCGGATTTGGGTAAACTTGTGATAAAATCCATTAAAACCTCCTCCCAACGCTGACTTAGAATGGATAAAGGTTGTAATAGATTCGGGGTCTTAATTGTCTCAACTTTATTTTGTTGGCAAACTAAAAATTCTACCACAAACTTTCAAATATCATATTTAAGGCCATCCCAAAAAAATCCTTCTTGAACCTGTGGTAAAATTTTAAAAATATTGAGTGCCCTCCTAAGGGAGAGGTGTGAAATTCCAACATAATATTTTGTTTGAGTTGGGAATTCTTACAAAGTTATAAGCGATATTTGTACCATAATAAATCAATTTTCCATCTAAATGTATTAGATGTATTGGGACTTTACTGCAACTTTTCGATGAGTGTCCACACTTATTTATCATTCTTCCATTCATCCATTGCTTCGGTTATCCAATCTGGTTGGATAATATATATGGCACAAATACATGCTTACACATCCTCATCCTTTCTTGAGAGTGCATCTGCAACAACATTTGGCTTCCCTTTTTTGTAAACAATTTCAAAGTCATAACCTAACATCTTTGTGACTCATTTTTGCTACTCTTCTAAAGATAATCTTTATTCCAAAAAGTATTTAAGACTACCATGATTTGTTTTTACCTTGAAGTGTATTCCCATTAGGTAAGGTCATCATTGCTTTAGTGCATGTAGTATTTCCAACATTTCATTCTCATAAATAGCTTTGTGTAAATAATTTCCTTTGATTGGACGACTTTCAAAAGAAATTGGTCTTCCTTCTTGCATTAAAGCGTCACCAATTCCATTTCCCGAGGCATCACATTCCATAGTAAATGATTTTTTGAAGTTTGGTGTAGCTAAGACTGGTGCGTGACACATTGATTATTTATGATGTTAAAAGGCCTTAGTTGCTTCTGGAGTCCAAGAAAATGCATCTTTATTCGGTAATGTTATTAGAGGTTTTGATATTCTCCCATAATTCTTAACAAACTTTCAATAATACCCTGTAAGGCTAGGAAATCCTTGTAGATGTTTTATGGTTGTGGGGATTTTCCATTCCTTAATGGATTTAATTTTGATAGGGTCTACCTTAACACCATCATGAGATACAATATGACCCATATATTCTACCTCTTTTACTCCAAAGAAACATTTGGATGTTTTTGCTAATTATTTCTCTTCCAATAGTTTTGAGCACCATAACAACATGTTAAACATGATCCTTCCAAGACTTGTTGTAGATTAGTATATCATCAAAAAATACTAATAAAATTTTTCTAAGGGTGGGTTTGAAAATGGAATTCATCAAACCTTGAAATGTAGAAGGTGCATTGGTAAGTCCAAAAGGCATGACCAAAAATTCATAATAACCCTCAAGAGTTCTAAAAGTTGTTTTCAGAATGTCTTCAGTATTCAATCTAATTTGATGATATCCTGAACGAAGATCCAACTTGGTGAAGTACATTTCTCCATGAAATCCATCCAATAATTCATCAATAATAGGAATGGGAAATTTTTCTTTAATAGTGAGCTTGTTGAGCTCCCTATAATCCAGACACATGCACCATGATCCATCCTTCTTGTGCACCAATACTATTGGAGCAGAGAAATAACTTTGACTAGGTTGAATTATACCGTCCTCTAGCATTTCTGCAACCATACGTTCAATTTCAATCTTTTGGGCATAGGGATATCTAAAAGGCCTGATGTTTGGAGGAACACTTCCTGGAATCAAATGAATAGCATGATCATAATCATGAATATTCAGAGGCATTTGGGAGTCTCAAATACCTTGGAATGATTTTCCAAGTCTTTTTGGAGATATGGAGAAATAGATGATTTCGATGTTTTAACCTATAGTGATCATAATTGTGAAATTACGCCCCGTTTTTATTTCTTTAGAATATTTGTAATTCCAATGGAGTCGATTATATTTCATGGTTTCCCCGCGATACCCCTTAATTCAACTTCCTTTCCTTCCCAAAAAAAAATCAAGAAAATTTCTTGAAAATTAAATGCTATCGTACCCAAAGATTGTAACCATTGGACTCCTGGTACAACATCAACACCACCCATTGGAATGGAAATAATTGGACTATTCAATACATATTCCCCCGTGGCTAGCTTGATATTATGGAACTTTCCAGAAAAAATTACATTTCCCCTATTTGCAACCATCACTTGACACTCTGGTGCTGGATATAAGAAGCAATTCAATTCCTTGGCTGTCTTACAATGAATAAAATTATGGGTAGTACCTAAATCAATCAAAAATATTACCTTTTTCTACTTGATATGTCATTCTAAATTGAGAGTTTGAGGAGTGGTAATTCTTGCCAATGCATTACAAGATATGTTTAGATTCATTTATTCTTTTTCTAGATTTGGCTCATGTTGTATATCCTCTTCTTTTGAAGTTTCATGTTCCTTTTGTTCCTCTTCATCACAATCTATGTAAAATAATTTCTTCTCGGCACACTTATGTACTTTAGTGTATTTTCTATCACAACTGTAAAAAATCCCTTTTTCTCCTTTTTCTTCCAACTTTTGTGGTGTCAACCTTGTCGGTTGTGGAAGGCTAGGAGTAGCAACACTTCCATCTTTATAGTTGTGAGTGGTAGGCTTCCTTGTCACCATAATTTTGCTTTCAATTTTTCTTTCCAACCTGAATGCCTTCTCCAATGAATCAGGTTCCCAAAGGCAAACCTCATGTTGGATGTTATCCTTTAAAGTCCCTATGAAGACATCAATCCTATGCTCCTATGGGATATCATTTACCCTTATATTAAATTTTTAGAATTCCTCAATGTGCTTCACCATTGAACCCTTTTGTTTGAGATTTATCAATTGGATAAAGAAGGTGTTGCTCTTTGTATCATAATAATGTGCTATCATTTCCTCCGTAAAATTTGACCAAGTGAATTTTTTTTTACGAGAGAAAAGCCATCAATACCATAAAAACTTATTTGGTTCTAAATATAAATTTTCAATGCATACCCTTTGTGTGTTTTGCACATTATGGAGATCAAAATATTGCCCCATCTATAGTATCCATGTTATAGGATCCTTGCCATAAAACTTCCTCATATCGATCTTTGGAATATGGTGGGTCTTCAATACAAAATTAGAGTCTATGAAATCATGATTAACATTTCTTTCATTCTCACTGTGAGTTTCCTCTACTACCTTTTCATGATTAGGAATTTTTTCTTGCAGAAACTTTGTCAAACCTTCCTTCAATGCTTCAAGTTTTGCTTCTATACCATTGATCTTAGCTTCCATGCAATTCTTCAAATCATCCATGTCATTCTTCAAACCATCCATCTTATCTTCTATGTTTTCTCTTAAACCATCCATGTCTCCTTTTAGTTCATCTTTGGTTTCTCTTCTGAGAGCGAAAATTGTTGCACTTTGTCCCATAATTTTGATATGTCATGCTACAATTCTTCCTCTTCATGTGTCATAGTAGAGCTTTCTGAGGCCTTAATGAGTGTGGAATTATTTTTTGGGAGGCTTTTTAAAACCAAATAATGATATATATTCTTCAATATGCCCTTAGAATCACTTCAAACTGGTTTTTCAAACAAACGTTATGTAAAATTTAAACACAAATACACACCTTGTTCTTGCTTTTTAGGATCTATATATTGAAACTATTGTATCTCTATGATTTCAGATCTCCAAGATCTGAAATTTGTTCTTGTATTAGCCCTCCGAGTCTTCTTTCCAATGCCACAATTCATACCCTATTTGGATTCTTCAAGGTAAAGTTATGCCAAATCTCCCACGATGACCCGATTATGGATTGATTTAGTAGAGCGAAGTTGTAAGGGGTGCCATGTGTCACTATTTAAACATTCGTCTCTAAAATTGATACAAGGAAAACTTAATTTCGTTCAATTTTGGCCACTTCTTACATAATTCAAATATGATGTCTTAAATGAAACTTATGACGACTTTCCCTCAATCACTTGTTTGAGACTGAATTATAGAGCCTGCAAAACCCTAACTTCCTCATATCATATCTAAAATATAGCGAACCAAGATCTGAAGTTCCATCACCAAGTTCACCTAGATTTCAACTCCATGTGTTTTCAATTTCAGCTTCTGAAGCTTCGTAGAAAAAAATTATAGTGAAAATTCCAAGATGGCCTGTTTTAAGAAGCGAAACCCTAGAATCCAAAGCTCTGATACCAAATGTTATGCAACCAACTCACAAAATAGAAGAAAATATACATCAAAGACTTAAAAAATGGTCCACTTTGAGGGGGAATACTCCCTAAATTACATAAATTAATAATTCTTGGATGATTCAAATGACAAAACCTCCTTTATGTGTATAGGAATTTAAGGGGTCACAATATAATTAGAGCCGACATAACAATAATAATGTAAGGGAAAAAAAATAACAATAGTTGGCTTCTATGGGGAACAACGATATCAATATGGGGGCTACATGGGCACATCAATAACAATAAGGGGGCTACAGTAATAATAACAATAAGGGGATACACTAGTTTTATAGGGACCTAACAGTGTAATAAAGAATATAAAAAACATATTTTGGAATATTTGTTGTAGTTTCTTAGCCCATCACGTGGGGGGAGAGCCAAAAAAGGTACCTCAATGGCTGTCTAAACAAAGAAATATCTAACAGAGAAATATTGGAAGGAACCTCAGAAGTTAGGGAAATGAATTCTCAAATAATGTCAATCATGCTTGCTTCTGGCTTTAGGAAGCTATCCACATTGAATAATTTTAAACATTTATTTGGTTATGGTAACTTGAGTAACCATATGAAGGCCTTGGGATTCAAAGGAATATTTGTTTCTCCTAGTAAAATTATTCTGGTTCTTGAATCAAAATTTTTTGTGCACAAATAAACAATTTCTCTAGAATGCAAGACTTATGGAACACACACAGCTTTCGCTAATCTGCTACTCCAAATCTTGTTTCCTTTTTTCTCTTCCGTTGGAAGATTCACATACCAATTATACGTCATCGACCAGGAAAATTTATCATTAATATGAGAAAGTGAGTTAATCATATCACTACAAATATCCTCTTTCCTTCTTCTAATACCCATTTTCACTTTGCATTAAAAATACTCTGTCAATGAATAATGTTTTCAAATTTCATTTAACTTTACAGTTCTTTGTTCTCTTCACAATCACCAATTGTTACAATTACTCATGTGAAAATTGTTACACATGAAACTCTCAATAAATAGAAATTAAAGATACCAAATCCAATGTTTACGAGAAGTAATGGAAATACATTTCAAAATTCCAAAAGAATCTTGTCCATTTACTCCACATTTTTCTCATGCTTCAAGATCATTAATATATGTGTCATAAAAATAGAAAATTACAATATAAAATAAAAATGAATTACCTGTGATCATGGAAATTAGCTAATAAACTGTCAATAATTGTTGTAAATAGTAAATTGTACAAGGACAATCACAAATAAATATTACGTAGAGACGCGTTCAACTACCTTCTACCACGAATCGACTTCATAGCTGGTCCCCTACACTATGTAAAACCGAACCAAATTTGATTTACAAATGACATTACACATGGTTTTGAACATTGTGATGCAGAGCTAACTGTCAATGTTCAAGCTAGCTGGATGGAGCTGCATATATTCCTCATCACATTTATTCCGCATGCCTACCCCCCACACAATACTAAACCCAAATCGTTGAACATAGACAAGGATTGTATATGGTCATAATACGAAATACTTGTAAAAAAACTATCATGATACACTAAAGTATTCTCATACTAATTCCACCAACCACGAATTAGTAGTTTATTCCAGTGGCTTTATGTTCATTGTGTTCCCATTAATTAATAGTTCATGCTAATAGGTTTATTTCGAATGCATTCAAGTTAGTTGATTTTGGTAACATAAATTCTAAGATTGCACACAAAGGAAATTTCGAAATAAAAAATACTACAATTCATTTGAAAGAAAAAACCAACGCCCTCGAGTGATTTGCACAAGTCAAAGGAACATAAACTCTCTTTTTGGATACTTTGTACCTATGCATACATTACCCCAATTAATTAGCCATCATTTACAATGTATTCAAAAACCCAAATCTTTGAACATAATACGAAATAATAGGAAACACCAGAAATAAAACTATCTCCATACACTAAATTATTCTCTAACTAATGCCACCAAGCATGAATTAATAGTTTATGCCAGATTTGGCATCACATAAAATCGGACCTTGATTTCCAATTGAGCTTCAACGATATTTCCAACTTGTACTAGCTAACGATAATAAGGGAACATCACACTAGGTTTCTCTAAGATAGACTTATCCCTTTGTAATGAAAAGCCACTTCTCGAAGCTTGATTTGTCATCAATAATGAATTAATATTATAATAATGTCCTTATGTTCATAACATCACATTTTTCATATGATAATTAGAGACGACACTCAGACACTATTGAAAGTTGAGGATGTGATTTTATGCGACGTCAGGTAATTGGAAATAATAGTTCATGTAAGACAACAGAAGCTCCAACAATACTCCTAAATTTTAAACACATTCTACAAAAATAAAACGTTTCACACTCTACTATTTCAAATACGTAGTTGGTCAGTGAAAGTTCCTATCGATATGATAAAATGAGTTATTTGTATCACTACAAATATCGTTTTTCCTCACCTTACTAGCCATTTCAAATGCTTGCTAACTAATCTCTGTAGAAGTCACCACCTTCTACTATTTGGCGTCTGAAATATGTTACGAAATATTTGTATCACACAAATATTTGGCATCCAAATATTTTATTGTCCCAATGTTTGTCTTATAATTAATAGAAAATAGCAGCATGGATAAATATTAGTCTTTTAAGCTTTCAATTCACTGACTACGCATGTGCGTAGATAGCATCATCAACACAATGAAAGATTTCATTGTAAGCTTCGCACAATGAACTTCTTCGAATTAAAACAGAGATAAGATTCCTTTGCACAATGAAAGCTTTCATTCTAATCTATGCACAAGGACAACTATGCACAATGAAACAAGATCCTACAATTATGGTTATACAAACTCTAGCACAGGTTCTTTAAATTCTTATTTTCTTCCTCCACACATTGGAAGCTTTCACTATAAGATTCGCACAATGAACTTATTCAAATTAAAACAAAGTCAAGCTTCCTCTGCATAATGAAAAATTTCATTAAAAGCTCCACACAAGGAAAGGATCCTATTAGTATTATGTTTATATATTTGTTAAAAAACCTAATGTTTCCAATTTTACAATATTGACCTATAATAACACCCTCTTTCTATGAAATTAAACAATATTGAATGCATACAGACATACAAAATATTAAGCCGAAATTTTTTATGTTCCTTACTCCACACACCCATTCTCCCACAACTGTTACTATCACCCATGTGAAAATTGTTACACACGACATGCTCAATAAATAGAAATTGAAGATACCAGAGCAAACATTTACACAAAGTAATGAAAATAAATCTCGAAATTCAAAAACCAATCTATCCATTTACTCCACACTTTGTTTCTGCTTTAATATCATTGATATATGTGTCATAAGAAACAAATATTCACCATATTAAATAAGTATGAATTGCCTATGATCATTACAATTAGCTAAGAAATTGTTAATACTAACTACGAATAAAAAATTATGCAAGGAGAATTCGTTTAAAATTTTGGAGTATTCTTGGAGAATCTGTATTCCCACACTACTGCCACCAACCATGAATTAATAGTTTATGCCAATAGATTTATGTTCAATTCATTCAAGTCAGTTTATTTTGGTAACAAAAATGCTAACAACCCACACAATGGAAATAAAAATCAACGCCTTCAAGTGAGTTGTTTATGCCATAGTTGGCATCGAATAAAATCAAATATCATTGCCCATTAACCTTGAACGGTCTCCAACCTATGCTAGCTATTGATAACAAGGAACATCACATTACATTTATCTTAGACATAATTATAACTTTGTAATGACACGTGGCTTCTTAAACCATGATTTGTCACCACTACTGAATTAATGTTGTCTCCTGGTGACCTTATGTTCATAATTTCATACTTTTCATATACTAATTAGAGACGCCATTCAGACACTATTGAAAGCTGAAAATGTGATTTTATGTTTCCTTAGCTTCAGAGATAACAGTTTATGTAAGTCAACAGAATCTCAAATAATACTTCCATATTTTAAACACATTCTGCAAAGAGAAAATGTTACATGCTCCCCTATTCGAAATGTGTAGTCGATTAGCGAAAGTTTCTATCGATATGAGAAAATCAATTATTTCTATATCTGCAAATAGCTTCTTTCCTTACTCCATTATCGATTTGAAATTCTTGTTGACTCGTTTCCCTAGAATTCACCACCTATTACATTTTTGTGTTTGAAACATGTCATGAAATATCTGTATCGGAGATCAAGCTGGCATCCATATTTTTTTATAATCCCAATATTTTTCCTATGATTAATAAAAAACACCACTACTGGTAAATATCAGTCCTTCTAAACATTCAATTCACCGATGATGCATATGCACATGTTATCTCCTTGCATATCATTCACATTGTATCAGTATTGATACAATGTATCGAGTACCGAAATGTAGACGAAGCGAGGGGGGAGTACAATGTATCAATGTTTCATGCCCTTGCTCTGCACACCCATTCTCCAACACAAAACGTCTCCCTCACACGAATTTAAAAAAAAAAAACCTAATTGAATATTCAGTAAATAGTATTTCATTCACAAATGTAAGAAGCCAGAACGGTTATGTAGAAGAACTTGTTGATGGAAAATTTATGCAGAAGACCGCAACATTACTGATGAAATTTTTTGTTTCTCTACGAATCAGAGTTATGTTTCTTGATCCACACACTCATTCCCCCGCAAAACACTAACTGCTCACATGCATGTAAAATAAAATTAATTTAATATTTCATAATAATAATAATTACTTAATCCACAAATGTGAAATCACAAATTCACATAATATTCAGAAAAATTATGCAAAGAGCAAACGTTACATGTTTCACTATTTGAAATACATAATCGATGAGTCAAATTTCCTATATATATGAGAAAATGAGTTATTTGTGTCACTCCAAATAGCTTTTTCCTCACTATACTAGCCATTTCAAATGATTGTTGACTTTTTTCCCTAGAAATCACCACCTGCTATTATTTTGTGTCTAAAACATGTTACAAAATATTTGTATCAGAGATAAAGTTTCCATCTAGATTTTTATTATTCCAATGTATGTCTTTTGGTTAATAGAAAAATCCATTGAGGGTAAATATCAATCCTTTCAGCATTCAATTCACTGATTACACACGTGTGCATATCCTCATTCAATGTACCAATGTGCATACAAAATGACATAACGCAACGTATCAACATTTCCTGTCATTTTTCCGCACAACACTACTTGTTCACACACATTAAAAAGACACTTAATCTAATATTGCATAGTAATAATAAGTATTTAACCAACAAATGTGAAATCACAAATGCACATAGTATCCATAAAATTTGAATACCAAGATTCGTTATTTCTAGTTTACAACTTGCTCTTTTGTAGTCTCAAACTAAGCATCCTTATAATGACTATCTGTTACATTACGAATCAAATTTTTTGTTCCTAGCTAAATAAATTTCATGTGTGTGGAATAAAGTTCCATATGCACCCTCATTCTATTTCACATACCTTGTCCTTTGCACACCCTTCATTCCACACAGATTCATATCTCTATGCAACTATTTTCCCACACAACTAAATCTGTAAAAGTTTTAAATGGAAAAGAGCTTAAAATGAAATAATGAGAGACAGAAGCCCTATTAATCTATGTCTTGTTGTCAATGTCAAAGAACTAACCGAGGAAACGGCCTGTCGCTCTACCCAATGATTCCAGAACTTACACAATTTCATTACGATTGGTATAATAATAGTAATGTATCGAAGTGCAGACAAAGTGAATAGGTTGCACAATATATCAATGTTTCTTGTCCTTTCCCCATACACTCGTTCTAACTCACAACACATCTTCCTCACATACATTAAAAAGACACTTAATTTAATATTTGATAATTAGTATTTAATTCACAAATGTAATAAGTTGGAATGAATGTGTGGAATAAATTCATCGACGGAAAATTTATCTGAAAGACCGTGATCCATATGGATCCTGAAATAGAAGTGACATTGAAAATAGCTCAAAAATAAAAGTCATCAAATGGAAGTGAAACTAGTACCAAATTGTAGTGCTCGTCTCCCTGATTCCAACAGTGTGAATGACACTCAAATCCGAGTGTGTATGGTCAAGTTATAGCTGGTCAAAGTTTTGGCCAAATTTGGCCAAGTGGTAGTCACTAACGAGGCACCAAATTTGCAGAATCTTGGCACACAAAATCTGGCGGTCGGAAAGGGAAAGTTTGTTACCTAATTAATTTATTCAACAAACCCCAAAAACCGGTCAAATTATTTTTGACAGTTTATTTTAATAAAACAAAAAATATTAAAATAGGGGTTGTGGGCTACCATCCCCGCCATGCCCACCACATTATTATAAATGTTAAAATACAAATCGAAATGAACAGGTGGCGAAGTGCCACCACGGTAGACAAAAACATGTCATATATATGTGTGTGTGTGTGTGTGTGTGTGTGTGTATGTGTGTGTATACAAATCAAGTTTGGGGTGGCGGGCCACTACCCCCCCAACGGAACATGTCATATATATATATATATATATATATATATATATATATATATATATATATATATATATATATATATATATATATATATATATATATATATATATATATATATATATACATACATACATACATACATACATACATACATACATACATACATATATATATATATATATATATATATATATATATATGCAACAAATATATGTAACGATACGAGGCCACATGTACCGCAGACCCCGACTGATCGCATTAACTACCAATAGGGAGTTGGCGGGGGTCGAACCCGCCTAGACCATGTGGGTTGGCCCACCAGTAGGTGGCTCCAAATAATACACCGCCAAAAATTATGCAACCATCAAATAACAAAATACATTGTGGTTGTTTAAAATTGGGGTGGGCGGGGTTTGAACCCAACCCGCCAATCCGTGATCATTGCCAATAATTCAACGTCTTTCCACCTGAAAATGATTTCCACCAACGTATATTAAACCTGCACATTCCCATTCGATGGGGATACCAGCAGAGGAGTGGAGTAGAACCCTGAGCGGCCAAGAGGACCAGAACTATGATTGAGGGAATCTCTAAGATGTTGAAAAGATTTCTCTAGAGGGTCAGAGGTGTCAGTGTCATAATTTGAAGTGTTTATAGTCATTTTTTCATGTTTTCACACCAGGAATCCAACTGTGTAGTCTGTTTCTCTAGCAGAGGTCTCCATTTCATGCCATCATCCAAATTGGAGGTATAAGGGTCATTTTTGTGTAGTTGCTTGTCACTTATTTCTTTGATGCCATTTAATAAAAGAAGGCCTCCCCCACTTTGAGCAGGGCCCAAAGAAGTAGCCCACATTGGGTGAAATCTGTAATCAAATCATTTGTGTCATTTTTATCTGATGGTTGCTTTATGATTTTCAATTCTTTTTCATGTGTTAAGTTACTTGGCTAATATTCTCTTTTATATGAAATTATGTATTCATCCTTGAAGTTAAAATATTTGGATCAATTTTGGTATAAGAGAAGGTCTTCTTGATGTGAGTTGCATGAATGAATGCTAACTAGGGACAAGCTCCAAAAAGGTAAGGAAAAATAAAATCATTTGATATCAAAGAGAGGCGTGCACTACGAATATGGAACGTGGCATATGAGGATGCAAGAGAAGAAGAAGAGTAAAATTATCACAAGATATTTAACATGGCAAACAAAGTTGACAAGTTGTTTGCAGAATATGAGAAGACAATCAAGCATGATAGGAAAGATCTCGATGATCATGCATTGGTACACAATGTTGGTGGAAGAGAAGAGCCTCCTCCCTCTCCATCCACCAGTGAAAGTTCTTCTTCTTCCTCTTCTCATCATTCTAACACACACCATAAAAATACATCTATGAAGCCATTTTTTAAGCTAGATGTAAAGTTTTATTTTCCCATATATAATGGAGAATGTAATGTAGAGAAACTAAACAATTGGATTAGATAGATTGAGGTTTATTGTCGGATTCAAAAGATCGAGTAGGATGAGGCAAATATCTAGTTAGAAATGCCTTTGGTTGAGTGGCACCGCTCTCGTTTGGTGGGAGAGAAATTTGCAGAAAGGCAACAAAAACTTGGGTAATCTCCTTTCCTCTTGGTCCAATTTTGTTTCTGCATTAAAAGATCATTTTTATCCTTTGGGTTATTGACAAAAGGATTTAACGGAATGGAAATATTTAAAACAAGGAAAGGGTAAAAATCTACAAATATTCACATAAGAGTTTAGGAAACAAGCGTTGAATTTGAACATTCCACTTTATTCACCTGAAACTGTAACAAAGTATATTGTTGCTTTACATAGTTACATCAGACATTCTTTGTTATTATTTGATCCTACTACTATTGATGCATTCAATGTGAAGGCCATTCACCTTGAAAGTAGGGGAAATAATGAAAAATAATATCAGTCAAAGAAATCATCTTTTAAACCTCATAATGGCAAGTTCAAAGGAAAAGGAAAGGGAAATGACAAGAAGGAAGCTACAAACAAGGAGGAAGGATCAAAGCCATCTTTCACACATTGCAAGAAGGAAATCCATGATGATGAACATTGTTGGAAGTTGCATAAGGAGTTGAATCCAAAGAGATTTGGTGGAAATAACAAGCAAAATACAGTGGAAACCGTACAACAGGACCTTGGATCTGATTCCAGTGAAGAAACATAGATCACAACAATGGGCATAGAAGCTAACCTTTCTCTTCATGCTAATGAAAGTTATGAATTACATGTGTTATCACGAAATTGCACCTGATAGGCTGCTAATCAAACAATCTTATGTAACTATTTCAAACCAAACTTTTGACTAAAGGTTGGCCTCTTCATTCTGAGAGGGCTCTCTCAAAGGTTAATGATATTGAATAAAGATGTATTTAGATGGATAAATCTACTTGGAAAACAAATTTCTTGTGATGAGTATAGGTTGAAAATAGTATCAGTATGCAAACATTGGGCTTATGGAGTTAACACTTTCAGTGATTCAGTAGTAAGTTCACTTGACATGGAAGCTGAGGCCAGTAAGAGTTTTTAGCAGAAGTACACACACACATGAAACATGAAATCACACAGTCAATTGATCTATAAAGGAAGTCGGAGCATTACATGAATGAATTTTGAGTATTAAAGATGAAAACCACTGCAAATGGTACACATAAAAACATAGATAAGATAGGCATTAAAAACTCAATCAGAATCTCAGGTTGGTCAATAAACAAGTCTCAGTATTACTAAAAACAGTCAATTTACATAAAGCTGCAGTTTTGCCAAAAAATCTCCAACCCTTGACAAATTCGTCCCTCTGCCCTTTAATTGACTTGTTATATCATGATATGATCTACCTCCTGGCTAGATTCATCGAATTTTTTCCTAACGACACCTTACATAACCATAAAACATCTATTTAATGAGAAAATGACAGTTATCCTACTTGACAATCCTTTTCCTAATAGGACTCAAACTGTTCATTATTACAATAACAAACTCATCTTCTGAAACAATTACATATTTGACAAATATGACTTCACATGTTTGAATAGGGTGTGATGGGACTCATCACTACATGACTTCTTAATTTACCTCCTCTAAAATTGGAAACAAACCGTGTTTTTTAGGCAAACTGGTCTTCATCTTCAACGAATGCTTTGGCTGGTAGTTTTTCTTCATTTCGTGGTCTTTAAGTCTTGAATAACTGTTTTCATGGTCCTTTAACACTTTGATAATATCCAACTGCCCAAATATGCCCAAAAACCTGCTTATAAAGCTCCAAAACAGTACGCTACGAAAGTAAGACAGTTTCGTAGCGTACTTTCGTAGCACTGCAAAAATGCCATTTGCCATCAATATTTTTTGGTTCCTTCCTCCTGCATGATGTTAATTATGCCTTAATGCACCTTCCATACCATTTTCATCTCTTTGGAGCTCCAAAAATTGGTTCAAAATACAAAAATAAAAGCTACAATAGTTTCGTAGCGTTTTGCTATTCTTCAAGCCTAGGCATGCTACGAAACTGCTGAAAATAGTTAAAAATCCATAATTTTGTGTAGCTTCAAAAATATACCTTCTAAGTTTAAAAACTTATTTTCTAACATGCAATTAGTCTTCAAAACCATAAACCAACTCACACTATGATTCTTGAGGGGTTTCTTCCTCATTGATGATGAGTTGAGTAATTGGCTCCTCAACTACTGTCATTTTAAGGCCTTTTTTCTCTAACTCCTCATGAATTAGTTCAAGCTGCTCCTGGAGGCCCTTAACCTGATATTTCAACTTTCTATTAGTGGATTTCAAATGTGTGTTCATTTTCCTGACATGTTTGACCTCTTTCCTCAATGGAATGATCCATTTGATAAGTTGCTGTGTATTATCTAGAGTCCTGTAAACACTGTCAACCTGCTCTTCATCTTTTCAAACTGAACCTTCTCTACATTGTGTTTCCTTTCTTATTTCATCATAACAAAAATTTCATGATTGGTCAACTTAAATTGTTCTTCAATAAGTTTAAATTCTATTTTTTCTATCATCTTCTCTTTTCCTCTCTTTGATTTGCTAACTGTATCTTTCTCTACAGGTGATAAAAGGTCAATGATGTCTTGTGGTGGCTAGACTATGTCAGTAGGTGGCTGAACCTATTTACTACTCTCTAATAGATTTCTAGCATGCTTTTTCATAGGCTTTCTTTCTTGAAACATAAAACCTGCATCTTCTACTTCAAATTCTAATTTCTTTGCAGATTTTGCATTTTTTAGCTTCTGTCCACCTTCCTCTATGTCCTCAGCCTGGACTATAGGAGTTTCTTCTATGTCAATGGAATTTAATATGTCTTCTAGATTTCCTTTAGCTATTGCTCTGTCTTCTACAAACACGTCTTTCTCTTCTAAAGCCAATGTTTGGCTCCTTGTCATCCTTTTGGTTCCTTGTTTACTCACAGCTTGTTTTTTTTTTGTAGGTTTGACCACTTTTGACTTTTGTTTTATAGGTGGGACATTTGGTGTATCAAAATTCTGCAATTGCTCAGTTTCCATCATGATTGGTTCACTTGGTTCTACTCTTGCTGGTTCACTTGGTTCTGCCACCAATGGTTCACTCTGTTCTGCTACTAAGGGTGATGGAATTCTCCTAGGTTTAGGAGTCCTTGAAGGAGTAAGAGCATCCAACTCAAAACCAATAACAAACAAAAATGAAGACTAGTCTCTGCCTAACCTTTGGAGTTCATCTAAAACTAACAGTTTCATTAAACCATGATGAAACAATGAAGTCTCACTCCCTTCAGATTTTTCTTGGACCTTATCTGCCATTTTTGACAAACTTCTATGTAAATAGAAAGGCAAATCAAGGGAAATCTTACCAGTAAACTATAGAAGTAGCTTGAAATGATATGAGTAGACTTTATGGTATCTCCCTTCATAAGTAAAATACTTTTGGATGGTGAGAAACAATTTTGAGTAGTTTTCCTTCATGCATCTCCTTGAAATGGCATTGGTGAGATCCCTTTCACTTTTTTCAGGCTTCGTAAACTCTTTGCACTGCTCCATGTTTAACTTGAAACCTTTTAAGCACTTCCCTTTTCCTCTTGGAATCCCTATAGTTGTAGCATGTTAGGTCCCTATACTACTAGTATAGTCCCTTATTGTTGTTAGTGTAACCCCCTTATTGTTATTATTGTACCCTTGTAACCCCCATTTTATTATTATTGTGCCCTTAAATTATTATTGTTAGGTCGGCTAGGATTAGATTGTGGCCCACTAGGATTACATTATGGCCCCATGGACTCCTATATATAGAAAAGAGGTTTTGTAAATTGTATCATCCAAGAATTGTTCATTTATGTAATGTATTGGAGGTTTCCCCCTCGAATTGGTTCATTTCTAAGGCGTTGATATCTTTTTTCTTCTCTTTTTGGAGCTGGTTACACAACATTTGGTATCAGAGGCTTTGGATTCTAGGGTTTCGCTGCTGCAAACAGGTCATCGTGGAATTTTCGCTATAATTTTTTTTCTACGAAGTTTCAGAAGTGGAAATTTTTAGGGTGTGAAGCCGAAATCCTGAGGAAGATTTTCTAAAAATTTCAGAGCTTGTTTCGCAATATTTTCGGAGATATGATCTATGGAAGTTAGGTCTTTTTTCAGGCTCCTAAACAGGTCATCGTGGCATTTTCCCTATAACTTTCTTTATAAGAAGGTTCAGAATCCGAAATTTGTATGGTGCGAAGCTGAAATCCTGAGGAAATTCTTCAAAACATTTTAGAGCTTGTTCCACAATATTTTGGGAGATATGATCTGTGGAAGGTAGTGCTTGTTTAGGCTCCTAAATTTCATCTCAAAGAGGTGATCGTGGGAAAAGTTCAATAGCTCTCTCTCTGGGCATCAGATTGGAGTGCCGTAAAAATTGGTCACAAGTACATAGACTTTGGTTTCTTGGCTATCAATTTCAGAGACAAAAGATGAAACAGTGACACGTGGCAAGTCGTACAAGTTCGCTCTACTGAACTAGTCCATAATTAGGTCATTGTGGGAGATTGGACACAAATTTGTCTTGGAGAATCCAAATCAGGTCAGACCTGTGGAATTTGAAAGATAATTCAGAGGGCTACGTTGGTACTGAATGTCAAATATTGAAGTTCTAAAATCACAGAGATAATCCAATTTCAATATCGAGCTCCTCAAAAGCAAGAAAAAGGTGTGTATTGTTTTTCCCGAATTGCATAAGTCTTGTTTGAAGAATCAATTTGAATTGATTCCAAGGGCATATTGTAGAATAGATATCAGTATTGGGTTCTAAAAGATGCCTCATAACAATAATTCAACACCCATTAAGCCTTCAGAAGGGTCTACTATGACTCATGAAGATGAAGAATTGCAACATGATCTATCAAAATTACAAGAGCAAGTGCAACAAATTTCACTCTCGCAAAGAGCAACAAAAAATGAAATGGAATTTTTGAAGAAAGGCATGGAAGAGAAGATGGATGGTTTGAAGAAAGGCGTGGAAGCTAAGATGGATGGCGTGGAAGCTAAGATGGATGGCATGGAAGCTAGCATGGAAGCTAAGATGGAAAACATGAAGAATGATCTAAAAACAGACATCGAAGGTTTGACAAAGTTGATACAAGAAATGTTTCCTAATGGTGAAAAGATAGTAGAAGAACCTCATGATGAGAACAAAATCAATGTTAATTGTGATTTGATAAACTCTAACGTTGGCGGGAAGAACCACCATATTCTAAAAATGGATATGAGGAAGTTTGATGGAAAGGATCCTGTAACATGGATACTACAGATGGAGCAATATGTTGATCTCCATAATGTGCAAAACACACAAAAGATACGCATTGCAACTTTACATTTAGAACAAAATACATTTGTATGGTATCGATGGCTTTGCTCCTGTAAAAAAATTGTCACTTGGTCAATTTTTACGGAAGAAATGATAGCACATTATGAGGATACAAAGAGCAACACCTTCTTTAGCCAATTGATAAATCTCAAACAAAAGGGTTTAGTGGAGCAGCACATTGAGGACTTCCAAAAATTGAATATAAGGGTAACTGATATTCCAGAGGAACACAGGATTGATCTCTTCATAGGCACTTTAAAGGATAACATCCAACATGAAGTTCGCGTTTTGGAACCTGATTCATTGGAGAAGGCATTCAGGTTGGCAAGAAAAGTGGAATGTAAAATTATGGCGACAAGGAAGCCTACCACTCAATTCTATAAAGAAGGAAGTGTTGCTACGCCTAGATTTCCACAACCTACAAGGTTGACACCACAACAATTGGAAGAAAAAAGAGCAAAAGGGCTTTGCTACAGTTGTGATAGAAAATACACTAAAGGTCATAAGTGTGCTGAGAAGAAATTATTTCACATAGATTGTGAAGAGGAAGAAGAAAATGAAAAAGAAGAGGATATACACCAGGAACCAACCCTAGAAGAGGAAGAAATGAATCTGACCATATCGTGTAATGCACTGGCAGGAATTACCACTCCTCAAACTCTCAAGATAGAAGGAAAAATCAAGAAGAAAAAAGGTAATAGTGTTGATTGATTCAGGTAGCACCCATAATTTTATTCATTGTAAGGTAGCCAAGGAATTAAATTGTTTCCTATACCCAGCACCAGAATGTCAAGTGATGGTTGCAAATGGAGGAACTATAAATTGCTCCGGAAAATGCCATAATATCAAGCTAACCATGGGGGAATATGTATTGACTAGTCCAATGCTTTCCATTCCTATGGGAGGTGTTGATGTTGTACTAGGAGTACAATGGTTACAATCTTTGGGGACGGTAGCTTTTAATTTTCAAGAACTTTTCTTGAAATTTTTTTCAGAAGGAAAGGAAGTCGAATTAAGGGGTATTGAAGGGAAACCAGGAAGGATAATAAGCTCGAATGTCATGACAAAGCTTCTAAATAAAGAAAAACGAGGTGTAATTGCACAATTATGCTCACTAGAAGTTCCGACATCAAAATCATCTATTTCTGCAGATCTCCAACAAGTCTTGGACAATCATTACAAGGTGTTTGAAACTCCCAAAGGACTCCTACCTATTCGTGATCATGATCATGCTATTCATTTGATTCCAGGAAGTGTTCCTCCAAACATCAGGACTTATAGATATCCTTACTTCCAAAAGAGCAAAATTGAACGTATGATTGCAGAAATGTTAGAGGCAGGTATAATTCAACCTAGTCAAAGTTATTTCTCTACTCCTGTAGTATTGGTACACAAGAAGGATGGATCATGGCGAATGTGTCCAGATTATAGGGAGCTCAATAAGCTCACCATTAAAGACAAATTCCCCATTCTTGTGATTGATGAATTATTGGATGAATTACATGGAGCAATTTATTTTACCAAGTTGGATCTTCATTCAGGATATCATCAAATTAGAATGAAGACTGAAGATATTCCAAAAATAGCATTTTGAACTCATGAGGGTCATTATGAATTTTTGGTCATGCCTTTTGGCATTACCAATGCACCTTCTACATTTCAAGGGTTGATGAATTCCATTTTCAAACCCTTCCTTAGAAAATTTGTGCTAGTATTTTTTGATGATATACTAATCTATAGCAGGTCTTGGAAGGATCATGTTGAACATGTTGACGGGGTGCTCAAACTATTGCAGGAGAAACAATTATATGCAAAAAAATCCAAATGTTTCTTTGGAGTAAAAGAGGTGGAATATCTGGGTCATATTGTATCTCACGAGGGTGTTAAAGTAGACCCTAACAAATTAAAGCCATTAAGGAATGGAAAGTCCCCACAACCATAAAGAAGTTGCGAGGATTTCTCGGGTTAACAGGGTATTATCGCAAGTTTGTTAAGAATTATGGGAGAATAGCGGCACCTCTAACAACATTATTGAAGAAAGATGCATTTTCATGGACTCCTGAAGCAACTAAGGCCTTTGAACATCTTAAAGAGGCAATGTACCTAGCACCGGTCTTAGCTACGCCAGACTTCACAAAAACCTTTATTGTGGAATGTGATGCCTCAGGAAATGGAATTGGTGCAGTTTTAATGCAGGAAGGAAGACGCATTGCTTTTGAAAGTCGTCCAATCAAAGGAAAGTATTTACAGAAACCTATTTATGAGAAGGAAATGTTAGCAATACTGCATGCACTAAAGAAATGGCGAACTTACCTAATGGGGAGACACTTCAAGGTAAAAACTGATCATGATAGTCTTAAACACTTTTTGGAGCAAAGACTATCTTCAGAAGAGCAGCAAAAATGTGTCACAAAGATGTTGGGTTATGACTTTGAAATAATCTACAAAAAAGGAAAGCTTAATGTTGTTGCAGATGCACTCTCAAGAAGGAATGAAGAGGTGGAAGCATTGCTTTATGCCATTTCTATTATCCAACCAGATTGGATAACCGAAGCAAGAGATGAATGGAAGAAGGACAAAGATGTATGGACACTCATTCAAAAGTTGCACCAAGATCCTAGTACATCTGATACATTTAGTTGGAAAAATGATTCCTTATGGTACAAAGATCGCTTATATCTTTGTAAGAATTCCCAACTAAAACAAAAGATTCTTATGGAATTGCACACTTCTCCTTTAGGAGGACACTCAGGATTTTTAAAAACTTACCACAGGGTGAAGAAATAATTTTTTTGGGATGGCCTTAAATCTGATATTCAAAAGTTTGTGGCAGAATGTTTGGTTTGCCAGCAGAATAAATTGGAGACAATTAAGACCCCAGGACTTCTACAACCTTTATCCATTCCAAGTCAACGTTGGGAGGAGATTTCAATGGATTTTTATCACAGATTTACCTAAGTCCAAAGGAAAGAATGTCATCATGGTGGTAGTTGATAGACTTACCAAGTATGCACACTTTTGTGCATTATCTCATCCATTTAAAGCAAGTACAGTTGCTACTACATTTATGGACAAAATTCAAAAGCTACATGGAATCCCAAGGGTCATTGTGAGCGACAGAGATCCTATTTTTACTGGAAATTTTTGGACGGAGTTATTTTCTTGTTTGGGTACTCAATTAGCTCATACCTCATCTTATCATCCTCAATCTGATGGTCAAACAGAGATAGTAAATAAATGTTTGGAAGGATATCTTCGTTGCTTTGTATCTGATAAACAAACACAATGGGTCAAGTGTTTACCTCTTGCTGAATGGTGGTATAACACTTCCTTCCATACTGCAGCAAAAATGACCCCATTTATGGCACTTTATGGATATCATCCACCATCCATCACATCATCTTTAAAGGAAAATTCGAAGGTTCAAGCAGTGGAAGATCACATCGAGCATCAACAAGAAGTTCTCCAACTCTTAAAGGATAACCTGAATTTGGCACAAAATCGAATGAAACAACGGGTAGATCAACATCGCAGCGAGAGAAGTTTTGATGTAGGAGATTGGGTATTTTTACGGTTACAACCATACAAACAAATGTCCCTCAAGCAAGCTAAGAAGGATAATAAATTATCGCCAAAGTACTATGGTCCTTACAAGGTGTTGCAAAAGATTGGTACTATGGCATACAAATTGGAGCTTCCTGCTTCTTCGCGAGTACATCCAGTTTTCCATGTTTCATGCTTAAAGAAGGTTATAGGTGAAAATATTCCAGTTCAAACAGTATTTCCAGAACTTGATGGGGAAGGGAAAATCATATTGGAACCTGAAGCAGTCATGGAAAAAAGAACTCAACAACTACGGAATCGATCAATTTCAGAGTATCTCATCAAGTGGAAGAACTTACCCACTGAAGATTCTACATGGGAGGATGAGAATTTTATAAAGAAGCACCCGGAGCTACTCAAGTGTTGAGGACAACACTTTTTTTGAAGGAGAGGGGCATGTTAGGTCCCTATATCACTAGTATAGCCCCTTATTATTATTAGTGTAAACCCCTTATTGTTATTATTGTACCATTGTAACCCCCATTTTGTTATTATTGTGCCCTTAAATTATTATTGTTAGGTCGGCTAGGATTACATTGTGGCCCACTAGGATTACATTATGGCCCCATGGACTCCTATATATAGAAAGGAGGTTTTGTAAATTGTATCATCCAAGAATTGTTCATTTATGTAATGTATTGGAGGTTGCCCCCTCGAAGTGGTTCATTTCTAAGGCATTGATATCTCTTTTCTTCTCTTTTTGGAGTTGGTTACACAACATAGCAATAACCTCTGGTGTGATGGAAAGATTAAGTATTCCCACTTTGGTGGCTGTTCCACTGAAGTTTAAATAAAACTCTTTGGAAACCTGTACATGGCAGCCTTGTAATTTCTCACAAAACTGTAAGAAACGTATCCTTCTAAAGACTTCCACAGCTGTTGGGTCTTCATTGATCAAATTCATATATGCTGGTTCATATCTCAGACATTGGCCACCCTTATTTGTCCTTCTTTTTTCTTCCATGGTTTATTTAATGCCTTCACAACCTCGCTTGATAGTTTGCAACCTCGCTTGATAGTGCTCAATGGAAACCTTTGAAAACACCAGCCACAATTTTGGCTTAATGCAATAGCTCTCTAGAGCTTGATATCACACAAAGAAGGAATAAGAAATGAGAACTAAATGAACTAGGAAAGATTTTGAAGTTTGATGTCTTCTCATGAGACAATGATGACTCATACATACATAAACTGGTGATGATGACTTCAGACCTGACCATGTACCTTTATTTTGTCCCTCCATGACTCGAATGGTATCTAAATTACCCTTTCCCAACAATTTCTTGACACCTAACAGCTAACTTGACAAGGCAGACATGAAACCACACTTTCGTAGTGAGTTCAGTGCAAATCTGGGTGTTTTCGCTATGAAAATATCAATAGTTTCATAGCGAAAAGTGACATTTCTCAGGTATTTCACTACGAAACTGTGGTTTCTTAGCTAAAATGACATTTTCGGTACAAAAACCTTGGGAATTGAAATATGTCAGAAAATAATGAGTGATGTGACATGAGGGGATTTGAAAGTGAGTGAGTTTAGACCTTAGGGTAAGCTTAAACAAGAAAAATTTAAAATTTCCCTTGACCAAGAATATAAAAAATGAATCCTACAACCCTACTTTTGACACATGAACCTATTTAACTTTGTCAAATTATGCTTCATTTTTTGGGTGATAACAACATGCAAGTACAAGTTCTTCAAATGAGTCTATTTTTAATGAACAAAAGAGGACTGAATTGTTCCACATTAGAGTCGTAATGAAACATACTAAAGTGGAAACCTTGTTTGATCTAGGCTCACAAGTAAATTTGATTTCAGAATCCTTGGTTAAGAATTTGGTGTAGAAATTAGCTGAATAAATCACTTATTCACTGAAGATTAACCTGGTCATATATCAATTTCGAATTGCATACATAACACATAACCTTCTTCTACAATTAATTGTCACATGCGGAAATAACAGAAGCAATCTCACATCAAATCATTCACACATTAACTCAGTATGTATGGGAAAGCCTATAGCTGAAAACCCCGCAGCTATTGTGTATATTATAATGGAGAAATCAAGTAACCAAACAAGTACAATACTCCTCACAAGTACTCAGTACTCTCTCATGAAGTTACTCACAATCTGACTCAGTTTTGAACAAGTCCGAGGTTCAAAACTCCCCGCCAATTGCCTTGCCTCTATTGCGCAATCATGGCCTGTATATGAAGAGGTTCAAGGTTCGAATCCCCTTCCCTTGATTGCGTAATTGTCATGGACAATTCCTCCAAGTGTAATGCAAATCTCATGCAAAACAAATCCACCAACTGATAGCTTTACTCACCCTTTCATCTACCTCTTCCACTGGTCTCCACTGAACTGATCATGCACTGTAGTGAACTGAAGTGTTCTTGAGTTGACTAATGGGTTAATATTTAGTAAATTAAATATTATTTAATTTACTCCACTCATATCTAGTTGATTAGTTAGTTAACTAATCCCAACTAGTTCAACTAAAACAAACAGAACACAACTCCACTATCTGTCCCGTTAACTCCTCCAAAACTCCTGCCACTGAAGTCTAATTGAAGCCAACCATGCAAGATGCCATCAAACCCTAGGAACCACGTGATTCCTTGTGTCAGTTGCATGAGCCACCTCCATGACTCAAACTGAAGTGCGCCAAGAGAGTAAACTGCTGTTTATAGTCAAAATATTATTAAGGGTAAATAATATTTGACTTCCATATCTCCAAGTAGAATTCTCAAATTATTCTCCGTATGTCTAAAAATAGACATAGTCTAAAAATAGACTTTGCGCCAGAATTTGCCTGCGGGCCCACTTAGTGAAGGCGACTTCATTTCACTAAGCTCCATCATCTTGCTGCATTCTCAACACTCCCTCTCAGCAAGATATGGATTATCTGCAGTCCCTATCCTGCCTCTGTGGAATTCGAACTTGCTCCTGGTGAGCGCCTTCGTCAGGATGTCGGCATCCTGATCCTCCGTGGGAACATATGAAAGCATCATGATTCTCCGCTGAACACAATCTCTGATGTGATGGTACCTGATGTCGATATGTTTGGACCTATCATGAAAAATTGGATTAGCCGAGAGCTTGATGCAGCTTCGGTTATCACGATGAGATCACCCTGTAGGCTCCAAATGCAACTCTGAACAAACCTCGCGAGGATCTTCCTCATCCAAATAGCCCTCACATGCGGCCAAGCTTGCTGCCATGTACTCGGCCTCTGCTGAACCGAGTGCCACGGATCTCTCGCTTCTCGTCGTACTAGGAAACTGCATTGTCGACCCAATGCTGAAAACTCCTCCGGAAGTGCTCTTCCGGGCCTGTTGGGCTCCCTCGCCCAATCTGCATCGATGAAACCGGGAAAAGCTTCACTCCATCCTCCCCGTCTGTACCATAGACCATATCCCGATGTGCCTTCGATATAGCGCAATACATGCTTGCCCGCCTTCCAAAAGAGCTTGGTAGGCTTAACCATAGCTTGCGAAAGGCTGGTTAATCGCATAGCATATATCGGGTCGAGTATTAACCGGATACATCAACGACCCCCACCAAGCTGTCGATGAGACAGTGGCATCCACTACCTCCTCCGAAGTAGCATCTCCCTTCCTCCAACCTCCGGGAAGAGGGGTATCAACGGTGCTTGCAGCCTTTCATGTTGAACCTCTCTAGAATCTCCCGGGGCATACTTGCCCCGAGAAACAAACAGTCCTCCACTCACGCTGCCAAATCTCCAATCCCAGGAAATAATGAAGGATGCCTAGTGTCGTTCATCTCAAACTCCCGTGCAAGATCCTCCTTGCATGAAAGTATCAACCGCTCGTCGCCGATCAAAATCAGATCATCTACATACGATGACGATGATCAGCGGCTTCCCCTCCACCACAACTGCAGTACAGGGTTTGGATCCGCCTCACTCTTGGAGAATCCAAGCCCGGTGAAGTAGGCGCTACTATCCGAGTGTACCAAGCACGAGGTGCTTGCTTCGGCCCGTACAAGGTGCTCTCTTGAGTCGGCACACATGCGACTCACGCATTGAAGATCTCAAAACCTTCGAAAGCTGCTCTATGTACACCTCTTCCTCAATAACTCCATTGAGGAACGCAGTCTTCACATCCATCCGATGAATGTGCCACCCCATCTGCAGTGAGAGAGCAAGGATCGTCCGTATGGAAGAGTACCTTGCGACAGGGTGCAAAAGTCTCCTCATAGTCAATCCCCTCGATCCGCGAGAAGCCACGGGCGACAAATCTCGCCTTGTACTTCTCCACACTCCCGTCAGCCGCCCGCTTCACCTTGTAGATCCATCGCGAACCTACAACCCGATTTCCCAACCGGTCTTGGGACAATCTCCCATGCACCGTTCCCCGATGATCGAATCATATTCTTCGATCATGGCATCAACCCATGCGGGTTCCTCCACAACTTCCTCAAAAGAGGATGGCTCTGTCACAACACATTGACTCATAAGAGCCATGTATCCGGTGTACCGATCCGATGGACTGTCTCTGTCATGCTGTGTCTTTGTAGGTGGTCCTACAACCTTCTCGCATCCCGAGCCGGTCGCTCGGCTTGCTGAGTGCGCATGCGCCTCTCGATGGTTGGCGCCGCTCGGGTGGTTTCTTCCACCTCCCGAACCTCCTCTTGTGGCTGATCCACATCCGAAGCTCCTCCTTAGGAACTAACGAGCTCCTCATCCGCATGCAAGTGTAGCTCCCTCTCAAGCGAACACTCGCATGGCTTTCTCCTCCCCGGGAATTTTATATCCCGTCGCACAACGGCCTTGCGGCCCTCGTCCGGCACATACACCCGATAGTTGTGAGGTGTATCGGTGTACTCCCACAAATATTCCAACTTCAAACGAGTTGGATCCAGACTTTCCCTTCTTGCATCCTTCGTCACATGCATGTAGACAGGGAGATCCGAAAATCCGCAAATGGGAAATATCGGGCCTCTTGCCATAATAAGCCTCCTCCGGTGTACTCATGCCAAGAACCTTGTGAGGACAACGGTTACGCACATACAACTGCGTATTGCATGCCTCGACCCCACAAGTGAAGGGGTAGGCCCCCGATCATGCAACATCGCCGTGCAAAGACCCACGATCGTTCTGTTCTTCCGCTCACCCACCCCTGCTCGTCGTGGGTTATGGGGTGCGATGAGCTCTCTCCGAATCCCTTTTGCGGCTGCAGAACTCCTTGAATTCAGCCGAGATGAATTCACCACCGTTATCACTCCTTAGAGCAATCACCTTCTTCCCCGACTCCTTCTCGACCAAGGTGCTTTAAACTCACGAACTTCGTGAATGTATCGCTCTTCTTCGACATGAAGAAGATCCAAAGCACTTTCGAGAGAAATCATCAACAAAGATCACATAATACTTGTGCTTTGTTGTCGAAGCAACCGAGAAAGGACCACACACGTCCGTGTGAACTCTCTCAAGGATCGTCGTGGCGCGACTATCCTTCTCGTGAAAAGGTGGCTTTCACATACTTCCCTAAAGTACACCCCTTGCAATCGATCCGATCACGCAAGGGTGCCCTTAGGAAGTCCAAGTAGAAATCTGTTGCAGAATCTTCAAAGCTCCATGGTGAAGATGGCCCAATCTCCTGTGCCATAGTTCGCCCTCATCATCCCGCTCACCACATCTCCGAGCCTTGCATGCCATAGTACATGCGATCATCTACACACGAATCGATAAAGGTTCGAGTTCGAACCCCCTATCTTCCGGGTCTCTCCGATGAGTCTTCATCATGCAGAAAGCTTTTCCTTTCGTCGAAGACCACATCATAACCCTTATCCTCCAACATCGCTACCGAAATCGGGTTCTTCTTCAATCCGGTACATGCATGACATCCTTTAAGACAAAGGGTTTACCGCGACTCCTTCGAAAGGATACGGTACCGATACCGTCGCATCGTATCTACCGTCATCGCCCATCTCGATGTGCATACCCAAATCCTTGTCCTCCCGGATCCGAGAACAACTCCCCGATCTCCCGTCATATGAAATGACGCATCGCCGTCCAAGAACCACACCGATCCCATCACACTTGAAACCAAGCATGCAATCGGTGAAAAGTCAAGCTCGAACCCGTGAAGCCAAAGCTTCTCCATCTGCGGATCTTCCCGCTTGCTTGTTCTTCTTCTTCTTTGGACAAATTGGTAGCATAATGTCCGTGATCATGGCAGTGAAAACATTTCACTTTCGCCATATCCTCGCTTCTTGCCCTTAGCTCCGGAATGAGAGGTTTTCTTACCCTTCCCTTTCTTAGCTTTGGACACCAAAGCGAGTTTTCTTCATCGGCTCCCTTTGATGAAGATCCATCACGAGTAGTCCTCCTTATCTCCTCCCCGCATGAGATCCGCCCAAAGGCGCTCCCATCCCGACGAGCTTCTCCCCGACCATTGACACTATCTTGATATGAGTGCCAAGCCTTCGGAAGACCAAGGAGAGCCAGGGTCGACCATATCCTCTTCATCGACGATAACTCCCACACTTCCCGAGCTCATCTCTCGCATTGAGTGAACTTCGTGAGGTATTTAGCGATACTCGTCGCCCTTCTCCATCTTGATGTTCCCTGAGCTTGTCTTTGAGCGCCCGGCTTCCTTTGGTCACTCTTACTCGGAATAGATCCGTCAAAGCTTTCCACATTAAATATGGAGTAGCCTTTCCATGCGGGTCGGATACAATATGATCCTTGACGCCCTCCAACAGATCCTTCGACATTTCGCGATCTTCTTTTGCCATGCATCGACCGTGAGCTGCATCGGTGGGCTTTGGGACATCCGCATCCACGAACTCCTTCAGACCATTATCTTCCAACACTGCTTCCATTCGATCTTTCCATGCAACATAGTTCGAATCGCCTTCAAGAGCATATTCGAAAGTCGCAAACCATTGAAAGAAGACATCTTTCAACACCGGCACCAAGAAGAACAACCTTACGCAAAATTCGAATTCCAAACTCCAAGCTCTATCGCTTCCGATCTATACTTGAAAACAAATTATTTCCAAATCGGAGATTGATCGCAAAGGGCATTCACCGGATCTTTCACCTTACAAAGAAGGATGAATATTCCGGGAGGCTACGGGGCCCGCATGCGGACTTCGTCCGAGGAAATAAGTTTGCAATCACCGTAATAGATCTCGACAATTAATCTCGCTCCGATACCATGTAGAAATTAGCTGAATAAATCACTTATTCATCGAAGATTAACCTGGTCATATATCAATTTCGAATTGCATACATAACACATAACCTTCTTCTACAATTAATTGTCACATGCGGAAATAACGAAGCAATCTCACATCAATTCAATCACACATTAACTCGGTATGTATGGGGAAAGCCTATAGCTGAAAACCCCTGCAGCTATTGTGTATATTATAATGGAGAAATCAAGTAACCAAACAAGTACAATACTCCTCACAAGTACTCAGTACTCTCTCATGAAGTTACTCACAATCCGACTCAGCTTTTGAACAAGTCCGAGGTTCAAAACTCCCCGCCAATTGCCTTGCCTCTATTGCGCAATCATGTCCCGTATATGAAGAGGTTCAAGGTTCGAATCCTTCCCTTGATTGCGTAATTGTCATGGACAATTCCTCCAAGTGTAATGCAAATCTCATGCAAAACAAATCTACCAACCGATAGCTTTACTCACCCTTTCATCTACCTCTTCCACTAGTCTCCACTGAGTCGATCATGCATTTGTAGTGAACTGAAGTGTTCTTGAGTTGACTAATGAGTTAATATTTAGTAAATTAAATATTATTTAATTTACTCCACTCATATCTAGTTGATTAGTTAGTTAACTAATCCCAACTAGTTCAACTAAAACAAACGAACACAACTCCACTATTTGTCCCAGTTAACTCCTCCAAAACTCCACGCCACCGAAGTCTAATCGAAGCCAACCATGCAAGATGCCATCAAACCCTAGGAACCACGTGATTCCTTGTGTCGATTGCATGAGTCACCTCCATGACTCAAACCGAAGTGCGCCAAGAGAGTAAATCGATGTTTATAGTCAAAATATTATTAAGGGTAAATAATATTTGACTTCCATATTTTTTAGGAGATCAGTCTAAAAATAGCCTGGGTCCTTAAAAATTAGGGTCTCATCTATTTTTACCGACATGTCGCATACTCCAAGAATCTCCAAGTAGAATTCCCAAATTATGCTCCGTATGTCTAAAAATAGACATAGTCTAAAAATAGACTTTGCGCCAGAATTTGCCTGCGGGCCCACTTAGTGAAGGCGACTTCATTTCACTAAGCTCCATCATCTTGCTGCATTCTCAACATTTGGATTAGAAACCAAGCCTCATCTAAAATATTACCCTCTTGGTTGGGTGTGTGATAAAGCCAAATTACATGTAACCAAACAATGTAAGGCTAGATTTGTGATTGCATCCAAACTAGTAGATGGGGTTTATCTTGATGTTGTACCTTTGGATATATATGGTATGGTTTTGGGGATTCCATATTTGTATGAAAGAAAATAATTTTTCTTTCTTCATGAAAACAAGTATCATCTCACGAAATATGAGGTGGAATACATTGTTAGAGCTCATCGTGCAAAAATCAGTGCCAGTCTTGTAAGTGCAAGTTAGATGAAGAGGTTGGTGAATTCCACCGAAGGATGCATTATCATGGTTGTGAGAGAAAAAGATGCAGAGACATCTAATGCTTTCCAAGGTTGTGATCCCCCTCATAAAAAGGAATTGTATGAAATTGTTTCTAACTATGATGGCCTTTTTAGGAATCAAGTGGGTTGCCTCCAAAATGTGAGATCCAATATGATATTCACTTGCAGCAGTATGCTCCTTTACCCAACATTGATATGTACAAATTGTCAACCATTAAGATGGAGGAAATAAAGAAACAAGTTCATGAATCGTTGAACCAAGGGGTCATAAGACCAAGCTCTTCTCCATGCAGTTCACCTGTTGTGTTTTTTCCAAAGAAGGATGGCACGTGGAGGATTGGATTGGACTCAAGAGCATTCAACAAAATAACGATGAAGAATCGGTATCCTCTCCCTCAAATTGATGATTTGTTAGATCAATTGAAAAATGTTGTATATTTCACAAAATTGGACTTACACAGTGGTTATCACCAGGTCAGGATTGTAGAACAGAATGTATGGAAGACTACATTCAAGGCAAAACAAGGGTTTTTTGAATGGCTGGTGATGCCATTTGGACTATGCTATGCTTTGACCATATTCATGAGTATGATGAATGATATTTTCAAGTTGTTTCTTGATTATTTTTTACTTGTGCATCTTGATGACATTCTTGTTTACAATAGGACATGGGATGATCATGTGAGTCATGTTAAAAAGGTGCTTGATGTTTTGAAAAAAGAAAAATTGTATGTCAACATGTCTAAGTGTGAATTTGGTAAGATCTCTTTGGCTTAATTGGGTCACATTGGTGGTGGTGGACAATTGAAAATAGATCCTTCTAAAATTTATGTGATTGTAAAATGGCCTAAACCCATCAATTTTACATAGGTTCGTAGCTTTCTGGGTGTAGTACAATATTGGAGAAGGTTCATTTCCAACTTCTCTATCATTGCATCCCCTTTACATGCATTGACAAGTGTGAAGTAAACCTTTCAGTGGGGAGGAAAACAACATAAATCCTTTGATACATTGAAAGAGAAGATCAGTATCGCACCAGTTTTGGCCTTACCAGACCTCCAAAATCCTTTTGATATCAAGACAGATGCGAATGGATACACCATGGGATTAGTATTGATGCAGAAAAGGAAACATGTATGTTACCATTCAGAGAAATTCTCCCAAGATATTGTGAACTATCCCATATATGGCAAGGCGTTGTATGCCTTGGTTTAAAGTGTGAAGAAGTGGAAACACAACTCGTCGGCAAGGAGACCAATGATTCACACAGATCACCAACCCTTGTAGTACCTTCAATTTTAGACCAAGCTTAAACAAGCACACCATTTAACGTGGATGGGATTCCTCCAACAATTTTACTTGGTAATAAAATACAAGAAGGGCACCAGTAACAAAGTGGTAGATATTCTTTCTCGCCCTCGTAATTCTACATCTATCATTTTGAAAAATGTTTCTTTATCTTTTGAAAGCTATGTTGAACAATATGTTGATGATGATGGATTTAAGGATATTTATGAAAAACTGACACATGAATCGCAGGTGGATAATGATCACTTGTAGGAAAAATTATTGTACCACCTTGGAAAAAATTGTATTCCCGCTAATGAAAGGATACGTGTAATTAGAGAGGCACATACCTCTCTTGTGTTAGGTCATTTTGGTGTAAAAAATACTTTGTGTCATTTACAGAGGTTTTGTTTTTGGCCTCACATGAAACATATTGTGACTCGATATTTAAAGGGATGTGTGTTGCGTTCAGTTTGAAAGCCCACTAATAGAAAAATAGGGCTCTACACACCCTACCTATTCTAATTCATCCATGGGAAAGTGTGTCAATGGATTTGTAGGCGGTTTTCCTTTGTAAAGGAGAGGTCATGATTATTTTTATGTCGTTGTGGATCGATTTAGAAAAATGTGTGTTTTAATTCCTTGTAAAAAGTAAGTCATTGCAGAGCAGACTGCTCACCTTTTATTATTATTTGTATGGGTCCACTTTCGGTTGCAAGCATCCATTGTGTCTAATCGAGACTCTCATTTCCTGGGAGAGTTTTGGACAAGATTGTGGATATTGATGGACACCAAGTTGAAGAGGAGTAGGACATTTCATCTGTAGACCGATGGAAAAACATAGGTTTTCAAAAACCACACAATGATACACTTACTCCGAGGCTATTATGGAAATAATCCCAAGTTATGGGATGAGAAACTTCCTTATGTACAAAATGCATACAACTAGGCAGTGCATTCATCCACTCAGAGCTCAGCATTCGAGACATGCTTTGTCTATTTTCCAAAGGATCCCTTAGACACGGTCTTTGAGAGAGATGAAGATTCCAGTGTGCAAGATGACAGGGACAAAGCATGGAAGTTCATTCAAAGGACACAGATGATTCACTAGGCAATGCAAAATCAGTTGGAGAAAATTCAAGCTCAATACAAATCTCAACATGACAGGCACCGAGTCGATCACCAATTCTAGGTTGGGGACAAAGTGTGGCTCCACATCAATAAGGACTGAATCAAAGGAGAAGGAAAGAAGTTGAGACCAATTCGATATGGACCATTCACCATATTAGAGAAGATTGGAGACAATGATTTTCATTTCAATTTTCCAGCATACATGCAAATTTACTTAGTGGTGAACGTTGAAAAATTTAAGCTTTATGAGCCTCCTTTGATCATGGACACCGAAGAGGTTAGACAGGTTCCTACAGTGGACAATTTCGCACCTAAATACTTGGAAAAGCTAACAGAGGACATCAGTCTTGACAAAAATACCAGGACTTCATGACAAGGAGATGTGGAGTAACTTCATATTGATTTCAAGGGAATGCATCCAAGTAAAGCTCGATGGATGGAAAAGGAGAAAGTGAGGGATAAATTCCCTCACTTTCTGATTGACTGATAAAGCTTTTAGCGGCCCAAAAGCTCATTAGTGTGGAGGAATGATATGAATGGATCCTAAAATAAAATTGGCCTTAAAAATAACTTGTTGGGCATAGTATAGGGCATATTAATATACTGACATTTAATTGTAAATCGGGGAGTTTGTGAACTTCGAGACGCAACACTGGAAATTCCAGAGAGAGCCCCCAACTACCTTCAAATGAAACTCTAGTCTAACTTGCGAATCACTCTTAACAAATTAAATTGAATCCTGCACTTCGAAGGAAACTTGAGAAAACACCAATCTTGACAATTGAAAACAAACAATCAGAAAATGAAAGGAAAATTTGAACTAGTAGCAGTTGCAAAAATAAATCCTAATTATTGACAATTAGAAAATAAATACTAACTATTGTTTTACCAAAAACCAAGCAATGCTTGAAAAACTGTAAATGTTGTAATAAATTCAAGATCAATTCAAAACCATTCTTTGTGCAAAATAAATTAAGAAAAATAAATGATGATTCTGCACTAATTTTGTCTCATCTATCTCTGTGTAACAAACTCCTTTAAGAAATTAAGATCTAATTTCACTAAAAGCATCACCAATCATTATTAAATATGTTCATTGTATAAGAATAATGTGTGGGAAAGGTAAAAACAGAAAACACTCTCGCTCATGCTGTAGTAATTATGACACTTGGAAGAAAACGAATCAAACAGATATTCAAAAGAGAAATCTGTCGATTCATGGTTTTCAATTTATCAAGAAATGCATTCATTACTGCTGGATTCAAAGTTAGAAGGTTCTTTCAATAATGATGAATAGTGCAGGAACATCGAATTCTCAAACATTTTTTGAGACCAATGCGAATATTCAAACTTAAAATAATTTTGCTAGAAAAAAAGTGCATCGGCCCTTGCAGCTTGACATCAAATACCCTGTGCATCCTTCATTTCTGTCATTAGTGTGATCCACAAAATATCATGTTCTAACTGAATTAAATGATGCATAAGAAAAGTACCAAAGTATAGATCAGAACGAACAATTTGAATCACATCAAATACTAGAATATCACACATCATGAATATGCATAAAGGAAGAGTGATAGATCGCTGGACTAACATTTCTCATATAAACTCATTCTATACCAGGTGACAATTTCTGCAAGTAAACTAAGAAAGAGAAGAATGACAATCGCTTTAAAGTATCCTACATATCTAATATTAAATGCACCATGCCACGCAGTAAATGATGAATTCAATATAATCACTCAACAAATCATATCATACCCTAATCTCATCATACTAGAGTAGCGTCAAGCTGGTCTGGCGACCAACCCAGCCAGATTGCACCCTTTGTCAAAAATTTAATTCACACAAAAATTATGAAAATTAATTAAATAGAACATATATTGAAAATTATTTGATTAATCTTGAAATATTATGCTTTACATAGTGCAAGAAAAGATCGGGCTCTAGCAATAGAGGGAGCGATCAGCTGGTTAATCCTACGTGGTGCTACATCGGAACTGTCTCCTCTCCTTCCTTCATTCTCTGTCTATCAAAATATAACTCTGATCTATATTCTCTCTCTCTGTCCTCCCTTCTGAAATACAAGATCCTTATATTTATAACAGTAGTGTTTCCCAATTCCGGTTTGGAGGTTAAACAACACATATAATTTTAGAATCATGAACCAATTTCTGGGCAAAATAAGGAGCTTGTGTATTTGACTAGATTCCCATCAATTTAAGGTTCTATATAAATACAAAAGCCGGTATTGAATCATCGAACCTTTCACCATTGTGTTCATGGACATATCATGTTGTTATTAATCCTCATGGATTCTAGAAATAGTTTAACTGAACACTTTAATGTCACTTCGCATTGGGTGTAATATTTGCCTCATCCTTTTGGTTGTCGGAACGTTGATAATGGATCACAAGGTTGTGTTTGATATATAAGTGAAAATCATGTACCCATATTTGAAAGGAATGCTACACATTATTCTTTCTTTGTTTCCAAAACATGCACTTATTGTAATAGACCCAAAAGATCTCATACACAAACAACAAACTAGCAGCAGAGCATAGATATTTATATTAGGAAGCCGGACGTGGCCGACGAAGGCAATGAAAATAGAAATCCCCAATCGATTGTTCAACATCCAGTGAAGGAACTTGAGTGTGGTACAGGTAGACATGGTACATGAACTTGATGCGTGGTGCAGAAATGTGTGGTGCGGGAATGTGTGTTACAAGAAGCCCATTGTAAGCTAGTGCAAGAATGTGGAGCAGGAACTCTTTAGAGTGCAGGAATTCCATAGTGCAAGAATCCAAATTGGTACATGAAACTGCTGCGTAGTACATGAAGGTGAATGTAGGATCAAGGCCTGTTGGCCTATGCATATAATCAACTCAATTTTAAACTTGCAAACATATAAACTATTATTTATGATGCTTTTAATTTAATATCTTGTTAAAACAAGGGAATAGCAAATATTCACTCTATTATCTTTGAGAATGCACAAAAATATGACAATAACTATTAAAACTAAACAAAATCATGAGGGATTTCGAGTAACACATGATACAAAGCAAGGAAAAACATAGGCCCAACATAGCTCATAAATCAAAGTCATCAAATGGAAATGAAACTAGGACCAGATCATAATGTTCTTCTCCCTAATACCAATAGTGTTAACGAAACTCAAATCTGAGTTTGTATGCTCAAGTTATAGATGGTCAAATTTGGCCAACTGACAGTCACTAATGAGACAACAAATTGGCAGAATTTCGGTGCACAAAATCTTGAAGTGGAAAAGGGAAAAAAAATTTCCTACTTAATTTTTCCAGCAAAACCCAAAAATCGGTCGAATTATTTTTGACAGCTTGTTTTAATAAAAACAAAAAAATATTAAAATAGGGGTGGCGGGTTGGCACACCCACCACGACATTATTATAAATGTTAAAATAAAAAAAATAAAAACAAATTTGGCGTGGAAGGTTGCCACCCCCCTAATGGAACATGTCATATATATATAACGGGTTGGGGCCGCATGTATCGCGGATCCCGCCTGACCGCATGGACTACCCAATAGGGAGCAGAAGGGGGTCGAAACCGCCTGCCAACAGGCGACTCAAAATAATACACCACCGAAACTTATGCAATCGTCGGTCAATAAAATGCATTGTCGGTGTTTAAAATTTGGGTGGGAAGGACTTGAACCCATCCCACCCCCGCATAATCCGTCGATTGTTTCTAACAATCACCTAACGACTTGCCACTTGAAAACTCTGCCTGCCAATGTATATTAAACCTTCACATTGCCATTCGACGCAGAGACCGATGGAAGAGCGGAGCGAAACCCTGAGCATCCAAGAGGGTCGGAACCATGAGCAAGGGAATCTCCAAGATACAGAAAAGATTACTTTAGAGGGAAAAAGGTGTTAGTGTCAGAATTTGACAATTTTATAGTCATTTTTGCACATTTTCACGTCAGGAATCCAACAATGTAGTCTATTTTCCAAAAGAGGTCTCCATTTTCAGACCATCATCCAAATTGGAGGTATAAGGGTCATTTTTGTATAGTTGCTTGTAACTGATTTCTTTGATGCCACTAAATAAAATAAGGCCTCCCCCACTTTGAGCAGGGCCCGAAGAAGTAACCCACATTGGTTGAACTTTGTAATCAAATCGTTTGTGTGTTTTTGATCTCGTGATTGCTTTATGATTTTTTCTTCTATTTCATGTGTCATTAGGGGAATTTTGAGGTCTAAAATGGGCCTCCTAAGGAAATTATAAAATAATAGTAGAAATAATAAAATAATATTAGATTACATCATCAAATTTAAAGGGAAAAATGAAAAAATTATTTTTTCAACTCCTATTTTCAACTTATCTTCCTATGGGTTTATTCAAATTTCAAGCAGGAACACTCATTGGATGCAAAATTTGATTCTTAATCTAAGTAGTACCCATGTTGCATAATTTCAATGGAACCTGCTACATGAAAAATGAGAAATACATGAAAAATGAGAATGCAATCACGTTTTTTCATGTATTTCTCATTTTTTTTTGTAGAAAGATCCATCGAAAGCATGCAACGTGGGTACTCCTTGGATGATGAATTAAATTTTACATCCAACAAGTACTCCCACTCAAAATTTGAGTAAACCCTTAGGGAGATAAGTTGAAAATACAAGTTGAAAAAATAGTTTTATTATTTTATTATTTTATTATTTTTTAATCTTTTTACTTTTTTACCCCAAAATTGGTGAATCATCCCCCATGGTTGACATCATCATCTTGAATCGTATTGGTTCTTATAAATTTTATTTTGGCTGTACATTTTTCTTATGAGGCCCATTTTAGACCTAAAAAGTTCTTTAATGTAAGTTACTTGGTTAATATGCTCTTTTATATGCAATTTTGTATGCGTCATTGAAGCTAAAAGATCTGGATCAGACCGCAATACTGCGAATTAAATTTTTTGTTACACTACAAATTAAAATTTTCGTTCCTTGTTGCGCGCAGTCGTTCTCCGACACAACACTACTTGTTCACGCACATTAAAAAGACACTTAATTTAATATTGTATAATATTAATAAGTATTTAATCCACAAATGTAAAATACAAAATGCACATAGTATTCAGAAACCTTGAATACCAAGATTCGTTATTTCTGATTTACAAACCGCTCTTTCTAGTCTCAAATTGATCATCCTTATAATGAGTGTAAGTTACATTACGAATTAATTTTGTTCCTAGTTAAATTAATTTCGTGTCTATGGAATAAAGTTTCCTCTGCACCCTTGTTCTCCCGCACATGCACCATCCTCTATACATCCCACATTCCGCACAAATTCACAACTCCATGCAACTATTCTCCCGCATAGCTAAATCTGTGAAGGTTTTAAATGGAAAAGAGTTTAAAATGAAATAATAAGAGATAAACACACTAGAAATATATGTGTTGCTAATAGTGTTAGCGCTCTAATCGGAAAAACGCCCCACCACTCTCCTAATAATGCTATAACTTTCACAATTGCATTAATATCCGTTTGATAATACTAATGTACCAAGGTGCAAATGAAGTAAGGGGGGCGCATAATGTATCAACGTTTCTTATCCTTACTCTGCACACCCATTCTTCCGCTCAACACCTATTCCTCACACGCATTAAAAATACACTTAATTGAATATTCGATAATTAGTATTTATTTCACAAATATAAAAATTCAGAATGGGTGTGCGAAAGAAAGTTGTCGATGCTAAGTTTATACAAAAGACCACAACATTGCAGATTAAAGTTTCTGTTACATTAAGAATTAAATATTTTGTTCCTTGCTCCGCACACCCTTTCTTCTACACAACATTATTTTCTCACACGCATTAAAATAGAAATATTGAACATTTTCTAAAAAAATCTGGTTAAAAATGCAAGAACTCAGCAAAATAATACAGATCTAACACACTTTGACGTTGAATCAAATGCTATAGTCCCTGTCAAGGCAGAGGCTAATAATAACAATAACGAGGTAGGGACTAAACAAACACTTCATTTAATATTACATGATAATAATTAGTATTTATTTGACAAATATGAAATCACAAAAATGCACATAGTATTCAGAAACCTTGAATACAAAGTTTCGTTATTTCTAGTTTACAAAGCACTCTTTCTAGTTATGTTTATTACGTTACGAATTAAAGTTTTTGTTCCTAGTTAAAATAATTTCATTTCTACATAATAAAGTTCCATTCGCACCTTTGTTCTTCTACACATACCTTTTCCTCCACACATCCTTCATTTCACACAAATTCATAGCTCTATGCAACTGCTCTCCTACACAACTAAATCTATAAAAGTTTTAAATGAAATTGAGTTTAAAATTAATTTTGTGTTTGTGGAATAAAGTTCCCTTTACACCCTCGCTCTCTAGCACATACCATGTCCCCCGCACATCCTTCATTCCACACAAATTCACAACTCTATGGAATTGCTCTCCCGCACAGCTAAATTTGTAAAAGTTTTAAATGGAAAAGAGCTTAAAACAAAATAATAAATTTGTGTGAGAGCA
This sequence comes from Pinus albicaulis, assembly GCA_034641835.2. Lineage (NCBI taxonomy): Eukaryota > Viridiplantae > Streptophyta > Pinopsida > Pinales > Pinaceae > Pinus > Pinus albicaulis. The sequence goes on along the minus strand of CM076583.1, from coordinate 1,220,064,341 downwards.
CTAACCAAAAAAATGTCTCTTCCCCATCCCCCCACATAATAAATCAGTTTCAAAGCAGTAACTGAAAAAACCACCCCCCACCCACTTATGTAAAGGACCTATTCAGAGCATTTGGTAAATGTTAGTGCCAGAGCACTCGCCAACGAAATGGTCACTCACAAAAATAATATTTTTTTATTTTATTTTATTTTTTATTTTAAAATCATTTGTGAGGCACTGACAAATACCAAAAATAAATCACCCTCTACGAAAAGAATTTTGTTGTATCAAGGCTCGCTTAGCCAATGGTAAATTAAAAATACGATTTCTAGAAATTAGAAAATGAATTTTGAATTTATAATGAAATAGAAATATTCTGCATTTTCTAAAAACTTTAATTAAAATTACAAAAACTTGACAAAATAATATAGATTCAACACACTTTGACCGCGAAGTGAATGCTATAGTCTTTGGCAAGGCAAACACTGAAAATATTATCATCCTCACTTCACCAATTACACTATAATATATCATATTTTTCCATTTATTTAAAAATAAAAATAAATAAATATAAAACAATCACCATTCCATCCTATCGGAGGTGTCTTTAGTGCGACTTTTTGAAGTTTCAGGTGCCAAAAACCGGTGAAACAAATTGAGGTAAAATCTTGATTTATGTTATTTAAACTGGTTTTTTGACTGTATATATGGATTCAACACCCTAAAAAACCTCTAGAGCAATTCGATTGTGCAAGGTTACCAATCAAATTTTTGTTTTCAATAAATTCTTGCCGGCTTTTAAAGAAATTAAACCAGAAAAAACCACCATAAAAACTTTCAAAAAATTGTAATAAAAACTACTCACATCCTATCACTAACATCAAATTTTTTTTATGATCCACTCCCCCACCAAACCATGTGGCCAATGGCAATTTCACAAACACGTGGAAGGACAAGCATGGATAACCACCATGTCCCTTCAAAAAAAGTACTCACATTCCTACTAGAAAACATAAAATTTTGTGACAAGTGGAATTTTATGGAAACGTTGAATCTTCTAACGAGGCTAAGAGATGCGAGTATGTATTTCGATGTGTTTTAAATTTATAACTTTTTGGATTATTTTTATTGTTTATTAATATAAATGTAATAAATGAAATTTTGTTTAAATATTGTGATTAATATTAATTTTAATGTTTAAATTTAGTTTAATATATTATTTCAAATTACGTCAGGAAAATAATAAATATTCATCATATATATATAATCTATTTTCTAACCATTTATTTTTTATGAGGTAATATTATGTGACAACATCTTTCATGTATTGAGTTATATATAGTTTATTTTTTATTTATTCATTTATTGTTATGAGGTAATATTATATGACAATATCTATTATGTATTGAGTTGCAAAGTATTTTATTAATTTTAATGGGATTTTAATATTAATACAAATTTTTATTTTTTTATTTATTTTTTATAGTGGTCTTTTTTATTTAAAAAAAATTATAATGGTAAATATTGAAAGAGCATTTAAAAAACACTTTTATAAATATGTAGTTTTAGTCTAAATATTAATCACATATGGTTTTAAAGTTTTCTTTTAAATATATTTAAATTAAAATATATGTTAGCAAAACTTGGATGGGGTGTTTTGCACACGAGAGGGTGGGGATGGGTTACCGCCATCTCACTTGGCCATTTGACCAAGGTACATGGCAACACACCTCCCTTAGCTGGTCATTCAAGCACATCAATTCAAAATGGGGAACATTTTAATACTGCAGTCCAACACCATGCAATTTAAACTACACCCTTTTTAGTTGAACCCCTATTAAATCTAATTCACCTAGAACACAATCTCATTGTTTGATCACTTGAGCTCCTCATCTACGATGGTTGAGCACACTATGTCGCCACCGAGTATGACATTCAATGCCACAGTCATGGTAATTCATAGCTCCACCACCATTGATAACCTTGGGAAAAAAGGATAACAAGTGAGTCGAGGCAATTACAAAAGTAAACCTAGTTGCTTTGATCGTTCAATCTTCCCCTAAATGTGGAAGTCTATCTTTTAAGGGACAAATTATATTGGTTTACTCCTTTGAGCCATGTTTGCAACGCTTCTAGCTCTCTAGGCATAACTAGAGGAAGGCAAAGTCAGCTCGTCTGCGAGCATTGCTCCATGAAGCTAACATCTTCCCTCCTTAATCTAGACTGGCATCCTATTTTTTTCTATAATATCATTCTTTGCAGAACATCCTACTTAGAGTCTCAGAACCAAACAGAGAATTCTACAATGATGAAAAGGAACTACAAAATTCGGGAAAATTTTCTCCTGGGTAGGTTTACCATTTTCTCCTCTTGGTTTTTTTCTTGAGTTCTCTTTCATTAGTGTTCTTGCTTGGACCTTTACTCCTTGCAACAACCTAGCCTCCTTTTCATATATGTTGGCTTTCAACCCCACACACTTTTATTGAGATCCCTCCTTCTCGTGGGTTCTAGCTCTATGCGACGCTCCTTCCTACTAGTACTTTCCCCTGCTAGCTCCCTCCCATCCAATTTAGCTCACGTTTGACAACATACCTTTGTTCAAGGCACAAACATTTTTGTTTCACTATTAATACCTTTTCAATTATCCACCTTTGTCACTTTCCTAACACATCCCTCCTTATTCCTTAGCCTTTTTCTCATCCCTGTGCAATCGAAATACCACACTAGCGAGCTAAGGTCCATAGGGTCATAACATACTATCAAGAACGGGCCAGTCGAGGCAACACATGAAATCATCATAGAGTGGAGGAAGTAGCAACTCACTTTTAAGAAATTACCTCGTCCCCTATTCAGGAAGAGCTCACTTGTGTTGAATGAGAAGGAACCAACCATAGGCACCTTCTCTTAGACACAAAGGTACTGGCAGATTTGGCTAATTGGATGCCCAATACAAACATACACATGGGAATTTCAATCTATATATGCACACAATAGATCTATATTGGCACATGAAATTCCTATAAGAAGCAAGGTTATCCTAGATCAGCATGAGAACAAAGAGGACCTACTCTCCATGGAACATATGTGTCAACATATGACGAACCTACATTAATGACTAAAGCACATCGACAAGCACTTTGGCATCCCCCCTGCTACTGGCAACTCATTGGGCAACACCAAGGAGTCAATCCAAGTTGCAGCAGCAGATTCAGACCCCTCTTCCTAGTCTCCTTAATCTTGTCATGTCTTTGGTTTCTCGAATTATTGTTTGCTTGTTTTTCTCTTATGGCTGCAAAGGCACATATATTAGCATATGTATGTTATATTTTGAATTCTTGGGAAGCTTTTTGTCTTCTACCTCTCTTAGGCGGGTACATTTTTGGATGTGCTCAAATTTTCTTAATGACCAATCATTCTAAAACCTTTAATTCTTTAATATAATCTCTTGTTTTGAAAGCAATACGAATTTTATTCCGAAAAAAAATCTATACTAGTGAAACATCATATACAATTCTCATTTAAAAAAAAAAAAAAAAAAAAAAAAAAACTTTTTTTTACTAAAATAATTTTAACCCGTCCTTAAAAAATAATTATATCTTTTTATAAAAGATATTTACACCCCAGCATATAAATAAATATATATATTTATTTTCATAAAATATGCATATAAAAAAATGCCGTAGTCTATCAACAATGTAACATGTAACATGTCTATGAAATTCCTTTTATATGTTAAAATAACAATATTTCGTATGCCTGAATTCAAAATGGGGATCAGGACAGCTGTCAACCAAAAAAACGTGTTATTCTAATTAAAAACATAAATATTTACACAAATACATAAACATCGATAGACACATCACTATGGTTTTCAAAGGGTTGAATTTGAAAGCAATAGAATAGAGTTTGTTAAATTAGGATATAGGATAATAAATTGATTCCCAATTGGTTTTATCTCGCGAGTTTAGGGAGGAGAACGCTATTCTCTCAAGAAGGTTTAAATTTTGCTTGAGATAAAAAAATTATTTACCAAAGTTTTGGATGATGAGAAATATATCTCTCTTGATTATGAAAAGAAGGTGGTGAAAATAGTCACATGTAAAAACACATATGCACACACTTATAAAAATCATTAAATATATATATTTTAAATCAAATTTAGCAAAAAAATATTAGGGATCCAATTTTTCGGATGTAAATATTTCTTTAAATTTTAGCATTTTATAAATATGGGAATGAGATAATCTATGTGGATGTATTTTTTTTTTATTATTTGATAAATTTCAATATAGACTATAAGGTAAACAATCTAGCCAAGGGACAACCAATATTTGTTTCTCCTCGAATGAGTGTAGTGACTATCCAACGTGGATGTTTGGAGATTTTGCCCAGTAGTTGTTACGACTCACTAGATTTTTGCTTGCAACACTAGTAGTCTTGTTTGTCTTCTCATGTCAATGTATGTCAAGGTATGGCACAACCAGCTTGATCTACGTAATCCTCATTTGACGTAATGCAAAGTGCCTAACTTAAATAAATAAATAAATAAATAATATAAATTTTTTTGATAAGTTTTAGATTAAAATGAATCTATACTAATATAATAGCCACTTTCAAATATATAAGTGATCGCAATATACACAATGTACTATTAACAAATTTAACCAAGAAAAAAAAGTCTACAATATTCATGGATTCTAACCTAGTCTGTGTTGATGCAATCTCACGATATTGATGTGTAACAATATCATCCTGCATAAACAAAACTTTACCCCTTAAAACAACCCATTAATGGTTCAAATTTATGCTCCTACCAAAAGCTTATGAGTCTTCGGTCATTGTCTTGTTTTCTAATTTTTGAGAAAGTTGCATTCTTAGCTTGTAAAAAACAACATAGGTCATATTCCAAAGTAAAAAGGAGACTTTAGGTCATGTTCCAAAGCCCAAAAGCATTTTAAGCTTCGAGGTTATCCATGAAAAAATTAATGTACTTTATGATCATTCTTAAAGCTATCTTGAAAAGGATCAAGTATTTTCCATTGTCATAGTAGCTCAAGTGCCTGGGAGCACGGTTTGCTCTCCCATCCACCGAGGTTCAATTCCAAGGGACACATTTGGCCCATTGTGATAAGGCTCAAGGAGTAGACTCTCCCACCATGTAGAGCTTTGGCTCTTGTTCAATGATAATTTATTGATATGTCTAGCTTTCCAAATGTGGATACACTCTTAGTATTATAGTAGCAACCAATAGATTTGACTGTGACCCTCATCCAAATTACACTAAAAAATTCTCCATTCCCTAAAATAAAAATAATCTTATATTTCCTAATACCATCTCATCTTAATCTCTTACCTTTAAAAAATATATATATACTTACAACATACAGGATAATATATTCCAAATATATATGATATATTTATATTACACAGTGTTAATGGGAGATTCCTAAAAGGGAAAGGTCGTCGGATGCAAGGTCTCTAACGATAATATTTTAGAAGTATATGCTATAATGATGGTAAGGTGTTTGTATTTTTTTGTGTTCCCTTCATTTAATTCAACTTCCATATCTTTCAGTAGGTGTATAATTTTTATTGTGTGGAGGTACTTTCGAGTTTAATATAAAAGAGATGTTTTGTTTTATCGTGTCATGTTTTGTTTTATTATGTAAATATTTTGATTTAGTCAAATTACATAAAAATAAAAATAAATAAATTATAATTATAATTATAATTATTAATTAAAATATTTTGACTAGTTAAATTTAAAAAAATAAAAATTTTAATATATATAAAATTTAGTTCCGAGGGTTAGTTCAATTGGTCAAGTACCAATTGCTAAAGCACCATGTTGATGGGAGGTTACAAGGTCAATTCTCCTCAACACACACATGATTATTCTTTGCTAATAAGCTGATGGGATGTGATCCGAGCTTCATGTAATGGATCTACCAAGCACCAAGAAGGATCAAATCTCGTGAGGTGCAAACCTCTTCTAAACTGAAAAGATATTTGATCCCTCTCCGCACTTGGTATATCGAGAGGTAAGATGGATCTAAGCTAGTATTCTTGAATCTTGTGAAAATTGGCTTTTCGAGTATTGTTTGCTTGATTTCGAGTAAATTTGAATTTTTTCGTTCTTCTTTATTAGTTAATTTTTTAAATTTCAAAAACATTGTAATTGGGTAGGTGTTTTTTTCTATGGGCAAAATTGTCATGAAAAGATAAATTATATTTTCAAAATTTTCAAAAGCATTGAAATGTGCAAGATAAGTGTTTGTATTTATAAACAAAACAATTATTTAAAAAAAATATTTTATAATTGAAGCTTTTGTGATTTGAATAGAGTTTAGGTTTTTTTTTTGGATTCATCACATTCATAATTTTTATGTCTATATTTGAACACTCAAGTATGGTTCTTTGTCAGGATAGAAAAATGTTGATGATGATGATGATGAACCACACTTAATGTTTACAAATGTTAGACACAAAAAATACTAATGTGGTGGATTTAGAAGAAGAAGTTCAATCATCTATCTATTATAATTTTAACAAAATTATTTAAAATATATATATTAATTCTCCAAAATCACTTAAAATTTTCACCTACTTTTAATCAATTATTTTTCATTTTCTAATTTTGCATAATATCAAATTATATCCTCTTTTTTAATATAATGATGATTAAGCATATTGAACATATTGAATAGCAAAAACATCAAATGATAAGAATACATACTAGTCCAACAATATAAATTAAATGGTAGATAGGTCTTGATATGCACCAAAACATTTACCTCATGATACATCTCACATTGTGTAGATTCAAAATATCATTAAAATTAATTAAACTATAACTTTATTTAAAGTATTATTATCATTGATTCTTAAATGAATATGAGGGGTGGCAAGAGGGGGATGGGTGTTCTATGGCCCCGAGGAAGTTAATGTTGCAGAGTATTCATGGGGCTTAAGATGCATGACAAACAACCAAGAAGCATCTGCACTCTACCATGGGATTCAATTACCCAAAGAAAAATAGGTAACTTATCTTAATGTTTTCGGATATTCCATGGAGACTTATTCATCATTTGATGAAGGGATCCTCTCCAAGGAACAAAACATTAGAAAGCCTTATGAAAAGATTAGAAGAGAAATAGAAGAGTTCTCTTCAATATCATATTTCCTCGTCCTCCATGATCTCAATAAAAAGTGGATTTATGTGATAATGAAGGGTGTAAATTAATATCTGGATATTTAAAAATCAATGGTCAAATAAGGTCCTCTCACATTCCTTTGAGCTAAATGGAGTGGCATTAAACAGTTATGAAGCACTGCATTATCAACCAATTATAGTATGACATGTAGATTTAGTTTTTTGGTGGGTTGTTTTGTAAGGTATATAACTATAAAACCTCATTTTTGGTTGTCCATGTGATATCCCCTAGTTAATATTTTCCATGTTAAATAAATTTGTAATTAATTAAAATTTGATAGAAGGGACACAGATTCCATATTGCTTGGGCAGGGAGAGTTTTTTAGGGAATTTTTGTTTTAAATATCAGTCTTGGTTCGTTGAGTGGTTTTAAATGGGTTGACTGGGCAATAAATCTAAATAAATAGAAGAGAATAGGACCAAGTTTTCTTTAAGTCCCAAAATAAAGCAATAAGAGTAAAAAATGTTAAAGGTAGTGTGGGTTGCGTTGTAATGGGTGGTTACTACGTGGAGCAACTAAAAATACAAACAATTAGTTGGTTTGGGAGACGTAGACACAACAAAAAAGAGATGAGGGGGGGGGGGTGTGGCGGCGGCGCACTCTCGCATTCTCTCCAATGTAGACATCGAATGTAGAATGCACTTTGATGCCCCTCTTATGCGTACTCACAGGTAGTGGAGGAGAACACTGGAAAAGACAAGGAGAGCAGAGATTAGAGTTGGAAATTTTCCATCTTTGAGGGGATCGAAGCAACTTAAGAACCATCACATAGTCTTGCTAGATAAAAATCATTATAGAGAGTAGTGGCTTGCTTATAGTCTGAATAACCCACTGGAAGCTTATGGATTGTGAACCTACTAGTTTGGAAAGAGTCACACAGATGTCCTCTTGCCCTTTAGTAGCTTATCCATTGATGAACCTTCTTTAATGTGGAATATCTCTACTCTTGAAAGTGAGTTGAAACTCTCTTTTTTGTGTTATCCTGGTATGGATGTTATTTATTTCTAAAAATATTGAGTGGATACTTGTGTAGCTGGTGGATAAAGGTAGAGTGACATGGTGGCATTCCATTTTAGTTGTAATATTGGTGAAATTTCCCTTAGTAGCACTCCACCTCAAGCACTGGAATTTGGCCTGGGGGTGATAACTACAAGTAACAATGGTTGTAGCTCATATATGGTTGGGTGGAGATTTAGAGTCCCACTCTCAATTGCCACATCTATTATAAGCTAAGTACTCTCTTATGTTTTGTGCTTGTTAATATTATGTCTATGAAGGTTCTGTATTACATCTATGATTGTTGTGTCAAATTATTTCTATACTAATTCATGATGAGTGTTGTATCTTGCATAAATGATGAATGTAGAATTCATGTGTTGAAATGATCTAGAATATACACCTTCATAAATGGTTTATTTATGAAATTATCCTGATTCTATTGGTTGGTCTATGTGGTCTGTGTATGAAGAGTTAGACAATCTATGTTAATTAGTTGTGTTTAAGGTCAAGAGAAATGATGTATATTTGTACATAAAATATATGTACATATGTGTGTGTGTGTGTGCCTTGCAGGTTGCAGGCCTTGGAGATTGCGAACCCATGTATATGATAGGTCGGATACGAGTCTCAAGTTCCAGTTTTATTAGAGCATCAGTAGCCAAGACTTGGATTAATTCCTTCGAAAACCCATCTGGTTCCAGCCTTGAGTATATCTATGCACACATGCATTAGGAGGGGACATAGACTCAATGGTATAAGGGATCATGCACTAAACCATAATAGGCCCTCGCGTAATAGAACCACCTTTACTGATTTTTGAGAGCGGAAAGCCCCAAGTAATCCTTACTTAAGTCATGGAGTCAGAAGTTTAGGGCTCGGAAGAATTGGAAGACCCAAGCCTAGTAGGATAACTGACTAGGATCTATAACCACGTACGAAGGCGAAGAGATCTAGGTCATAGAGAAGAGGAAGCATAATCATAGTCAATGTTCCCTAGAAATTCAGCCCCAGAGAATTCAAATGGAGGTAGGGGAAATTCCCCTTGGATAGAAGAGACGAGCGAATGTGGCAGTTGGGTCGATGGTCATGCATTGGAAATTAATCATGTGAAAAACCCAAAAGTAGTTGTAATGTGGGATGTGGGTGTTTTGTGCCTCAAAGGACCAAGTGGGACTCGGGGTAGTACTCGTCACCACGAACCTTGGACCCTGTAGGTTTCAAGCAAGGAACTTAGGATAAATCTCAGGATTTTATCTCCAAGAGGATGTGGCAAGAGTGGGCCCAAATGCACAAAGAAACTACCAATGAAGTGAGGACATGGTGAGATAGGAGACCGCTAGGGTTCCATGTAATCTTGGAAGGGTTGTCCTTTGAAGGTAAGGCGAGGGGAGGTGAGATAAAATTCTAAGATGGTTGTTCCAATATGAGGTGGCAAGGAGAGGGGCATGCGGTTGTGTATTACAAGTATGCACATATATTATATGTGCGTTGTGTGTTGGGCCTCATAAGGGGTTCAACATGTATGAGCGGGTTGGAAGCATATATATATATATATATATGACCCCAGACATGAATGGGTCAAACAATATGGTAGTACAATGATGTGGCAAAGAGAGACTGATTGATATTTCCATGTGGGAACCACGTGGTAGGTTGGTGAGGTGCCCCTAATTAGATTTTGATCTATGGATGGTCATATCTTGGAATTCGAGAGCCGGATCAGAGAAAAAATTTTACCATTGGAATCATCTCGACGAGATGAATGGAATAATTTCATTCGTTTTAAGTTTTAAGAAAGTAAAAAAACTGTCAAAATTTTAGACCTAATTTCCATAATGTGATATTGGAGGTCGAGTCTACATTGTAACTGCATCCTACTAACCTTAGTGTGGATTAGGATTAGTAGGGGTGTGTTACAAAGTGGTATCAGAGCTTCTAGGTTCAACACTTGGACTGGATGGGCTCTATTGTAGAAGTAACCAAGTGAAGGTTCAACATTGGACCTTGAAGATCCAATGAGGCCTTAAAATCCTTGTGATAGGAATTAGGAACCTGATTATTGTTTTGGATTGATTATGTGTATGGTTTTGTGTGTGTCTTTGTATGCTTGTGAAATGTAACTAACAATTTATTTGATTTTATTGATATTAATGTGTTAATCAAGGTGTAATGTTGTAGCTAGCTATGCACTAGCAGATTTCCATCAGCAAGCTAAGGTGGTCAACATTTATTGTGTATTGAGAAATTTTAGAATCTAATGGTTCTATGTGTGCATGACAGCAAATGAATTTTAAAGACCACATTAACAACAAAGGGTGGTATAGTATAGAACCAACCGACCAAGGAAAGAATATCAAAATGGTGCAATATAGTGTTGACCAATCATAGCATGCACATGAAGAGGAAATATTATTGGAACATCAAGAAGGGCCACTCTCCTGATTGGATGGACACCTTGAGAATCTTGAGAGTAGAAATAAGAAGCTGTAAATATGATAATGAGAGGATTGTCTGAGCGCAAGAAAATAAAGTTGAAATCAATGCAGTCATATTGCAAATCATATCAGACCTGCAAAAGGGAGAGGCATCACGAGTTAGGGATCAACCATAGAGACATGAAAATCCCACTAGGGCAGGAAAAAAAACCAATGGGGAAAATGAGAGGATATCTAGAAATAGACATCGGTTTTCTAGTGAAGATCACATCGTGAAAGGACACTATGTTAAGCACTCCTAAAAATAACTCAAGCACCCATGAGCAGTAGTATCAGGACACTCATATAATGCCACATCATCATCACTATCATCATCATCATGTGAGAAGAAGCGAAATAAAGTATACAACAGAGGAGTTCAAAAAGGATAAGAATCCTACTTTTGACAATGAAATGAGGAAATCAAAGGATGTCTAAGCCTGGGTGCTAGGAATGAATAAGTTTTTCTAAATTCACGATTTTTTTCAGAAAACATGAAAGCAAAGGTAGCCACTTACAACCTAAGAGACAAAGATTAAATATGGTGGTAAGGTCTGGAAAAATTAAAGGGAATAAGGGAAGAAGAATTGTCCTAGAAGGATTTTGAAGAATGTTTTAGGAGAAAATATCTATCTAAAAGATACTTCAACAAAATTCAAAAGAGTTCTTTGATCTCAGGTTAGGGAATATGACAAATGATGAGTACACTACCAAATTCTTAGAACTACTAATTTATGTCCCCTACCTAAAGGAAGCGAAGGCAAAGATTCAGAGGTATGTCATATGGATGACACTATCTTTTAATAATAGAATCTAATTTGATGAGCCCAAGTCACTAGAGGACGCAATCTAAAAATTGAAGCATTTTATGAGTATTTTAAGCGTAGACCTGAGTATAAATCACACTGGAAATTTGTTAAGAAAATAGATCACAAAATAGAAGAAAATAGAGATCAACGACTTAGAAATCAGCCTCTTCGAGGGGGAAAACTCCTTTACATTACATAAATAAACAATTCTTGGATGATACAAATTAAAAAGCCTCATTTCTATATATATGATTCCAAGGGGTCACAATATAATCCTAGTCGACATAACAATAAGAATGCAAGGGAAAAACAATAACAATAGTGGGCTTCTATTGGGCACAATAATAAAAATATGGGGACTACATGGGCAGAACAATAACAATAAGGGGGCTACACTAACAATAACAATAAGGGGATACACTAGTATTGTAGGGACCTAGCATGCCCCTCTCCTTCAAAAAAATGTTGTCCTCAACGCTTGAGTAGTTCTGTATGATTCTGTATAAAATTCTCATCCTCCCATGTCGAATATTCAACGAGAAGTTCTTCCACTTGATGAGATACTCTAAAATTTATCAATTTCGTAGTTGTCGAGTTCTTGTTTCCTTACTGATTCATGTTCCAATATGATTTTTCCTTCCTCGTCAAGTTTTGGCAATATTGTTTTAAATGGGAGCTTGTCATATATAACCTTATTTAAGCATGAAACATGGAAAACTAGGTGCACTCGTGAAGATGCATGACGCTCTAATTTATGTTACATAGTACCAATATTTTGCATTACGTGTCTGCTTACTTGTTGGATGCAATATGTGCTCATAATTAATTTCCTGGCATGAATTGAACCTGGTCACCACGCGAAATTTTAGTGCATATCTACTACAAGTTGATTTCAAAGTGCATATTCAAGGGAGTAAGGGAAACGTTGACTGATAACTTCCTCATTCTATTGTACAATTTAATCTTCGAGGAAGAGCCACCTTGCATGTTCTATGAGGTAATGTAAGCAATGTCAAAAATAAAAGATTGGTTTGCCTCCCTCGATGGCACTTACCTCAAAGTGTTTGAAATTCAAAATATTCCACATATTTTATCGAGGTATGCCACCGAAAAGTTGGTCATGCAAGAAGTTGCTTATCATCTTTCCACAAGGTTGTTGGCAATTTTGTAGAGGAAGAGGAAAGAACCTTTCCCCACTCTTCCTTTTAAAATTGGATTGCATGAGATCAATAATATAAAGGTTTTTTAGGCCGAAGGAAAGTAGATAGATAAATTCGCATTCGGTTGTTTGAACTCCAATCTGTACAATCCTATGAATGTTTGTAAAGAACATTGTGTGCAGATTCATTTCCGGTGGCCAGGTGGGACATTTTATAAACCTGAGGAGGAAGAGATGAAGAATTTTTACAATGCCTCAAAGTCCCACAAACTAGACAACTTTGCAGGAACATCTCAGGCTACTCCTCAGAAGGAAGTCACTTCGGAGGTAGAAACAACAGGAACGCACAACCCAACGTGTGATAAGGCTACGAGGAATTTTGTGCATATCCCAAAATAATAGAATAGTCACAAGATGAAAGAAGATCCAATCATCCTAAAAGCAGCTATAGAAGCAGAAAAGAGGAGGAAACAGAGGAAGCGGGAAGAAGAACAGAAGTATAAGGAAGAACGAGATAAGAAAATATTAAAGGAAGAAAGTCATAAACGAGAAGAAGAAGAAATACATAAACAAGAAGAAGAATAAATTTGGAGGATAGATGAAGAAGAAGAAGCATGGAAACAAGCCGAGGAACAACAACAGAACAGGTTGTTATAAGAGGAGAGAAAATAGTTGTAGTAGAAGGAACTTGCTCAAGAAATTGAAGAAATAATTTTGATCCAAGACATGGAGGTGGAACTAGAGTTGCTAAACCAAGATGTTGACCTTATGCAAAGCACTCAATAATCACCATTCAGTCTCCTCCTCCTCCAAGATCAGATCAAGATCCAAGAGAAGAAGAGGAAAATTTTCCTCTCAATGATGGTCTAGTCATGGATACGTACAATCTAACTTACAATGAAATTCAGAAGAAAATTTTAAAATCAAGAAAGAAATGTTTCATGAACGAGCTCACATCTCCTGCATTCATTAGAGAGAGGGTGATTGTGATAGATACCAGGAGAAATCTAGAAGCCATTGTTGTAGCCAACTTGGCCTTCACAGGTGCTACCAAGTCAAACTTAGAGTATATT